>JAUIMM010000166.1:0-600000 GCA_031769625.1 Taudactylus pleione
CAGCAGATGGTATAATGCGATGAATGATGGCCAGGAATGACTGATTGGGCATACACTCTATTCAATGTGTACAATATACAGTACAATATACAGTACAATATACTATTGCATCTTATAGTGTGTACCCAGATTAAGAATAAATAACAGAGGGAGGGGAGAAAAGGGCAATGTGCAGGAAACTACAATTTAATTTTCCATTATTTGTACATTCCTTGCAGGCAGTAAAAGGTTATAATTCGCAGTACGCGTGCGCAAGCCAGTCTTTGCGATCAGATTTTGGTTGCTTGTAAGCCACTCGTAAGTCATTGTACACGTCACCTGCATGTATTTCAGCCCGCACTGATCGCAGTGTTTGCGGCGGGGAAAGGCAACCTCAAGGGCTGCAAGCAGCTCCGATGGCTCTCAATGTTACTGATTAATCAAACAAATCCAGGAGATGACGTGTGTTGCGAGGGGAAAGGTGCCGTCTTTATACACTAGCGAGCGTTCAGTGCCGTAGCTCGCTAAGACATAGAGGGCGTCCTTACGCCACGCAGCGCGATTGAGGAATTTCAATATCCAGCCCCTTTTCAACAGCGAGCACCGCATCTTGCGAGGTCTGAATGTACTGTAAGTTACTTGTTTATTGACCACTTATTAGTTCTATGTACTATGTAAGGCGCTGCGGAACACTTGTGGCGCCATATAAATAAAGGATAATAATGAGCTCCTCTGTTTCATAACATTATTTTTGTTATCATTTGTTGTTGATATTTTCCAATAAAATTCCATATATGATGTGTCCAAAACATATTGTGATACAATATATAATTCTAATAGTTGCTGACAAACTGACATTCAGAACCTGTTATTAGCCAAGCTGAGAATCTTTATCTCCTCCCATGAATGGTCACAGGAAGAGAAGCAGAAAAGCTGCTATCAGCACCTCCCATTGAGTGAATATACAAGCAGGAAAAGGGACAGAGGAGTGAGAAAGGTTTCAAGCTAGGAAAGGCCAGAAGAGAATAAGGGTGCAGTGAAGTGTGTGTGAATTTGTGAGGCACCTACCGATATATTACAAACAAATATCATATTTACTATCACAGGAGTCATCTAAATTTCCCACAGTCACTAGAGATATAATAAATACAAATACTAAACAATAGAGCAATGTTTGGTATGATAAGGAATTCACTTTTTGGAAGCGTGGAAGTCAATAATGGGACATTGCTACAGAAACAAGAGAAGGTAAGCCATTGCATACAGCTTATATTTTATCTACATTCTATACATTTTACTGACAATAACACTAGTAACTGACATCAAGGGGCCTATTTATCAAGCGTTTTTCATACAATTTTGTAGAAACTGCAGTTTCTGCATAATTTTATGAACTGTTGCTAAGTACTAATAGCCTATTGCAGGAGATTTCACAGAAATTTTCTGCAGAAGGCTAATTAGTACTGCAGAACGCAGTCCCTGTTATTATCAATGGGGACTACGATCCGACCCTTATGTACCAAACTACGAAAAGCAAAGCTTTACAAAGATTTTACAAAGATCCCCATTAGTTTATAACATGTTCAGATGGTGTAAATGACTTTAAGCCTATGGAGGCTTTACTCGCAGGAGAGAGATCTTCTGATACCCCCTCCTGTAGCCCCGGGCCTGAAGACTGACACTGTGCGCAAGCGCAGTGTCAGATTACCCCAGAGGAGTCTTTCGCAAATGTGCCAGGAAAGTCACTTACAGGGACAGTGGTTATTGCTACTGCTGTTCCTGCGGGTTCAGTTTAGTACATAGCTGTGATATTTTCTTCCAAAATGTAAATATCCGGAGCAATACAGATTGTTAATAACCATGGCAGTGCCGCAATTATTAATACATAGGACCCTAAGATGTATAAAAAAATAAGACAAAAGCAATAGCGGGCTCCTGGAATATTAAATAAGGAATCTAATGCTCCTTGATATCTAGGGGACGATTTATCAAAGGGAGAAGTTCCTTAAACCCTGGAAAAATGGCTTTTTATTTTCTAGGATTTAGGGATTTTCACTAGTGTTCATTGGGCCTGATTCACTACCGATGGCAACTGTGATTACGCAAGCAATCGGCCGATTGTTGCGTTCTGCGCATGCGTATGCATCGCAGTGCATGAACCAGCCACTGCAATCGGGACTGCAAACGAAGTGACTACACAGACCCATCGCAGAGTGATTGACAGAAAGTACCATTTGTGGGAGGTGGTGGGGGTGGTCGGCGAAACGCCGTTGCAGGGGCGTGCATAAATTATTCACTGCGATGCCATAGGCAGCTTGTGTACTCACTGCGAGGAAGTTAACAATTTCTAAATAAGGTCAGAGCTTGTGCGTGCGGCTGCGATGGTACCGATGGTTTCACAGTCTTGCTACATATTATGGATGTGTGTAAGGTAAAGTGGACGTCCTTATGTAGTGCAGCAACGGCATAGCGATCGCAGTGGATTAGCATACTATCACAGTGAGACTGCGTACATAATCGCTATTGCAATCGCAGTTGCGATCCATAATGAATCAAGCCCTTTGTTACCTGTTATGGCCGTTGCCAGGTTTTGGACTTTGCAGGGGCTCTCCTGCAATATTTACAGCAAATTTTATCAAAAACAGCTGTCCTCTAATACTATTTCCATCTCAGGAAGTCAATAGCAGGATGTGATGCAGGAAATTTTTTTTATTTATTTAAAGCATTTTCTTCTTATTTCTATTTTTAAACCTATTTTTTTTTTTTGCTGCTTTTTTAAATGTTTGCATACTTTGCACTGGAATGCTGGGACCAAGCGTCCAGTGCAGTCACATGTGTGACCCAGGTCATGTGGATGGAGAAGGACGCCTACTGGCTGATGAAAGTGAGTCTATATTTCTATTGATGCTATATGTGGCAATAGAAAACCTCTTTTATTGCTGCTTTTTGACAGGTAGAGCTCCTAATCTAATCTCCCTGATGGCTAGAAAAGGTGGGTTACATTTTCCGAACTGTTAGTAACTTCACAGATGGTTACCACACTAGTGTTGTATTCTGTTTGGTTCTCCTGTTACGCTCTAAAGAAAATCTTATATTGAGAATATGCTCTGAATCCATTGTTGTGCATATATATCCGTTTTTATGTTTGGCTCTTTTACTACTCAGCACTAGCAGGTCAACCCTAAGGCAGTCATATATGCTGGCTGACGGGATATAGATAGTATGCCGGCAGACGGGATGCCGGCTATTGGAATTCCAGCGTCGGAAGCCCAACCTGGGACTAAAAATAGGCGTCAAAATTCTGACGCCAGTCTAAATCCCAACGCCGGAATCTCGACAGCCACCATCACGATCAAAGGTACATCGGAGCTTCTTAGGAGATTAGGGCTAGACACCACTGGGGGTGGGTTAGGCACTAAGGGGGGACGGTTAGGTTTGGGCACCAAGGGGGAGGGCTAAATTTAGGCACTAACGGGGAGGGTTAGGGTGCAAGAAGGGAGGGTTAGGGGCAGTGGCGTATCTATAATGGGTGCAGTGTGTGCGGGGCACATGGGCCCCAGGGTCCAGGGGGGCCCCGCACCGCACACACTGCACCCATATTTTTTTAAAACTTACCTGTCTGAGGTCCCGCGTCGGGTGTCACTGCTGCTCATAACACCGGAAGAATGGTCGCCGTGGCCATTTTCCGGTGTTTTGCGCATAAGACTCCGGGCACTAGATTGTGCCCGGAGTCTACTGCGCATGCACAGAATGCCGGAAAATGGCCGCCATGGCCATTTTTTCTGCGTCAAGCGCAGTAGACTCCAGGCACACTCTAGTGCCCAGAGTCTACTAATGCTCTGGTGGCTGGCCAGCCGCGTCAGTCGGCTGCCAGCCACCAGGGAGAGAGGAGGGGGCCCCGCACGAGGAGGGCACACGGGCCCCCTCCTCTCTTAAAACGCCCCTGGTTAGGGGTTAGGTATCCTGTCAGGATAATGAGCATTGGGATGCCGCTGTCTTCATTTTGACAGCAGGCATTACAACTGCCGGTATTTCATACTCAACCCCTGGCTGAAGGTACCCTGTACCTCTATGGTTCAGGAGACCAAGTAAGTTTTATGTGTTCAACAATTACTTTATTACACACACACAAGATAAAGAAATGCCAGGGTGTTCAATGCACAAAGAGCCTATGGAATAAAAAATAAATGGCATAGATTTACCTTCGACTGATATCTTGGCTAAATTAAAAAGAGGTAATTCTAGGGGTAATATCGGCTTTTGGTACACCATGTGTCTTGAGGCCTGCCCTCCAGTTAAGTCTAAGTCTCAAGAGCAATGGGAGTCTGATCTTCAGGAGGCCTATACTCCCAAGCAGTGGGAATCTATTTTCACTACTGCCCACAAATTGTCCAAATGTTATAATCATTTAGAATTACAGTATAAAATTCTCCATAGGCTATATTTCACTCCAGCCAAATTACACGTAATATGGCCAACGCAATCAAAATACTGTTGGAGATGTAATATGAGTGTTGGAGACATATTTCATATTTTTTGGAGCTGCTCTCATATCCAGGCTTTCTGGAAAGATTTATTTGATTTGATTTCCAAGGTATTGAAAGCTAATATCCAGTCATCCCCCTCTTTGGCGTTACTTCACGTTTATCCTGTAGATATGCCCAAAACTGACTGTTATGTAGTGGGTCATGTTCTTTTGGCAGCCAAGACAGTAATAGCACAATTATGGAAATCATCTACTCTTCCTTCTATTCACAAAATTATGCATAAGGTACAATTCGCATTTTTGATGGAAACTGTAGATGTTGTATACTCCACATCTGCTGTTTCGCCTTTGAGGTTATGGTTTAAATGGCAGGAATTTGTAACTGTTGGTGGGGGTGCAGACCTTCTGCTTGGAGATATACCTTCTGTATGAAAATAATTTGGGCATTGGTCTTTACTGGGATCTAGGCATTCTGAATATGATACAATTTATATGTACTGTATAATTTTATCTTTTTTTGTGTACTGTGGTACCTTCTCCCTTTTTATTTTTCATTTTTGTTTTTGTTTTTTTTAATTTTCTCCCCTGATTTTATTGTATTCTCATGTTACTTATTTTATGTCATTTATATGCAACTATTATAATTGTAAGTAATGTGTCTTTACTTTATTTTCTTCTGTTGTATTTGTGTTTTTCTTGTTGAAAAATTAATAAAAATTATTGAAAAAAAATAAATAAAAAATAAATAAATGGCATTTATGTTTTATAGATATTAATTGTAAAGAAACCTTGTTCCATTTAATTTTCACTCCAGCCAGTGATTTTTATGTCTTTTGCTCAGTCTATGAGCACTGTAAGGGTAAGAGCAGGATTCTGATAGAGATGATTCCAAAATTACCTTACCATGAAATATAGGGGCTAAGTAATAATAATAATAATTTTATTTATATAGCGCTTTTCTCCTAAAGGACTCAAAGTGCTTTACATTTACAGTATAAAATATAAAACAAGCTTTTACAAGGGACATTAGTGAAATGCTTGGGTGAATAGGTGAGTCTTGAGTCTATTTTTGAAGGATTCTAGAGTGGAGGCCTCTCGAACTGTGTGGGGAAGTGAGTTCCATAAGGTTGGAGCCACAAAACTGAAAGCTCGACCCCCAGACGAATTCCGTGAGATTCTAGGTACTGTTAATAGTCCTTCGTCATCGGATCGCAGTAATCGAGTGGGACAGTAGGGAATCAGAAGCTGCTTCAGGTACCCTGGGTCATGGTCATGAAGGGCTTTGTAAATTATTAATCCAATCTTGAAAGCAATTCGCCATCTGACAGGCAGCCAGTGAAGGGAGTAGAGAATGGGTGTAATGTGCCTGGAACGGGGCTGGTTGGTTAATAGCCTGGCAGCTGCATTTTGTACCATCTGCAAGCGGTGTAATTCTTTTGCTGGGAGACCGAGGTAGAGGGCGTTGCAGTAGTCTAGGCGTGATGATATAAATGCATGTATGACTTTAGGCAGATCTTCTGAGGGAATTAAGTGCTTGATTCTGGCTATGTTCCTCAGATGAAAGAATGAGGATTTGATTGTGGCTGATACCTGATGTTTAAGTAGCACACAAAGTGGCTGTAGTTATGGGCAGCTGCGGAAGCCTGTTATTCTACTTTATGTTATTACAAGTATCCGTTGAAGTAATGCTGTGGATCGTGTGTGTGCAAATGGAAACCAGTGTCGCTCATTAATTTTATACTGGCTGCCGCAACTGTCATCTTTACTATCTACACTTACACCAGCCCCATGCTAGGTAAATGGCATCCCTTGTCCAACTCCAAATTACATGGAGCTTTTGATTCATGCTCACGACACTCCCACAAATCAGGCTGCTTCTACACAACTGACCATTTCTCGCCCCAAAATGCCCTATTTCACAAAAAGACAGATCCAGACAAGTTGTGTCCAACTCAGAATAGGACAGACATACGCGAAAATGTGAAAAGTGGCCTCTGCGCTGTATAGAAAAACATGACAGGTCAGTGCAGCTGTAATTCTGCATGGGGGACCGATGTTAATCGATGTTACTGATGTGTAACCAGGACTGCGAGGTATTACGGATGTGAGAAAGTGGTAGTGGCCGTCTCTATGCTGGCTGCGCGGTTACAAACAGCATATTCTCGCAGCAGAACTGCATGCACGAGACTGCATGCAATAGTGATAATTGCTAAATCAGGCTCAAAGATCTGTACGACTAAAAAACAGCCCCATAAGTTACAAATTTCACAAACTTAATTTATTCACAACCAGCGATTCGGGACATATTTGTTGGTCACTATCAGGGGCGTATCTATAATGGGTGCAGGGTGTGCGGGGAACACTGGCCCCTGGGTCCAGGGGGACCTGCACCGCACACCCTGCACCCATCATATTAGTTACCTCTCTGAAGTCCCAGGTTGGTGCGGGCGTGCAGCGCTGTAAAACGACTGGAAAATGGCTGTGGCGGCCATTTTCCCGTCGTATGCACAGTACAGGGAAAATGGCCACCGCAGCCATTTTCCCGGTGACCTGTGCATACACTATAGCCTCTGGGCACACTCTAGTGCCCAGAGTCTATAACTCCGTCTCTCTCATGTAAAAACAAGACAAGTCCATCAGTGCTGTGTCTGTGATGCTGCCGGGAGCCGGCCAGGGAGGGTCCAGAGTGGCCCAGTCCGGGGCAATGTTTGCTGCTGTCTGGGGGCCCCTGGTTGACCGGCCGTACGTAATACGGAACTGCTTCTTGGAATAACACAATAATACTGAAATTAAGTTATGCGCCTGGAGAGAATTAACTGTATGTTCTTGCTGGCTAAGTCATCTACATGAATAATAAACATAGTGTAACTGATGTAGAACTAAGTTAAATATAGCAGAAGAACAGTTCAAGTGTAAAAAAATCCTTTATTGAGAGTCACAATGCTCTAAGGATTATCCTATTTTGTAAACAAATAAAAAGTGGTGTGAAGGAAAAAAAAGGAAAGAAAATTTTGTTCTGGCCAGTTGTTGACAAAGAGGGGGGTAATGGTAATGTTGCAGAGTCACAGGCAGGGGTTAAAGTGGGGGTGCCACAGTCCTTTGGGGTTATTGAGAGTTCCTGGGAGGTTCAAGTTCCTCCTGACGAGACAGTCCATCCGCATTGCTGTGGGCCTTGCCTTGATTGTGAATAATTTGAAAGTCATAAATCTGTGCAAGGCTTCACCATCACAGTCTGTATTTTTCCCCCGTGGTGTGTTGTAGCCACTTTAAAGGATTGTGATCAGTCACCACAGTGAAGTGTCGGCCATACAAACAGGGCTGGAGCTTCTTCACAGCCCTAACAATGTCCAGACACTCCTTCTCAATTGTGGCATACCCCACCTCCCACTGTAGCAGTTTCTTGCTCAAATAGGCCACAGGGTGCTCCTGCCCATTTGGCCCCTCCTAGCTTAGCACTGCTCCGAGTCAGTACTGTGACGCATCAGTCTGTACAACAAAGTTTTTACTGTAGTCCGGCACCATCAGTACTGGAGCTTGTACCAGAGCCGTTTTCAATGTCTGGAATGCCAACTCACAAGCAGGTGTCCAGTCAACTACCTTGGGGAGTTTCTTCTTAGTCAAATCTACCAGGAGTTTGGCCACAGAACTGAAGTCAGGGACAAAGCGTCTGTAGTACCCTGCGATTCCTAAGAAGGCCAGGACCTGTCTCTGGGCTGTGGGCCGGGGCCAGTCTCTGTTCGCCTCTACCTTTGCTGGTTCAGGCTTCACCTTACCTCCCCCCACACATTGCCCCAGGACTGTACCTCTGACATCCCCATTTGGCACTTGTCTGCCCTGATGGTCAGACCTGCCCACTGAATCCTCTCTAACACTAGCCCCACATGTCTCAGGTGATCTTCCCAAGTTCTGCTGAAGATGGCGATGTCATCCAAGTAGACCTGAGCAAAATTTCAGTCTTACTCCTTCAGCATGTCATCGACAACGCTATGCAAGGTGGCTGGCACATTTTTAATCAAAATGGCATTGTCTTGAACTCGAACAAGCCAAATGAGGTGATGAAGGCAGTTCGCTTTTGAGCCTCGGGGGTCATTGGTATCTGCCAATACCCCTTGCTCAAATCAAAAGTCGAGATGTACTTTGCCCCTACCAACTTGTCTAACAATGCATCAATGCGGTGTTATATCCTGATTAAACCTTTGCACAATCCTGCCTATAAACCTCTAGACAATCCTGCTTATAAACCTCTAGACAATCCTGCTTATAAACCTCTAAAACATAAATAGCGCTATGACCAGTCGCACACCCCAATAAATGCTCTCAGACTTTGGCACTTGTGGTCCAAAGCACAAAAGTTATTATTCAAGAAAAGTACAGATAGTTACACGCTGTGATCTAATATAATAAGCGCAAATAAATCATACAGTCACAAGGTACAGTCGATACATACGCAAGCGCTCTGGAACCAGATCCCGGCATCAAGATGAAATCTCCGTCAACAGCAAAGCAGGAAGACTAAGCTTCCAGTTTCAGAGCGACTACATATATACCCTTACCATGATAAGCAATACAATAAAACACGTTGGCATGTTCCCATTGGTTCTTCTTCTTGCTTCATCTGTTACGGTACAATTCATAGGTCAGTGTAAAGATCACAATCCAGCCTCTATGAGCCCATTGTGTCCACTTTTCCTGCTGCATAGTAATCTAATCTGGTTACATTACAAAATACATTTTAATGCCTAACTCAAATATAGTTCATAATTCGCAGACACATGTTACGATATTCCCGCCGATGGAACCGGAGATCTGCAAAGACACAGTAGTTTAGAACGGTACCAAACATGGTCCACTTATCATGTGCTAAAACATAGTTATCATAAAACATACATTTCCCAGCATTGCAAATAAGAGTAAAATCTTGGTAAATAACCTTTATTAATGCGGAACATTTTTTTATGTAATTGTGTAATATGTGAGCATTAGGAATATGAGGAAAGGACGCTAGTTAGCGCTGTGCAGGTATGCGTTCGTGTGTATGAAATAGCAACTGTGTATATATATATATATATATATATATATATTTACTGTATATACTCTATGAATTTCTTGTTTTTGACATTATTTGTCTGGATTTACAAAAATGACAGGCAATGGGGTTTACACAGATGATCAAACGATGCCTAATGAAATCACAAAGGCAAGGCTAATTTGTTTAAGCCTCAGACATAAATACAATGGTTTATTTAGCTTAAACCACATCAGATACTAACGGCCTACAATGGCTATCGATAGCTTAAATGCCTAACAATGGTTTCCTAATTCACTCTGTCTGAGTATATCAATGTCTGTATTGTGGTTCAATTTTCATAGGCATACTGTTCTGTGTGCAGAGAAAATGCTCACTGTATCTTTGTTTATTCTTTAATCAATTGTCACAGACAAATCCACAAAACCCGTCTTGTCAACCCTGAATGTTTAATGTAAGGATTTCATTTTAGTTATAGCTAAAATTGCGTTTTGTGACTAGTTGTAAAATGGCGTCTAGTTTGCCATTCGCTAGATGGCGTCGCGCAGATTCTGATTGTAAACAGATTCTGTCTTAGCCAATTATCCAGCTTCAACAGTGGGGCAAGGGATAGGCATCAGATTTGGTTACCTCATTCAACTGTCGGTAATCTACACAAAACCACGACGGTCCTTCTTGGGAACCAATACAACAGAGGTGGCCCAGGGACTGTTGGAGCGCGTAATTACGCCTAGCGCTAACATCTCCTGCACCTCACTGTAGATACTCACCTGCGCCTCTGGTGAGACCCGTTACATGGGTTGCTGAATTGGCCTATGCTCACCAGTGTCTACGTGGTGTGCACGCAAGGAAGTCAGGCCGGGCTTCCTACTGAACTGGGCCTCAAAGGACCGTAGCACTGACTCAAGCTGCTCCCTTTTGAGGATACAAAGTTCCTCACTCCAGCTTACTTCCTCTACACCACCCTCACCGCTGGCATCCGCGAGGAGGTCAGGAATCGGATAATTTCCTGGTTCCTCCATCGGTAAGCAGCACACATCTGCTACCGACTCCACGTGCTCGAGGTATGCCTTCAACATATTTACATGGTAGGTACGCTGCCTCCTACCATCGCTGTCAAATGACACCACATAGGTGATGTCATTTGGTGTTTTGAGACCATGTACGGTCTTGCCCAGGCAGCCTGGAGCTTGTTTTGGTGTGTGGGCACCAAAACCAGCACCTTCTGCCCTACTTCAAAAACCCGGACCTGCGTGTCCTGGTCATACCAAGTTTTCTGCTTGGTCTGAGCTTTAGCAAGATTAGCTCGCGCTAGCCCCATAATGTTCTCTAACCGATCTCTGAGCTTCAACACATATTCCACCACGGATGCATCCTGGTGAATCGGCTCTCCTTCCCAAGACTCATGGAACAGGTTGAAGGGTCCACGGACTCTGCGGCCATATAGTAACTCAAAGGGAAACTGGTGGATTCCTGTGGCACCTCCCGATACGCAAACAGAAGGTGCGGCAGCTATCGCTCCAATCTCCCCCCTCCGAAGTCACAAATGCCCGTAGCATCTGCTTCAGAGTGCCATTTAATCTCTCGCAGAGTCCAATTCGTCTGGGGGTAATAGGGGATAGTATGGAGTTGCCTCACTCCGCACTTTGCCCAGAGACACTGGACCAGTTGACTTATGAACTGTGTCCCTTGATCGGTTTGGATCTCACTGGGGAACACTACTCTGCTAAATACGCATAGCAGCGCATCCACTACATTTTCCGCAGTAATGGCAGACAGAGCTACTGCCTCTGGATACCGGGTGGCATAATCCACAATGGTGAGGATGTATCTCTTCCCCGATCTACTGGGCACAGGTAGCGGAACAATTGTGTCCACAGCCACTCATTGGAAAGGTTCCCCGACTATTGGCAAAGACCTAAGAGGAGCCCGAGCACTGGGGCATCCAAGCCGCTGGCACACGTCACAGGACTTACAGTAGACCAGGATGTCATCCGACATTCCAGGCCAGAAAAAGTTCTGTGTTAGGCGCTTCAGTATTCGGTACCTCTCCTGGTGTCCAGCCAAAGGGATTTTGTGCACCACGGACATCAGTTGTGCTCGAAAGCTCCTGGGAATCACCAGTTGAACTTGCTTCCTGACTGGCCTATCCCCTTCTACCTTACGTACCCTGTACAGTAACCCTTTCCACCAGGTCACACTCCCCGCCTCCATTCCCATAAGGCTACTGCCAGCTTGGCACCTCAAGCCTTCTAGGGATGGATCGGAGAGCTGAGCCTCCCTAAACTCCTGCCTGTGGTCCTACTTGGGACACTCTGCAGGGGGGTCTAGGTTGGGATTACTAGGGTCAGTCTGATTGGGGTCAGTCAAAGGGAGGTCGTTGTGGTCACTCATACTCACCGCCAGAGTTGGCAAACCACTTGGGACAGGAGCATCACTGGGCACCCCCAAAGGATCCAATGGACCGGAACCAACATCCTCTGCGTTGCTAGGGATGTGGGCATGCCAGAGGCAAAAGGCATGCTGGGCAGATGTGAAGATCTAGCAGCTGTGTACTTTTCCTCTGGGCTGGTCGATGCTGTAGTTGGCAGTTATCTAGCAGCTGTGGACTTTTCCTCTGGGCTGGGCTGTGCTGGGATCAATGAGGACAGTAGTTGGGCTGCTTAACTCCGGGTGATGGCGTTAGTGAAGGCAGTAACGATTCCACCACCAAGATCATTCCCCAGGACTACATATGTTGGAAGGCCATCCATGATGGCAATATCTCTCAACTCTTGGCCAGCTCCCCAGTCCAGGTAGACTCTTGCCATAGGTACCTCTTGCTCCAGTCCATCTGCCATGGTCACCTTGGCAGTTCGATCCTGCAGGACTGCAGCAGGGTCAATAAGGTGGAGGCTCACCACTGTGATTGAGGCCACCAAGTCTCTCAGGCCTTCCCCCTTGCAGGGCCCCCACTTGGACTGGCTGCAGGTGCCACCACATATTTGGTGGTGGCCTCTTGGCCATGCAGGTGACTTGCTCCACAGAGTCTTCCTGCTGCGCACCACACTCACTCGTTCATCCTCAGATGGCCGATTTTCTCACAACCATAACACCTCTTGTCCAGTCGGGGCCCCAGTGGTCTCTGATGATTTGCAGGGACAGGACTGGGAGCTTGCTGGCCAAGAGCAACTGGGTTGGAGGATGCCCGCTTTGGGAAGGGGGGGGGCGATGAGCAGAAGAGGGGTGTTCCCCTGGTTGTACAGTCCATTTGGGTTGGCTGCTGATCGGGCGCTTCTGCCCTTGTGGCCAAATTGCCACATATTTGTCCATTAGCTGGTCTGCCATCTTCAAGCTGGGTGGCTCCCGGTCTAGCACCCACTCCTTCACCTCTGTGGTGCACCTGTGGTAGAACTGCTCCTGCACAGCAGATCAATCACTGTATCCAAGGTAGTGGCACCAGATCCCTTCAGCCACTTCACCACGTACTGCCTCAGCTGGGTGATGAACTGCTCATGGGTGCTGTTGGGGGTTCTTGGGCAAGTCCTGGAACTTTTTCCTGTAGGTCTCCGGAGTGATAAAGAATCGCTGTAGGAGGGCCCTTACGACTTCGTCATAGTCACCGCAGTCCTCGGTGGCCACTACTCTATAGGCCTCCAGGACCTCTCCATGCAGGGTGGGCATTAGGTGCCTGACCCACTCCTGTTTGTGTAAATCATGGAGTTTGCAAGTCCTTTCGAACACTTGTAAATGTCCATCAATATCCCCATCACTGTCTGCAAACTGTGTACGTCCCGATCTGAGTACTGCAGTCTGCAACGGTTCTCTAGGTACCACGGCCGGTGGTGCCCGCTCGCCATGCCACATCTGAATGACAAGCATGTGTTCCTGCTCCATTGCCCTTTCTCCCAATTCCGCCAGCCGATCCGCTAGGGTATCCATTTTGCCCCCCCCCCCGGGATGGTGGGATTCCTGCCATGCTGGGGAATGCTAAGAAATGTCACTGCAAGGAGGCGGGGCTTGGAGTTCTCACCCAGTCCTGACGGTTGTCCACTGTTGGGTCATCCTCATAGGTGCTGCCATCTACAGTGTCTCCCATCACCATCTGGTTCGACTGAGCGCCTCCTTCATGTCGCTTATGGTTGCGTTGTAAAGGAGTGGAATGCCCTTTTCTTGGCACACCATTTCAAGATCATTTTTGGACGTTCACGGCGTCATTTTCCCAGCAATTTCCACACTGCGCATGCGCAAAATGCCAGAAAAATGCCCTGGTGGCCATTGTCTGGCATTTTGTGCAGGGCTGAAACATCTGACGCGGGACCTCGGAGAGTACGTATTAGATAATATGGGTGCAGGTTGTGTGGTGACGGCCCATGTGCACCACACAACCTGCACCTATTATAGATAGGCCCCTGGTGTGACTCAGTACCGCTGAGCGTCTGTGACTGGATGGCCTCTTGCCGACTCCCGATCACAGATTGGGGTTCGATCCCCACTGGAACTTGGGTTATCAGGGATTCCCGCTTACCATCACTGACTCCACCCACTACGCCTTGGTGTAATGATGCTGCCACTCCTGTCGGCGTTTGGAACCGCTTACTGCTGCGTATGCGACGACTAGCTGTGGCCACCATTTTACCAGGCACAAAACCTTCTTTTATGCCACTCCAATACACATTACCACAGGGGGTAAGTCCGCCGTGGGTTCCTCTTAGCCAATCATGCTATCTCGGAATGGAATGGCCGGCGGTTCGATTCCCGTCAGTGGCAGCCCGACATAAGCAGAGTTCGCAGCAGCGGAAGCCCGACAGCGCTGGAAATCCCGATCGTGGCTAGGTGAATATCTACTAACCTAACCAAACCCCCCTAACCCTACCCCTCCTTAGGGGTGCCTAACCCTAACTTCCCCCCCAAGTGCCTAACCCTAATCCCCCCTCTAAGTGCCTAACCACCCCCTTCCTCGCTGCCTAAACCCAAGTCCCCTGGGGGGGTGCCTAACTTTAAGTCCCCCCCGGGGTTGCCTAACCCTAACCCTTCCTCCCCCTAGCCTAACCCTAACCCTCCCGGGGGGGTGCCTAACCCTAAGTCCCCCCCGGGAGCCCTAAACCTAACCCCCCCCCCCCCGTGGCTGTCCGCTCGCGGCGCTCGGCATCACTACGATCGTGATGCCGGGCGCCGGTCTCCCGGCGTCGGGGAAATGCGGGCGTCTACATCTAGACGCCCGGCATTTCACCCTTGCCGGGATATGACAGTCAGGAAGCCGGCTGCCGGTTTTTAGGCAGTCGGCTTCCCGATTGCATACCACCAAAGAACAGTTGGCTTTCCTAAAACACACAAACTTAGCATAGACTGTATCTCAAATGGTAAGTATAACACTTTACAGGAACTGATAAATTGCATTCATTCTTTCAAATACGAGGAACAATGCATAAATCCAGTTTGGCTTTCCCTGTCTGTAACGCCTCCCTTTCTTAGGAAGCTCGATCCAATTGCTTCTTACACACAAATAAATTGTCTTTCCCAAACGTGCTTAGTATTGTAGCCAGAGACACACCGAAGCCTCTGCATTGCATTTCAATGAAAGTGCTGTAACCGAAGGGTTTGGCCATATGACACTATTCACACCTTCACACAGCAACCTTCCATCCAGGTCTTTCTATTTATCAGACCTCCTGCTAGGAAATGACAATTAGCATCTACTTTCCTGCAGTCACAGAGGCTGGTCATGTCATATACAAAAAGTGCATTTAAAACCCATATTAAATACAAATAGATATTCAAACCTGTTTCCCCAATTCCAAATCTGTGCACAGCACTTTAAATGATAAAATTAAATATCACCCATAAATCTACAGTACATGGCGTCCTGCGCCTACATTGTCCCTTTAAAGCTGGTGCCGTGCAATGAGGGTTAACCCCTTCAGAATAGGAAGCAGCTTCTGCTGATTAAAATGAAATGCGGCCTATATTCTATGTGCGGGTGCATCTGTATGCAAAATGCTATGTTACAATGTCATATCCACTGACACTGTAACGTAGCATTTTGCATGCAGATTCACCTGCAGTCGCACAGAGTATAGGCATGCAGGGGCGGATTGGGCCACCGGGACAGCGGGAAGGTTCCCGCTGGGCCGGTCCCTTCATCCCCCCTGCAGGGCCAATTCTCATTACCTTCCGGGCCGGCTCACACACTGTCACTGCCTGCTGGTCTGAGCTCGCGGCCGTGCTTCCGGAATTTGCGTTCAAGTCTAGAGCGCAAACCGGAAGCTGCACCCTTCCTGCCCGCCTCTCAGGAGTCAGACCATTGGCCGGCTAGCGCAGCGGCTCCCCTGCACCTGCGGCGGCATTAGCAGAAGCGCCTGGAGCCGGGTGACTGAAAGTCAGAGAGAGAGAGATGAGGTGGCAGCCACAGTGCAGCATCGCAACCATAAACGGTACTGTGCCCTCATTCACTGAGCATCACTCTGTCTCCATGCTGGGGTCTATTGTCAGGGAGAATGTATGTGTATATATATATATATATATATATATATATTGTGTGTGTGTATATATATATAGATATATATATATATATAGTGTATGTATGTATAGATAGATATATATTTATATATATATAGTGTGTGTATGTATAGATATATATATTTATATATATATAGTGTGTGTATGTATAGATATATATATATTGTGTGTACATGTGTGTATATATATATAGTGTGTATATATATATATACATATATATATATGTACAATGTGTGTGTGTATCTATATATATATATATATATATATATATATATATATATATTTTTTTTTTGTTTTATACTATATATATATATATATAGTTTATATATATCTATATATATATATATATATATATTGTTTATACTGTATATATATGTGTATATATATATATATATATATATATATATATATATATATATATATAGTAAAGGTATGCATGCAGCCCGGCACTGTCCAGTGTAATACAATGGGGGAGATGTATGAAGCCCAGAAGCGTTATCAGTGCACGTTATGTGCGCTGATACCGCTTCTCCCCGATGTATGATCGGGGGTCTGGGCGGTAAATGACAGGGGCGCTATGCTGTCTCTAGCGGGTAGCGCCAGACGTGGGAGTTAACGCTCCCCCTCTCCGGCCGATGAGATGTTTATACATCTCATCGGTAGTGCTTCCTGGTTCGCCTCGGTAAAGAGACGAAGCGGGAAGCGTTATAGCGGCACGTTAAGTGCCGCTATAATACATCTACCCCAATGTATCTTACTCGGTGACGGTTAAATTCACCCAATATGCATTCCATAAAGAGAGGCAGCACTCAGGTAATATTCCCCAAAACGTTGGAATGACTTAAAGAACAGTTTTTTCTTCATTGAAAATCTCCTGAGTGCCACATCTCTTTATGGACTGTATGTATTGTACTATACTGTATGTGTGTGTGTGTGTGTGTGTGTATATATATATATATCCCTTTCTGTTAAAAAAGATGAGAAAAAAATCGCATCCTAGTGCAATACCATCAATAATTATTGATCCCGTCATCAGAAATGTCACCCAAACACAAGAGGTGTACCTCTTCTGGTGGTATAATTTAACCACTAATTCAACCACTTTAGGCGAAATTCTGTCTCTAGCACTTTTCCATTCACAAATGACAGCCGGAGATGTTTTTACGGGGTTATTTCATCAAATTTCCCGCAGGATACAGGAAAAAATAGAGAGAACATATACCATAGCGTAATAAAGTCAAAACAACATTTATTTCAAACTAAACAAGTAAATGCTTGTACCATATATAAAAACAAATAGAGCTTATCTGTAGGAGAACTTGACCAAGTTCTCTATAGTCCCAGTATCAGAGGGATTACGGCATTAACCTCAACGCGTTTCGTCTTTCTGCAATATGCTGGACTTCTTCAGGAGGATATTGCATAGTATGGGTGTGTTATAGTATTGACACAGACGTGTTGCTGAAAGTGGTTGAGTATAGAGATGCTGACTTGCTCACACTGGAGGTCATACTCAGATTAGATGATCTGCACCTAGAGTAGGGCTGGTGAACGTTTCAATGGTGCGATTGATGGTAGCGTCTAAAGATGCACAAAGCATGATTGCAGTGTCTTTAGACACTGACAATGGGAGTCTCAGTCGTTGCACATTCGGATGCACGGCTTTACACCAGGAAAGGGCATTGTAGTAGTAGTATTAGCATAAAGTCCCTCACACAACTGCAGGGAAGGCCGTGACTGCCTCAGACTCAGAATCAGGCTCTATGAGGATCAATCCTGCCCCCTTAACAAACCACACCCCCTCAAAAGACCCCGCCTCCATTTGGGCTGCTTCCAGATATTTCCTGGGCTGGTTTTCCATCCCAATCCGCCCCTGAAGGCATGCCACATATCATGCATCGCTGTGCAAATAAGACACATTTGAAGGGAATAAGTTACGCAAAAGATGCTCGGCACTACCGAGTCACACAGTCCTCACGTGTTCTGTGTAATGCGACTTGTAGTGCACGGAGGATAGATGTATGTGGACACATCGGTATTTACAAAAGGGAGGAAAGCTTTTTTTGTGGCAAAACTGTGTGTCTTTGCCAGAGACAGGACTTATCCCTGTTTTACAAGGCCCCCGGTCAAAGATTGGCCCATTAGTGACAATTTTCACCTAGAACGTACAGTAAGTAAAGAGGAAAACACATGTGAGGAAGGACCTTCAAATTCATTTAATGTAGCCTAATTGTAAATCCCCCTTAATCGGGGTGGTGGAATCACATTGACACACATGCAACCAATTTGATAGTACCTATGCTTTGATAGTCTGTTTCACAGGTTCTCAAACTCGGTCCCCAGGACCCCAAACAGTGCATATTTTTGCAGGTCTCATCACATAATTACTAGTGAAATAATTAGCTGCACCTGTGCATCTTTAAAAATGTGTCAGCAAGTAATGAATACACCTGTGCACCTGCTGGGTGACCTGGAAAACATGACATGTGTGGGGTCCTGAGGACCGAGATTGAGAACTACTGGTCTATTTTAATAAACTTATTTCTAATAAGCATTACAGAGTAATAAAATATGTGTAATTTAGGCCAATTTAAAACAAAAATATCTGAGTTCACAGTCAGTTATTTCATTTGGGACATTAGTCTAAAACAATTTCTGCAGTGAATGTTGTCATAGATAAAATGTATATGACAGTGATTCCCAACCTCGGTCCTCAAGGCACACTAACAGTCCTGGTTTTAGTGATATCCATGCTTAAGCACAGATGGTTAAATCAAAATAACTAAGGTACTAATTAAGTCACCTGTGCTCAACTATGGCTATACTTGAAACCTGGACCGTTAGTGTGCCTTGAGGACCATGGATGGGAGTCCCTGGTATATGAAGTATTTGTCTGGTAGGGGACTAGTTACATTTCACTATCCTAAGGTAAAAAACATTTGAAATATTTAATATATACATAAATAGGGTAGTTGCCGACAATCCAGACGGAGGCAGCCAGGTCACCACAGCCCGGGAAGGGGGTGCGTGTTTTGCCGGGACTGCACAATTGCATCATTGCGGCCCTCCCGGGTCACGATGACACAATCCATCGCATTTGCTTCATCAGATCCCCCTCTCACCTGTATTCTAATAATGGGCAGCTTTGAGTGGACAACGGTGGGAGTGACAACTGGCCAGGAGACTTGCCCACTCTTTCCGAAAATCGGGTGGCGCTCCCAGTAGAAGGCAAGTATGCCCTTAAGTCATGGTTGCCGACTTTCTGGCTGCCCCTTCCAGGAGAGAGCAGCCAGATCGGCAGGGCAGGGTGGGATGTGGCCCGCACAAGGGGCATGGCCGGACAGATGACGGCCATTTGTGGGTGCGGCCGGGGGGGCGTCATTTTGGCCTCGCCCCATGTGTGTTATTTGTTCCTATTAGTTTAATATCGGACACAGGGAAACATTGGAATCCCTTGATTTGATGTCTTCCTAGTTTTGCACCATCTCTGGTGCATGTAAACCTTTCCTGCCAAGGAAATAAGAATCTACTGCTTCATCACTGGTCAAGTTGATCTTATTTGAGCTGTGAATGGTTCTCCTATCAGGCCTCTCAGCACTGACACCATGCCCCAGAGAAAGTATGTGAGCAAACTTACTTCTGAGATAAGATAAGCAAACAGAATGTTAATTTAGCAATTTCAATTCATGTACAAAAACATTTTGGTATATGGGCCCTAATTCATAAATTTTTAACCCTTTTTGTTGAACACATATAATTTTTGCACTAAGTCTACAAACCAAATTGTTTACTATACAATATTACAGACAAAACTGCAATAAGCAATTGTTTTTAGAAATGTAGACAATGTAAATGACAGCCAGATATTTATAAGGTGGCTAAAAAATGTATATTTTATAACTGCATTGTAGGAGGCGTGGCCGGACAGATGACGGCCATTTGTGGGTGCGGCGGGGCAATGCGATCGCGTCATTTTTGCCTCGCCCCATGTGTGCTATTTGTTCCTATTAGTTTAATATCGGACACAGGGAAACATTGGCATACCTTGATGTGATGTCTTCCTAGTTTTGCACCATCTCTGGTGACTGGTGCATGTAAACCTTTCCTGCCAAGGAAATAAGATTCTACTGCTTCATAACTTGTTAAGTTGATCTTATTTGAGCTGCGAATGGTTCTCCTATCAGGCCTCTCAGCACTGACACCATGCCCCAGAGAAAGTATGTGAGCAAACTGACTTCTGAGATAAGATAAGCAAACAGAATGTTAATTTAGCAATTTCAGTTCATGTACAAAAACATTTTGGTATATGGTCCCTAATTGATACATTTTTAACCCTTTCTGTTGAACACAATTTTTGCATTAAGTCTACAAACCAAATTGTTTACTATACAATATTATAGACAACACTGCAATAAGCAATTGTTTTTGTAGACAATGTAAATGACAGCCAGATATTTATAAGGTGGCTAAAAAAATGTATATTTTGTAACTGCATTGTAGGATAGTCATCTGTGATCAATATTCTAACATTGTTTAGATTTTTAAAATATCCTTTATTTGAGCTACAGTACCTTATCTATTCCATTACAAGGGCTGTCAAGAGCTCTGATGGGCCTGTGTACTGATGAGGGCGTGGCCAAACACAGGGATGCATCACCACGCCCCCTCTGGTAAGGGAATGTAGTCAGGAAGCCAACGGTCTAAATGCCGACCTCCGGCTTCCCGACTGTCAAATCCCGGCAAGGTACTAATGACAGGTGTCGAAAACTCGACGTGCTAAGCACACTGCCACTGGCAATGCTGGCATAACATAACAGCGCGGCCACAATGGCACATAAGGTAGTGAGGAGACTGCTACAGCAGCAGTCTCTGCTTATTAGCTGCCTGACGTTCGCTACTAGACCAGTCAGTGAAAGTGGGCAGGGCAGTCAGTACGGTCACTGACTCGGGCCCCTCCAACCAGCCTGGGTAAGTAGTACCCGACCCCATCTCTCAGTGCCCCTGTCCATTACATATCAATTTGTGAATGATGAGATAATTTAAACCACACCCATTGATCATAAATTAGGAACTTCAATTTATTTAAGTAAACAAAGTAGCAAAGACAGGGCAATGGCACTGAATCTTTTACAGACGATTGTTGAGCACGAAAAGTAGATTCATGTTATTTTGACCATTTATATTTTTTGTGCATGAATTACAAACTAGACACACAAACTATGTATTGTGCAGGTGAATGTTAAGTAATAGGAGTACATGGATATTTTACCTTTTTATCCCCCAAAATTTATTATGAATTATTATTATGAATTATTAATGTTTTTATTTTTTTTATGACTTGGATAGTGAGTGGTTTAAATGTCTGTGGTAACTCATATGTGCATGATGAAATAAGGAGAACAGAATGATTGAATGATAATAGTGGGCCTGATTCAGCTTAGGATGGATTTGCAAAGCTGCAAGCAAGCACCTTTGCAGTTATAGTCAGGGCAGTTGAGAGCCTGGCCGTGCCCGGGTAATGGAGGGGGCGTGACCTAATCATGGCCACGCCCCCTTGAAAAAAAATCAAGACTTTATCAGCGCGCGTAGCGGGGCTGCGCGCCAGGGAGGGTGGCGCTGTAAGCCCCCCAGCCCGGGTGCTAAGCAGGAGGGGGTGCGATCAACGGGTGCAGCTCCCGCCCCCCAGAAAGGCAGGCAAGCCTCCCACGTGCCGCCGATCCCCCATCTCCGCCCCGCCAGTACCTGTTAAACCCCAGCAGCGGCGGGGCCGCTGACGCGTTTCGTGTCATTTCTTCACAATGCCTGTTTTTTTGCCATTGTGTAGCAGAGGCGGGGCCAAATTGTCGCAATCGTGTGGCCCCGCCCCCTGTCACACCCGCAAACTGTCTTCAGCCCGCACGGCCACACCGCCTTTTGCCGGCCACGCCCCCTGTTCTGCCGATCTGGCTGCTCTCTCCGGGAAGGAGCAGCCATATAGTCGGCAAGTATGCCCCACAGCCATAGGAGACTGCTCCGGCTGCTGCAGCAACCGCGAACAGTCTCACACAGCAGCCCAGCACAAGCTGTGTGCTGAGCTGCTGTGAGGGAGGGGAGGGGGGGTGCGACGCCGGACCCGGGCACCCGCCGGGCCCCTCTAGCAAGCCCGGGCCTGGGTAAACTGTACCCACTCTTCCCCCCCTCTCGACGCCCATGGTTATAGTAATGCAGCAGGAAGCATTACGCCTCCTGCATGCATTTCTTAACCGAGCTGCGTTGTTCAAATCAGCAATGGATCATTTGCGAGAACATCGGCTGACTAAATGACCCATGGGGTCGGTCAAGCTGGCCGTCACAGATGAGAGAAAGAGGCTAAAAAATCTCCATCAGCCGACGGAGATCCTGGACTCTTCTCTCCCCCTCAGCAGTGGCGACACACCTGTTTCGGAAAAAGGAGGCCATCGCCGCCCCCTCCTCAGCCACAAATGGCAGCAGACTGTCAGTTATTGACAGTCAGCGTGCAAACACCAGGACCAGTACTGCACATGCGTAGTACAGGTCACGTGCCTGCGCAGATTCCCAACCACCGGGAATCTGCTAGTGCACTGCTGAATCAGGCCCAGAGTGCGTTATACCTCACATGTGGGCGAGCTGGCTAGTGTAGCATCATGTGGCATAGTTTATTTTTAGAGGTGTTTCTTTAAGTGTGTGCTGGTTTTGATGGTGTTTGTCATTGGCTATTTTTGTGGCAGGAAAAACGTCAGGTCGCACATTTGTGGCAGGAAAAACTCTGGGTGCACATTTTATATAAGTTGTTAAATTATGCGATGTGTCGGTGCGCTCACATTTGTTGACTGGTTAGTTGGCTGGTGCACCCTGATGGGGGCAGCAGCATCATCACCCTACATGTTGTTAGGGCTGGCTGTCTTCTTTGCCACCATACTTTACTCTAATGCTTTAAATAGATTTGAATATTCTAGTATATTTTCAGTAAATAGCTGACAAATTTTAGTCTGTCATATCCCTGTCTCTGTGTCTTTATTTCTTATTAATGGGTATCGCAATGTTATTTAAATGATTTAAACACAAGACACCCCTCATGAAAAATGTCATCAGCCACAATTGGGGTTAGGGGCGGCTCCGAGAGACTTGCCCATTCTTCTGGGTGGCTAGGAGAGTAGGCATGTATGGTGTAACCTTCATTACACACTTGACCAGCACACTGCATAAACAATGCATAAACTAGGGGTGAGCGGGTTCGGATTTCTGAAATCCGAACCCCCCCGAGCCCCCCCGATCTGAGTCCGATCCGAATCAGGCTCGACTTTTCCCGCCTGACTCGGATCTGAAATCGAGGCAAAACGTCATCATCCCGCCTTCCGAGTCTCGCGGGTTTTGGATCCTATATAAGGTACCCACGTCGGCGCCATTTTCTCACTTGGCTGTGGACAGTGAAGAGGGAGGGTGGGAGTTAGGGCTGTGTAGTGTAGTGTAGTGCTGCTGTTGTCCACTACTTCAAAGTCCATAGGGGCTGGCTGTGTTGTGCTGCTGTTGTTAATAGGGGCTGTGTCCACTACTTCAAAGTCCATAGGGGCTGGCTGGACTGTGTTGTGCAGTCAGTTCTCCATAGGGGCTGTGTCCACTCCAAAGTCCTGTGCAGTGTCCCAGTCCTAAAGAGGTGCTGCAGTGTTGTCCAGGGGGTGCTCTGTCCATCAGGGGTGCTCCCCCCAAGTGCTAAAAAAATAATATATTTTCTGTGTTTGTGAATTGTGTGCGCAGTAGCCGCACGTGCATCAACAAAGTAGTGCCAAGCGTGCGCCTGTGTCATAAGTAAAGGGCCGGCTGGCTTGACCATTAAAGGGTGCTGTAACCCCCGAAAGTACACTCCAGTCCAAACCAAAAAAAAAATTATTTTCTGTGTTTGTGAATTGTGTGCGCAGTAGCCGCACGTGCATCAACAAAGTAGTGCCAAGCGTGCGCCTGTGTCATAAGTAAAGGGCCGGCTGGCTTGACCGTTAAGGGTGCTGTAACCCCCGAAAGTACACTCCAGTCCAAACCAAAAAAAAAATAATTTTCTGTGTTTGTGAATTGTGTGCGCAGTAGCCGCACGTGCATCAACAAAGTAGTGCCAAGCGTGCGCCTGTGTCATAAGTAAAGGGCCGGCTGGCTTGACCGTTCAGGGTGCTGTAACCCCCGAAAGTACACTCCAGTCCAAACCAAAAAAAAATTTATTTTCTGTGTTTGTGAATTGTGTGCGCAGTAGCCGCATGTGCATCAACAAAGTAGTGCCAAGCGTGCGCCTGTGTCATAAGTAAAGGGCCGGCTGGCTTGACCGTTAAGGGTGCTGTAAACCCCGAAAGTACACTCCAGTCCAAACCAAAAAAAAAATTATTTTCTGTGTTTGTGAATTGTGTGCGCAGTAGCCGCACGTGCATCAACAAAGTAGTGCCAAGCGTGCGCCTGTGTCATAAGTAAAGGGCCGGCTGGCTTGACCGTTAAGGGTGCTGTAACCCCCGAAAGTACACTCCAGTCCAAACCAAAAAAAAAATTATTTTCTGTGTTTGTGAATTGTGTGCGCAGTAGCCGCACGTGCATCAACAAAGTAGTGCCAAGCGTGCGCCTGTGTCATAAGTAAAGGGCCGGCTGGCTTAACCGTTAAGGGTGCTGTAACCCCCGAAAGTACACTCCAGTCCAAACCAAAAAAAAAATTATTTTCTGTGTTTGTGAATTGTGTGCACTGTGGCTGCACGTGCATCAACAAAGGAGCAGCGCCAAGCGTGCGCCTGTGTCCCATAAGTAAAGAGCCGGCTGGCTCATTTCTTAAAGGGTGGTGTAACCCACAAAGTGCACTACTCTCCAGCAAAAATAAAATAATATTTTCTGTGTTTGTGTGCGCTTTAGCCGCACGTATATATATCAATATAACATAAATGGAGGACCAAACTTTCTCCGATAAAAATAAAATAGGGAAAGATCAAGAACCACTTCCTCCTAGTGCTGTTGCTGCTGCTGGGAGTTGTTCATCATCCCAGAGAGGAAGTAGGAACATCACTACTTTTACTAAACAATTGACCCTCCAACAGTCCCTAGCGATGAGGATGAAGTACGACAGCAGTCATCCTGAAGCAAAACGTATAACTGAGGCCTTGACTGCTATGTTGGTGTTAGACGTGCGTCCGGTATCCGACATTAGTGCAGTGGGATTTAGACAATTGATGGAGGTAGTGTGTCCTCGGTTCCAAATCCCGTCTAGATTCCACCTGCATCCTCAAAGCAGCAGCGACAAGCGTGCGTCTGTCTGTTAAAGGGTGGTGACACCCTCAAAGTGTGCTACACAAACAATTAAAATATTGTTCTTTTTTTTTCTGTCTTTGTGAATTGTGTGGGCTGTAGCCGCACCTGCATCCTTAAAGCAGCAGCGACAAGCGTGCGTCTGTCTGTTAAAGGGTGGTGACACCCTCAAAGTGTGCTACACAAACAATTAAAATATTGTTCTTTTTTTTTTGGTCTTTGTGAAATGTGTGGGCTGTAGCCGCACCTGCATCCTTAAAGCAGCAGCGACAAGCGTGCGTCTGTCTGTTAAAGGGTGGTGACACCCTCAAAGTGTTCTACACAAACAATTAAAATATTGTTCTTTTTTTTTCGGTCTTTGTGAAATGTGTGGGCTGTAGCCGCACCTGCATCCTTAAAGCAGCAGCGACAAGCGTGCGTCTGTCTGTTAAAGGGTGGTGACACCCTCAAAGTGTTCTACACAAACAATTAAAATATTGTTCTTTTTTTTTCGGTCTTTGTGAAATGTGTGGGCTGTAGCCGCACCTGCATCCTTAAAGCAGCAGCGACAAGCGTGCGTCTGTCTGTTAAAGGGTGGTGTAACTCTCAAAGTGCTCCAAAAAATAAAAAACTATTTTTTTAATGTGTTTGTGACTTGTGTGCGATGTAGCCACACTTGCATCCTCAAAGCAGCAGCGACAAGCGTGCGTCTGTCTGTTAAAGGGTGGTGACACCCTCAAAGTGTGCTACACAAACAATTAAAATATTGTTCTTTTTTTTTCTGTCTTTGTGAATTGTGTGGGCTGTAGCCGCACCTGCATCCTTAAAGCAGCAGCGACAAGCGTGCGTCTGTCTGTTAAAGGGTGGTGACACCTCAAAGTGTTCTACACAAACAATTAAAATATTGTTCTTTTTTTTTTGGTCTTTGTGAAATGTGTGGGCTGTAGCCGCACCTGCATCCTTAAAGCAGCAGCGACAAGCGTGCGTCTGTCTGTTAAAGGGTGGTGACACCTCAAAGTGTTCTACACAAACAATTAAAATATTCTTCTTCTTTTTTCTGTCTTTGTGAATTGTGTGGGCTGTAGCCGCACTTGCATCCTCAAAGCAGCAGCGACAAGCGTGCGTCTGTCTGTTAAAGGGTGGTGTAACCCTCAAAGTGTGCTCCACAAACAATAAAAATATTCTTTTTTTTTTCTGTCTTTGTGAATTGTGTGGGCCGTAGCCGCACTTGAATCCTCAAAGCAGCAGCGACAAGCGTGCGTCTGTCTGTTAAAGGATTACATCGGTGACAGCATCCAAGTAGGCATGTCAGACAGTCCGTACCTGTACTGGCAGGAAAAAGAAGCAATTTGGAGGTCCCTGTACAAACTGGCTCTATTTTACCTGAGTTGCCCCCCCTCCAGTGTGTACTCCGAAAGAGTGTTTAGTGCAGCCGGGAACCTTGTCAGCGAAAGGCGTAGGAGGTTGCTTCCACAAAATGTGGAGAAGATGATGTTCATAAAATGAATGATCAACTCTTCCAGGGAGACCAGCCTCCAGAACGTACAGAGGGACCTGTGGTTCCAGCAGGGACGAATTAATACTCTGTGAGGATGAGGATGTACACACTGAAGAGGGTGAGGAATCGGTGGATGAGGAGGATGAGGATGACATCTTGCCTCCGTAGAGCCAGTTTGTGCAGGGACAGATAAATTGCCAGCTTGTTTTGTGGGGGCCCAAACGAACCAATCATTTCAGCCACAGTTGTGTGGCAGACCCTGGCGCTGAAATGATTGGTTTGTTAAAGTGTGCATGTCCTGTTTATACAACATAAGGGTGGGTGGGAGGGCCCAAGGACAATTCCATCTTGCACCTCTTTTTTTTCTTTGCATTATGTACAGTTTGGGGCCTAGTTTTTCAATGCCATCCTGTCTGCCACTGCAGTTTCACGCCTAGATGGGTCACGTGTTTGTGCCGCCCACTTGTGTCGCTTAGCATAGTCATCCAGCTACCTCGGTGCAACCTTTTGGACATAAAAACACTATTGTGAGGTGTGAGGTGTTCAGAATAGACTGGAAATGAGTGGAAATTAAGGTTATTGAGGTTAATAATAGCATAGGAGCAGAAAAACCTACAAATTCTGTGATTTTAGCTGTTTTTATGCTTTTTTTCAAAAAAATACAGATCCAAAACACAAAACCCAGAACCCAAAACACGGAAGGGTGGTTTTGGCAAAACCAATCCAGATCCAAAACCAAAACACAAAACACGAAAAGTGGCCGGTGCACACCCCTAATATATATATATATATATATATATATATATATATATATATATATATTCTGTTAGCAGACAACCAAGAGAACAGGGTGTTACTCCCTTTGCATACAGTTATGAAGGACAGAACAGTTAAACATATATATATTCTACCATCTGGAAGTCATTGAAAGCAACGTGACCATTAGTCTGGATACATTTAAGATATTATCTCAGTGCCACCACCTTGTGGATAATAGTATTACGTTGACATTCCCAGTAAAAAGTGTGGAGAGAACTCTTTTGCTTTCTGCCTGTAGCCATTAAGACTTTGGTGCAATAGGTGTTATTGAGCGAGACTACATTAAGGGAAAACTATCTGTTGCAGAACTTCCTGTTATTTCCTAATGGTAATGCCAGATTGTTAGATTATTTGTGAGATATTAGAGCGTTTATCGTCATTGTATTGTTCTTTGTAATATTGCTATAACTTATTATGAAAGGTTAAACTATACTGTGCGTGGAACTGAGTTTACTGTTAACAAAGTCATATTGCTAAACTGTGTATATACTCGAGAATAAGCCGAGTTTTTCAGCACAAAAATGTGCTGATAAAGTGCCCCCTCGGCTTATACTCGAGTGAAGTGTAGCGCTGACAGGACGGAGTTCAGTCAGCGCTACACACTGCCAAACACACTGTAATCAGCAGCCGCCGGAGCCGGCAGCTATGTGTTTGCTGTAATCAGCAGCCGCTGAGAGTCTGTCAGACTCTCAGCGGCTGCCGCTGCTCCCACTGCAGGAGCCATCTTCCTGCTCCCACTGTGGGTAATGGGAGACACGTCATCATGACGACGTCTCTCCCATGCAAAGCGGCCGGAGGAGCTGACAGCGGCGGGACCAGGAGAGGGAGTTTCAGGTAAGTGATTTTTTTTTTTATTCTTATCACGTCTCTCTCTACTGGGGGGGGGGACTACTGTAGGCACTACCAGGGGGCGATTACTACAGGGGGCAATACCAGGGGGCGATTACTACAGGGGGCACTACCAGGGGGCGATTACTACAGGGGGCACTACCAGGGGGCGATTACTACAGGGGGCACTACCAGGGGGCGATTACTACAGGGGGCACTACCAGGGGGCGATTACTACAGGGGGCACTACCAGGGGGCGATTACTACAGGGGTCACTACCAGGGGGCGATTACTACAGGGGGCGATTACTACAGGGGGCATTACCAGGGGCGATTACTACAGGGGGCAATACCAGGGGGCGATTACTACAGGGGGCATTACCAGGGGGCAATTACTACAGGGGGCACTACCAGGGGGCGATTACTACAGGGGGCATTACCAGGGGGCGATTACTACAGGGGGCAATACCAGGGGGTGATTACTACAGGGGGCATTACCAGGGGGCGATTACTACAGGGGGCACTACCAGGGGGCGATTACTACAGGGGGCACTACCAGGGGGCAATTACTACAGGGGGCACTACCAGGGGGCGATTACTACAGGGGGCGTTACCAGGGGGCGATTACTACAGGGGGCAATACCAGGGGGCGATTACTACAGGGGGCATTACCAGGGGGCGATTACTACAGGGGGCACTAAAAGGGGGGATTACCACTGAGGGAACTACCAGAGGGGGATTACTACAGGGGGCACTACCAGGGGGGGATTACTACAGGGGGGGATTACTACAGGGGGCACTAAAAAGGGGGATTACCACTGGGGGCACTACCAGCTGCTGCCATTTCCCACACTAGGCTTATACTCGAGTCAATAAGTTTTCCCAGTTTTTTGTGGTAAAAGTAGGTACCTCGGCTTAAATTCGGGACGGCTTATACTCGAGTATATACGGTATATGTATTTATATTGAATTAACATTACAGTGATCTACCATTCAGGCAAAAAAAAACATTTTGTCACTGTCCACACGTGTAGTGACTTGTCAGGGGTGTTTGGGGGGGTTCCCATCTCTCTGCCTAACCACTACAGAATCCAAGAGCAGCAGCAGGTCAAAGACTATTTGAAAGGCTGGGATTGACGACTTCTGCAGGGAAACAGGTACGACTCACCTACCAGCACCCCACCACTAGTGACTTATTACGCTAGTACAGGACTAATGTGTTACTGAGCTGCTAGTACAGGACTAATGTGTTACTGATCTGCTAGTACAGGACTAATGTGTTACTGATCTGCTAGTACAGGACTAATGTGTTACTGATCTGCTAGTACAGGACTAATGTGTTACTGATCTGCTAGTACAGGACTAATGTGTTACTGATCTGCTAGTACAGGACTAATGTGTTACTGAGCTGCTAGTACAGGACTAATGTGTTACTGACCTGCTAGTACAGGACTAATGTGTTACTGATCTGCTAGTACGGGACTAATGTGTTACTGAGCTGCTAGTACAGGACTAATGTGTTACTGATCTGCTAGTACGGGACTAATGTGTTACTGAGCTGCTAGTACGGGACTAATGTGTTACTGATCTGCTAGTACGGGACTAATGTGTTACTGATCTGCTAGTACAGGACTAATGTGTTACTGATCTGCTAGTACAGGACTAATGTGTTACTGACCTGCTAGTACAGGACTAATGTGTTACTGACCTGCTAGTACAGGACTAATGTGTTACTGATCTGCTAGTACGGGACTAATGTGTTACTGAGCTGCTAGTACAGGACTAATGTGTTACTGATCTGCTAGTACGGGACTAATGTGTTACTGAGCTGCTAGTACGGGACTAATGTGTTACTGATCTGCTAGTACGGGACTAATGTGTTACTGATCTGCTAGTACGGGACTAATGTGTTACTGATCTGCTAGTACGGGACTAATGTGTTACTGATCTGCTAGTACGGGACTAATGTGTTACTGATCTGCTAGTACAGGACTAATGTGTTACTGAGCTGCTAGTACGGGACTAATGTGTTACTGATCTGCTAGTACGGGACTAATGTGTTACTGATCTGCTAGTACGGGACTAATGTGTTACTGATCTGCTAGTACAGGACTAATGTGTTACTGATCTGCTAGTACAGGACTAATGTGTTACTGAACTTCTAGTACAGGACTAATGTGTTACTGATCTGCTAGTACAGGACTAATGTGTTACTGATCTGCTAGTACGGGACTAATGTGTTACTGATCTGCTAGTACAGGACTAATGTGTTACTGATCTGCTAGTACAGGACTAATGTGTTACTGATCTGCTAGTACGGGACTAATGTGTTACTGATCTGCTAGTACGGGACTAATGTGTTACTGATCTGCTAGTACGGGACTAATGTGTTACTGATCTGCTAGTACGGGACTAATGTGTTACTGATCTGCTAGTACGGGACTAATGTGTTACTGATCTGCTAGCACAGGACTAATGTGTTACTGATCTGCTAGTACAGGACTAATGTGTTACTGATCTGCTAGTACGGGACTAATGTGTTACTGATCTGCTAGTACGGGACTAATGTGTTACTGATCTGCTAGTACGGGACTAATGTGTTACTGATCTGCTAGTACGGGACTAATGTGTTACTGATCTGCTAGCACAGGACTAATGTGTTACTGATCTGCTAGTACAGGACTAATGTGTTACTGATCTGCTAGTACGGGACTAATGTGTTACTGATCTGCTAGTACGGGACTAATGTGTTACTGATCTGCTAGTACGGGACTAATGTGTTACTGATCTGCTAGTACGGGACTAATGTGTTACTGATCTGCTAGCACAGGACTAATGTGTTACTGATCTGCTAGCACAGGACTAATGTGTTACTGATCTGCTAGTACGGGACTAATGTGTTACTGATCTGCTAGTACGGGACTAATGTGTTACTGAGCTGCTAGTACGGGACTAATGTGTTACTGATCTGCTAGTACGGGACTAATGTGTTACTGAGCTGCTAGTACGGGACTAATGTGTTACTGAGCTGCTAGTACAGGACTAATGTGTTACTGTACTGCTAGTACGGGACTAATGTGTTACTGAACTGCTAGTACGGGACTAATGTGTTACTGATCTGCTAGTACGGGACTAATGTGTTACTGAGCTGCTAGTACAGGACTAATGTGTTACTGATCTGCTAGTACAGGACTAATGTGTTACTGAGCTGCTAGTACGGGACTAATGTGTTACTGAGCTGCTAGTACAGGACTAATGTGTTACTGAGCTGCTAGTACAGGACTAATGTGTTACTGAGCTGCTAGTACAGGACTAATGTGTTACTGAGCTGCTAGTACAGGACTAATGTGTTACTGAGCTGCTAGTACGGGACTAATGTGTTACTGAGCTGCTAGTACGGGACTAATGTGTTACTGATCTGCTAGTACGGGACTAATGTGTTACTTATCTGCTAGTACGGGACTAATGTGTTACTGATCTGCTAGTACAGGACTAATGTGTTACTGATCTGCTAGTCCGGGACTAATGTGTTACTGAGCTGCTAGTACGGGACTAATGTGTTACTGATCTGCTAGTACAGGACTAATGTGTTACTGATCTGCTAGTACAGGACTAATGTGTTACTGAGCTGCTAGTACGGGACTAATGTGTTACTGAGCTGCTAGTACGGGACTAATGTGTTACTGATCTGCTAGTACAGGACTAATGTGTTACTGATCTGCTAGTACAGGACTAATGTGTTACTGAGCTGCTAGTACAGGACTAATGTGTTACTGAGCTGCTAGTACAGGACTAATGTGTTACTAAGCTGCTAGTACAGGACTAATGTGTTACTGAGCTGCTAGTACGGGACTAATGTGTTACTGATCTGCTAGTACGGGACTAATGTGTTACTGATCTGCTAGTACGGGACTAATGTGTTACTGATCTGCTAGTACAGGACTAATGTGTTACTGATCTGCTAGTACGGGACTAATGTGTTACTGATCTGCTAGTACGGGACTAATGTGTTACTGATCTGCTAGTACAGGACTAATGTGTTACTGATCTGCTAGTACAGGACTAATGTGTTACTGATCTGCTAGTACGGGACTAATGTGTTACTGAGCTGCTAGTACGGGACTAATGTGTTACTGATCTGCTAGTACAGGACTAATGTGTTACTGAGCTGCTAGTACAGGACTAATGTGTTACTGAGCTGCTAGTACGGGACTAATGTGTTACTGATCTGCTAGTACGGGACTAATGTGTTACTGATCTGCTAGTACAGGACTAATGTGTTACTGATCTGCTAGTACAGGACTAATGTGTTACTGAGCTGCTAGTACGGGACTAATGTGTTACTGAGCTGCTAGTACAGGACTAATGTGTTACTGATCTGCTAGTACAGGACTAATGTGTTACTGATCTGCTAGTACAGGACTAATGTGTTACTGAGCTGCTAGTACAGGACTAATGTGTTACTGATCTGCTAGTACAGGACTAATGTGTTACTGATCTGCTAGTACGGGACTAATGTGTTACTGAGCTGCTAGTACAGGACTAATGTGTTACTGATCTGCTAGTACGGGACTAATGTGTTACTGATCTGCTAGTATGGGACTAATGTGTTACTGACCTGCTAGTACCGGACTAATGTGTTACTGATCTGATAGTACAGGACTAATGCGTTACTGATCTGCTAGTACAGGACTAATGCGTTACTGACCTGCTAGTACGGGACTAATGCGTTACTGAGCTGCTAGTACGGGACTAATGCGTTACTGATCTGCTAGTACAGGACTAATGTGTTACTGATCTGCTAGTACAGGACTAATGTGTTACTGAGCTGCTAGTACAGGACTAATGTGTTACTGATCTGCTAGTACGGGACTAATGTGTTACTGATCTGCTAGTACGGGACTAATGTGTTACTGACCTGCTAGTACAGGACTAATGTGTTACTGACCTGCTAGTACAGGACTAATGCGTTACTGATCTGATAGTACAGGACTAATGCGTTACTGATCTGCTAGTACAGGACTAATGTGTTACTGAGCTGCTAGTACAGGACTAATGTGTTACTGAGCTGCTAGTACAGGACTAATGTGTTACTGATCTGCTAGTACGGGACTAATGTGTTACTGAGCTGCTAGTACGGGACTAATGTGTTACTGATCTGTTAGTACGGGACTAATGTGTTACTGATCTGCTAGTACAGGACTAATGTGTTACTGATCTGCTAGTACAGGACCGGACTAATGTGTTACTGATCTGCTAGTACAGGACCGGACTAATGTGTTACTGAACTGCTAGTACGGAACTAATGTGTTACTGAGCTGCTAGTACAGGACTAATGTGTTACTGATCTGCTAGTACAGGACTAATGTGTTACTGAGCTGCTAGTACGGGACTAATGTGTTACTGATCTGCTAGTACAGGACTAATGTGTTACTGAGCTGCTAGTACAGGACTAATGTGTTACTGATCTGCTAGTATGGGACTAATGTGTTACTGATCTGCTAGTACGGGACTAATGTGTTACTGATCTGCTAGTACAGGACTAATGTGTTACTGATCTGCTAGTACAGGACTAATGTGTTACTGAACTGCTAGTACGGAACTAATGTGTTACTGAGCTGCTAGTACGGGACTAATGTGTTACTGAGCTGCTAGTACAGGACTAATGTGTTACTGATCTGCTAGTACAGGACTAATGTGTTACTGAGCTGCTAGTACAGGACTAATGTGTTACTGAGCTGCTAGTACAGGACTAATGTGTTACTGATCTGCTAGTACAGGACTAATGTGTTACTGAGCTGCTCGTACAGGACTAATGTGTTACTGATCTGCTAGTACGGGACTAATGTGTTACTGATCTGCTAGTACAGGACTAATGTGTTACTGATCTGCTAGTACAGGACTAATGTGTTACTGAGCTGCTAGTATAGGACTAATGTGTTACTGATCTGCTAGTACGGAACTAATGTGTTACTGATCTGCTAGTACAGGACTAATGTGTTACTGAGCTGCTAGTACAGGACTAATGTGTTACTGATCTGCTAGTACAGGACTAATGTGTTACTGAGCTGCTAGTACAGGACTAATGTGTTACTGATCTGCTAGTACAGGACTAATGTGTTACTGATCTGCTAGTACGGGACTAATGTGTTACTGATCTGCTAGTACGGGACTAATGTGTTACTGATCTGCTAGTACGGGACTAATGTGTTACTGATCTGCTAGTACGGGACTAATGTGTTACTGAGCTGCTAGTACGGGACTAATGTGTTACTGAGCTGCTAGTACGGGACTAATGTGTTACTGAGCTGCTAGTACAGAACTAGTGTTACTGAGCTGCTAGTACGGGACTAATGTGTTACTGAGCTGCTGGTACGGGACTAATGTGTTACTGAACTGCTAGTACGGGACTAATGTGTTACTGATCTGCTAGTACAGGACTAATGTGTTACTGATCTGCTAGTACAGGACTAATGTGTTACTGAGCTGCTAGTACGGGACTAATGTGTTACTGAGCTGCTGGTACGGGACTAATGTGTTACTGAGCTGCTAGTACGGGACTAATGTGTTACTGAGCTGCTAGTACGGGACTAATGTGTTACTGAGCTGCTAGTACAGGACTAATGTGTTACTGATCTGCTAGTACAGGACTAATGTGTTACTGAGCTGCTAGTACGGGACTAATGTGTTACTGATCTGATAGTACCGGACTAATGTGTTACTGAACTTCTAGTACGGGACTAATGTGTTACTGATCTGCTAGTACGGGACTAATGTGTTACTGAGCTGCTGGTACGGGACTAATGTGTTACTGAGCTGCTAGTACAGGACTAATGTGTTACTGAGCTGCTAGTACAGGACTAATGTGTTACTGAGCTGCTAGTACGGGACTAATGTGTTACTGAGCTGCTGGTACGGGACTAATGTGTTACTGAACTGCTAGTACGGGACTAATGTGTTACTGATCTGCTAGTACGGGACTAATGTGTTACTGAGCTGCTAGTACGGGACTAATGTGTTACTGAGCTGCTAGTACGGGACTAATGTGTTACTGAGCTGCTAGTACGGGACTAATGTGTTACTTATCTGCTAGTACAGGACTAATGTGTTACTGATCTGCTAGTACGGGACTAATGTGTTACTGAGCTGCTAGTACGGGACTAATGTGTTACTGAGCTGCTAGTACAGGACTAATGTGTTACTGAGCTGCTAGTACAGGACTAATGTGTTACTGAGCTGCTAGTACGGGACTAATGTGTTACTGAGCTGCTAGTACGGGACTAATGTGTTACTGATCTGCTAGTACGGGACTAATGTGTTACTGAGCTGCTAGTACAGGACTAATGTGTTACTGATCTGCTAGTACAGGACTAATGTGTTACTGAGCTGCTAGTACGGGACTAATGTGTTACTGATCTGCTAGTACGGGACTAATGTGTTACTGATCTGCTAGTACGGGACTAATGTGTTACTGAACTGCTAGTACGGGACTAATGTGTTACTGAACTGCTAGTACGGGACTAATGTGTTACTGAACTGCTAGTACGGGACTAATGTGTTACTGAGCTGCTAGTACGGGACTAATGTGTTACTGAGCTGCTAGTACGGGACTAATGTGTTACTGATCTGCTAGTACGGGACTAATGTGTTACTGATCTGCTAGTACGGGACTAATGTGTTACTGATCTGCTAGTACGGGACTAATGTGTTACTGAGCTGCTAGTACAGGACTAATGTGTTACTGAGCTGCTAGTACAGGACTAATGTGTTACTGAGCTGCTAGTACAGGACTAATGTGTTACTGAGCTGCAAGTACGGGACTAATGTGTTACTGAGCTGCTAGTACGGGACTAATGTGTTACTGAGCTGCTAGTACAGGACTAATGTGTTACTGAGCTGCTAGTACGGGACTAATGTGTTACTGAGCTGCTGGTACGGGACTAATGTGTTACTGAACTGCTAGTACGGGACTATTGTGTTACTGATCTGCTAGTACGGGACTAATGTGTTACTGAGCTGCTAGTACGGGACTAATGTGTTACTGAGCTGCTAGTACGGGACTAATGTGTTACTGAGCTGCTAGTACAGGACTAATGTGTTACTTATCTGCTAGTACAGGACTAATGTGTTACTGAGCTGCTAGTACGGGACTAATGTGTTACTGATCTGATAGTACCGGACTAATGTGTTACTGAACTTCTAGTACGGGACTAATGTGTTACTGACCTGCTAGTAGGGGACTAATGTGTTACTGATCTGCTAGTACGCGACTAATGTGTTACTGAGCTGCTAGTACGGGACTAATGTGTTACTGAGCTGCTAGTACGGGACTAATGTGTTACTGATCTGCTAGTACGGGACTAATGTGTTACTGATCTGCTAGTACGGGACTAATGTGTTACTGAGCTGCTAGTACGGGACTAATGTGTTACTGATCTGCTAGTACGGGACTAATGTGTTACTGAGCTGCTAGTACGGGACTAATGTGTTACTGAGCTGCTAGTACGGGACTAATGTGTTACTGATCTGCTAGTACGGGACTAATGTGTTACTGATCTGCTAGTACGGGACTAATGTGTTACTGAGCTGCTAGTACGGGACTAATGTGTTACTGAGCTGCTAGTACGGGACTAATGTGTTACTTATCTGCTAGTACAGGACTAATGTGTTACTGATCTGCTAGTACGGGACTAATGTGTTACTGAGCTGCTAGTACGGGACTAATGTGTTACTGAGCTGCTAGTACAGGACTAATGTGTTACTGAGCTGCTAGTACAGGACTAATGTGTTACTGAGCTGCTAGTACGGGACTAATGTGTTACTGAGCTGCTAGTACGGGACTAATGTGTTACTGATCTGCTAGTACGGGACTAATGTGTTACTGAGCTGCTAGTACAGGACTAATGTGTTACTGATCTGCTAGTACAGGACTAATGTGTTACTGAGCTGCTAGTACGGGACTAATGTGTTACTGATCTGCTAGTACGGGACTAATGTGTTACTGATCTGCTAGTACGGGACTAATGTGTTACTGAACTGCTAGTACGGGACTAATGTGTTACTGAACTGCTAGTACGGGACTAATGTGTTACTGAACTGCTAGTACGGGACTAATGTGTTACTGAGCTGCTAGTACGGGACTAATGTGTTACTGAGCTGCTAGTACGGGACTAATGTGTTACTGATCTGCTAGTACGGGACTAATGTGTTACTGATCTGCTAGTACGGGACTAATGTGTTACTGATCTGCTAGTACGGGACTAATGTGTTACTGAGCTGCTAGTACAGGACTAATGTGTTACTGAGCTGCTAGTACAGGACTAATGTGTTACTGAGCTGCTAGTACAGGACTAATGTGTTACTGAGCTGCAAGTACGGGACTAATGTGTTACTGAGCTGCTAGTACGGGACTAATGTGTTACTGAGCTGCTAGTACAGGACTAATGTGTTACTGAGCTGCTAGTACGGGACTAATGTGTTACTGAGCTGCTGGTACGGGACTAATGTGTTACTGAACTGCTAGTACGGGACTATTGTGTTACTGATCTGCTAGTACGGGACTAATGTGTTACTGAGCTGCTAGTACGGGACTAATGTGTTACTGAGCTGCTAGTACGGGACTAATGTGTTACTGAGCTGCTAGTACAGGACTAATGTGTTACTTATCTGCTAGTACAGGACTAATGTGTTACTGAGCTGCTAGTACGGGACTAATGTGTTACTGATCTGATAGTACCGGACTAATGTGTTACTGAACTTCTAGTACGGGACTAATGTGTTACTGACCTGCTAGTAGGGGACTAATGTGTTACTGATCTGCTAGTACGCGACTAATGTGTTACTGAGCTGCTAGTACGGGACTAATGTGTTACTGAGCTGCTAGTACGGGACTAATGTGTTACTGATCTGCTAGTACGGGACTAATGTGTTACTGATCTGCTAGTACGGGACTAATGTGTTACTGAGCTGCTAGTACGGGACTAATGTGTTACTGATCTGCTAGTACGGGACTAATGTGTTACTGAGCTGCTAGTACGGGACTAATGTGTTACTGAGCTGCTAGTACGGGACTAATGTGTTACTGATCTGCTAGTACGGGACTAATGTGTTACTGATCTGCTAGTACGGGACTAATGTGTTACTGAGCTGCTAGTACGGGACTAATGTGTTACTGAGCTGCTAGTACGGGACTAATGTGTTACTGAGCTGCTAGTACGGGACTAATGTGTTACTGATCTGCTAGTACGGGACTAATGTGTTACTGATCTGCTAGTACGGGACTAATGTGTTACTGATCTGCTAGTACGGGACTAATGTGTTACTGAGCTGCTAGTACGGGACTAATGTGTTACTGATCTGCTAGTACAGGACTAATGTGTTACTGAGCTGCTAGTACAGGACTAATGTGTTACTGATCTGCTAGTACAGGACTAATGTGTTACTGATCTGCTAGTACGGGACTAATGTGTTACTGATCTGCTAGTACAGGACTAATGTGTTACTGAGCTGCTAGTACAGGACTAATGTGTTACTGAGCTGCTGGTACGGGACTAATGTGTTACTGAACAGCTAGTAAGGGACTAATGTGTTACTGATCTGATAGTACGGGACTAATGTGTTACTGAGCTGCTAGTACGGGACTAATGTGTTACTGAGCTGCTAGTACGGGACTAATGTGTTACTGAGCTGCTAGTACGGGACTAATGTGTTACTGATCTGCTAGTACAGGACTAATGTGTTACTGAGCTGCTAGTACGGGACTAATGTGTTACTGATCTGATAGTACCGGACTAATGTGTTACTGAACTTCTAGTACGGGACTAATGTGTTACTGATCTGCTAGTACGGGACTAATGTGTTACTGAGCTGCTAGTACGGGACTAATGTGTTACTGATCTGCTAGTACGGGACTAATGTGTTACTGAGCTGCTCGTACAGGACTAATGTGTTACTGATCTGCTAGTACAGGACTAATGTGTTACTGATCTGCTAATACGGGACTAATGTGTTACTGATCTGCTAGTACAGGACTAATGTGTTACTGAGCTGCTAGTACAGGACTAATGTGTTACTGATCTGCTAGTACAGGACTAATGTGTTACTGATCTGCTAGTACAGGACTAATGTGTTACTGATCTGCTAGTACAGGACTAATGTGTTACTGATCTGCTAGTACAGGACTAATGTGTTACTGATCTGCTAGTACGGGACTAATGTGTTACTGATCTGCTAGTACGGGACTAATGTGTTACTGATCTGCTAGTACGGGACTAATGTGTTACTGAGCTGCTAGTACAGGACTAATGTGTTACTGATCTGCTAGTACGGGACTAATGTGTTACTGAGCTGCTAGTACGGGACTAATGTGTTACTGATCTGCTAGTACGGGACTAATGTGTTACTGAGCTGCTAGTACGGGACTAATGTGTTACTGAGCTGCTAGTACAGGACTAATGTGTTACTGATCTGCTAGTACAGGACTAATGTGTTACTGAGCTGCTAGTACAGGACTAATGTGTTACTGAGCTGCTAGTACAGGACTAATGTGTTACTGAGCTGCTAGTACGGGACTAATGTGTTACTGAGCTGCTAGTACGGGACTAATGTGTTACTGATCTGCTAGTACGGGACTAATGTGTTACTGAGCTGCTAGTACGGGACTAATGTGTTACTGAGCTGCTAGTACGGGACTAATGTGTTACTGAGCTGCTAGTACGGGACTAATGTGTTACTGAGCTGCTAGTACGGGACTAATGTGTTACTGATCTGCTAGTACAGGACTAATGTGTTACTGAGCTGCTAGTACGGGACTAATGTGTTACTGAGCTGCTAGTACGGGACTAATGTGTTACTGAGCTGCTAGTACGGGACTAATGTGTTACTGAGCTGCTAGTACAGGACTAATGTGTTACTGATCTGCTAGTACAGGACTAATGTGTTACTGAGCTGCTAGTACGGGACTAATGTGTTACTGAGCTGCTAGTACAGGACTAATGTGTTACTGAGCTGCTAGTACAGGACTAATGTGTTACTGATCTGCTAGTACAGGACTAATGTGTTACTGAGCTGCTAGTACGGGACTAATGTGTTACTGAGCTGCTAGTACGGGACTAATGTTTTACTGAGCTGCTAGTACGGGACTAATGTGTTACTGAGCTGCTAGTACAGGACTAATGTGTTACTGAGCTGTTAGTACAGGACTAATGTGTTACTGATCTGCTAGTACAGGACTAATGTGTTACTGAGCTGCTAGTACAGGACTAATGTGTTACTGAGCTGCTAGTACAGGACTAATGTGTTACTGAGCTGCTAGTACAGGACTAATGTGTTACTGAGCTGCTAGTACGGGACTAATGTGTTACTGATCTGCTAGTACAGGACTAATGTGTTACTGATCTGCTAGTACAGGACTAATGTGTTACTGAGCTGCTAGTACGGGACTAATGTGTTACTGATCTGCTAATACGGGACTAATGTGTTACTGAGCTGCTAGTACGGGACTAATGTGTTACTGAGCTGCTAGTACAGGACTAATGTGTTACTGATCTGCTAGTACAGGACTAATGTGTTACTGATCTGCTAGTACAGGACTAATGTGTTACTGAGCTGCTAGTACAGGACTAATGTGTTACTGATCTGCTAGTACAGGACTAATGTGTTACTGAGCTGCTAGTACAGGACTAATGTGTTACTGAGCTGCTAGTACAGGACTAATGTGTTACTGATCTGCTAGTACAGGACTAATGTGTTACTGAGCTGCTAGTACAGGACTAATGTGTTACTGATCTGCTAGTACAGGACTAATGTGTTACTGATCTGCTAGTACAGGACTAATGTGTTACTGAGCTGCTAGTACAGGACTAATGTGTTACTGAGCTGCTAGTACAGGACTAATGTGTTACTGAGCTGCTAGTACAGGACTAATGTGTTACTGATCTGCTAGTACAGGACTAATGTGTTACTGAGCTGCTAGTACAGGACTAATGTGTTACTGATCTGCTAGTACAGGACTAATGTGTTACTGAGCTGCTAGTACAGGACTAATGTGTTACTGAGCTGCTAGTACAGGACTAATGTGTTACTGATCTGCTAGTACAGGACTAATGTGTTACTGATCTGCTAGTACAGGACTAATGTGTTACTGAGCTGCTAGTACAGGACTAATGTGTTACTGATCTGCTAGTACAGGACTAATGTGTTACTGATCTGCTAGTACAGGACTAATGTGTTACTGAGCTGCTAGTACAGGACTAATGTGTTACTGAGCTGCTAGTACAGGACTAATGTGTTACTGAGCTGCTAGTACGGGACTAATGTGTTACTGAGCTGCTAGTACGGGACTAATGTGTTACTGAGCTGCTAGTACGGGACTAATGTGTTACTGATCTGCTAGTACAGGACTAATGTGTTACTGATCTGCTAGTACGGGACTAATGTGTTACTGATCTGCTAGTACGGGACTAATGTGTTACTGAGCTGCTAGTACAGGACTAATGTGTTACTGAGCTGCTAGTACAGGACTAATGTGTTACTGAGCTGCTAGTACGGGACTAATGTGTTACTGAGCTGCTAGTACGGGACTAATGTGTTACTGAACTGCTAGTACGGGACTAATGTGTTACTGATCTGATAGTACGGGACTAATGTGTTACTGAGCTGCTAGTACGGGACTAATGTGTTACTGACCTGCTAGTACGGGACTAATGTGTTACTGATCTGATAGTACAGGACTAATGTGTTACTGAGCTGCTAGTACAGGACTAATGTGTTACTGATCTGATAGTACCGGACTAATGTGTTACTGAACTTCTAGTACGGGACTAATGTGTTACTGATCTGCTAGTACGGGACTAATGTGTTACTGAGCTGCTGGTACGGGACTAATGTGTTACTGAGCTGCTAGTACAGGACTAATGTGTTACTGAGCTGCTAGTACAGGACTAATGTGTTACTGAGCTGCTAGTACGGGACTAATGTGTTACTGAGCTGCTGGTACGGGACTAATGTGTTACTGAACTGCTAGTACGGGACTAATGTGTTACTGATCTGCTAGTACGGGACTAATGTGTTACTGAGCTGCTAGTACGGGACTAATGTGTTACTGAGCTGCTAGTACGGGACTAATGTGTTACTGAGCTGCTAGTACGGGACTAATGTGTTACTGAGCTGCTAGTACGGGACTAATGTGTTACTTATCTGCTAGTACAGGACTAATGTGTTACTGATCTGCTAGTACGGGACTAATGTGTTACTGAGCTGCTAGTACAGGACTAATGTGTTACTGAGCTGCTAGTACAGGACTAATGTGTTACTGAGCTGCTAGTACAGGACTAATGTGTTACTGAGCTGCTAGTACGGGACTAATGTGTTACTGATCTGCTAGTACGGGACTAATGTGTTACTGATCTGCTAGTACGGGACTAATGTGTTACTGAGCTGCTAGTACGGGACTAATGTGTTACTGATCTGCTAGTACAGGACTAATGTGTTACTGAGCTGCTAGTACGGGACTAATGTGTTACTGATCTGCTAGTACGGGACTAATGTGTTACTGATCTGCTAGTACGGGACTAATGTGTTACTGAACTGCTAGTACGGGACTAATGTGTTACTGAACTGCTAGTACGGGACTAATGTGTTACTGAACTGCTAGTACGGGACTAATGTGTTACTGAGCTGCTAGTACGGGACTAATGTGTTCCTGATCTGCTAGTACGGGACTAATGTGTTACTGATCTGCTAGTACGGGACTAATGTGTTACTGATCTGCTAGTACGGGACTAATGTGTTACTGATCTGCTAGTACGGGACTAATGTGTTACTGAGCTGCTAGTACAGGACTAATGTGTTACTGAGCTGCTAGTACAGGACTAATGTGTTACTGAGCTGCTAGTACAGGACTAATGTGTTACTGAGCTGCAAGTACGGGACTAATGTGTTACTGAGCTGCTAGTACGGGACTAATGTGTTACTGAGCTGCTAGTACGGGACTAATGTGTTACTGAGCTGCTAGTACAGGACTAATGTGTTACTGAGCTGCTAGTACGGGACTAATGTGTTACTGAGCTGCTGGTACGGGACTAATGTGTTACTGAACTGCTAGTACGGGACTATTGTGTTACTGATCTGCTAGTACTTGACTAATGTGTTACTGAGCTGCTAGTACGGGACTAATGTGTTACTGAGCTGCTAGTACGGGACTAATGTGTTACTGAGCTGCTAGTACAGGACTAATGTGTTACTTATCTGCTAGTACAGGACTAATGTGTTACTGAGCTGCTAGTACGGGACTAATGTGTTACTGATCTGATAGTACCGGACTAATGTGTTACTGAACTTCTAGTACGGGACTAATGTGTTACTGACCTGCTAGTAGGGGACTAATGTGTTACTGATCTGCTAGTACGCGACTAATGTGTTACTGAGCTGCTAGTACGGGACTAATGTGTTACTGAGCTGCTAGTACGGGACTAATGTGTTACTGATCTGCTAGTACGGGACTAATGTGTTACTGATCTGCTAGTACGGGACTAATGTGTTACTGAGCTGCTAGTACGGGACTAATGTGTTACTGATCTGCTAGTACGGGACTAATGTGTTACTGAGCTGCTAGTACGGGACTAATGTGTTACTGAGCTGCTAGTACGGGACTAATGTGTTACTGATCTGCTAGTACGGGACTAATGTGTTACTGATCTGCTAGTACGGGACTAATGTGTTACTGAGCTGCTAGTACGGGACTAATGTGTTACTGAGCTGCTAGTACGGGACTAATGTGTTACTGAGCTGCTAGTACAGGACTAATGTGTTACTGATCTGCTAGTACAGGACTAATGTGTTACTGAGCTGCTAGTACGGGACTAATGTGTTACTGAGCTGCTAGTACAGGACTAATGTGTTACTGATCTGCTAGTACAGGACTAATGTGTTACTGATCTGCTAGTACAGGACTAATGTGTTACTGAGCTGCTAGTACGGGACTAATGTGTTACTGAGCTGCTAGTACGGGACTAATGTTTTACTGAGCTGCTAGTACGGGACTAATGTGTTACTGAGCTGCTAGTACAGGACTAATGTGTTACTGAGCTGCTAGTACAGGACTAATGTGTTACTGATCTGCTAGTACAGGACTAATGTGTTACTGAGCTGCTAGTACAGGACTAATGTGTTACTGAGCTGCTAGTACAGGACTAATGTGTTACTGAGCTGCTAGTACAGGACTAATGTGTTACTGAGCTGCTAGTACGGGACTAATGTGTTACTGATCTGCTAGTACGGGACTAATGTGTTACTGATCTGCTAGTACAGGACTAATGTGTTACTGAGCTGCTAGTACGGGACTAATGTGTTACTGATCTGCTAGTACGGGACTAATGTGTTACTGAGCTGCTAGTACGGGACTAATGTGTTACTGAGCTGCTAGTACAGGACTAATGTGTTACTGATCTGCTAGTACAGGACTAATGTGTTACTGATCTGCTAGTACAGGACTAATGTGTTACTGAGCTGCTAGTACAGGACTAATGTGTTACTGAGCTGCTAGTACAGGACTAATGTGTTACTGATCTGCTAGTACAGGACTAATGTGTTACTGAGCTGCTAGTACAGGACTAATGTGTTACTGAGCTGCTAGTACAGGACTAATGTGTTACTGATCTGCTAGTACAGGACTAATGTGTTACTGAGCTGCTAGTACAGGACTAATGTGTTACTGATCTGCTAGTACAGGACTAATGTGTTACTGATCTGCTAGTACAGGACTAATGTGTTACTGAGCTGCTAGTACAGGACTAATGTGTTACTGAGCTGCTAGTACAGGACTAATGTGTTACTGAGCTGCTAGTACAGGACTAATGTGTTACTGATCTGCTAGTACAGGACTAATGTGTTACTGAGCTGCTAGTACAGGACTAATGTGTTACTGATCTGCTAGTACAGGACTAATGTGTTACTGAGCTGCTAGTACAGGACTAATGTGTTACTGAGCTGCTAGTACAGGACTAATGTGTTACTGATCTGCTAGTACAGGACTAATGTGTTACTGATCTGCTAGTACAGGACTAATGTGTTACTGAGCTGCTAGTACAGGACTAATGTGTTACTGATCTGCTAGTACAGGACTAATGTGTTACTGATCTGCTAGTACAGGACTAATGTGTTACTGAGCTGCTAGTACAGGACTAATGTGTTACTGAGCTGCTAGTACAGGACTAATGTGTTACTGAGCTGCTAGTACGGGACTAATGTGTTACTGAGCTGCTAGTACGGGACTAATGTGTTACTGAGCTGCTAGTACGGGACTAATGTGTTACTGATCTGCTAGTACAGGACTAATGTGTTACTGATCTGCTAGTACGGGACTAATGTGTTACTGATCTGCTAGTACGGGACTAATGTGTTACTGAGCTGCTAGTACAGGACTAATGTGTTACTGAGCTGCTAGTACAGGACTAATGTGTTACTGAGCTGCTAGTACGGGACTAATGTGTTACTGAGCTGCTAGTACGGGACTAATGTGTTACTGAACTGCTAGTACGGGACTAATGTGTTACTGATCTGATAGTACGGGACTAATGTGTTACTGAGCTGCTAGTACGGGACTAATGTGTTACTGACCTGCTAGTACGGGACTAATGTGTTACTGATCTGATAGTACAGGACTAATGTGTTACTGAGCTGCTAGTACAGGACTAATGTGTTACTGATCTGATAGTACAGGACTAATGTGTTACTGATCTGCTAGTACAGGACTAATGTGTTACTGATCTGCTAGTACAGGACTAATGTGTTACTGATCTGCTAGTACGGGACTAATGTGTTACTGATCTGCTAGTACAGGACTAATGTGTTACTGAGCTGCTAGTACAGGACTAATGTGTTACTGAGCTGCTAGTACAGGACTAATGTGTTACTGAGCTGCTAGTACGGGACTAATGTGTTACTGAGCTGCTAGTACGGGACTAATGTGTTACTGAACTGCTAGTACGGGACTAATGTGTTACTGATCTGATAGTACGGGACTAATGTGTTACTGAGCTGCTAGTACAGGACTAATGTGTTACTGACCTGCTAGTACGGGACTAATGTGTTACTGATCTGCTAGTACGGGACTAATGTGTTACTGAGCTGCTAGTACAGGACTAATGTGTTACTGAGCTGCTAGTACGGGACTAATGTGTTACTGATCTGCTAGTACGGGACTAATGTGTTACTGAACTGCTAGTACGGGACTAATGTGTTACTGAGCTGCTAGTACGGGACTAATGTGTTACTGAGCTGCTAGTACGGGACTAATGTGTTACTGAGCTGCTAGTACAGGACTAATGTGTTACTGACCTGCTAGTACGGGACTAATGTGTTACTGATCTGCTAGTACAGGACTAATGTGTTACTGATCTGCTCGTACGGGACTAATGTGTTACTGATCTGCTAGTACAGGACTAATGTGTTACTGATCTGCTAGTACAGGACTAATGTGTTACTGAGCTGCTAGTACGGGACTAATGTGTTACTGATCTGATAGTACCGGACTAATGTGTTACTGAACTTTTAGTTCGGGACTAATGTGTTACTGATCTGCTAGTACGGGACTAATGTGTTACTGACCTGCTAGTACGGGACTAATGTGTTACTGATCTGCTAGTACGGGACTAATGTGTTACTGACCTGCTAGTACGGGACTAATGTGTTACTGACCTGCTAGTACGGGACTAATGTGTTACTGATCTGCTAGTACGGGACTAATGTGTTACTGATCTGCTAGTACGGGACTAATGTGTTACTGATCTGCTAGTACGGGACTAATGTGTTACTGATCTGCTAGTACGGGACTAATGTGTTACTGACCTGCTAGTACGGGACTAATGTGTTACTGAGCTGCTAGTACGGGACTAATGTGTTACTGAGCTGCTAGTACGGGACTAATGTGTTACTGATCTGCTAGTACAGGACTAATGTGTTACTGATCTGCTAGTACAGGACTAATGTGTTACTGAGCTGCTAGTACAGGACTAATGTGTTACTGAGCTGCTAGTACAGGACTAATGTGTTACTGATCTGCTAGTACGGGACTAATGTGTTACTGAGCTGCTAGTACAGGACTAATGTGTTACTGATCTGCTAGTACAGGACTAATGTGTTACTGATCTGCTAGTACAGGACTAATGTGTTACTGAGCTGCTAGTACGGGACTAATGTGTTACTGAGCTGCTAGTACAGGACTAATGTGTTACTGAGCTGCTAGTACGGGACTAATGTGTTACTGATCTGCTAGTACGGGACTAATGTGTTACTGAGCTGCTAGTACGGGACTAATGTGTTACTGAGCTGCTAGTACAGGACTAATGTGTTACTGATCTGCTAGTACAGGACTAATGTGTTACTGATCTGCTAGTACGGGACTAATGTGTTACTGATCTGCTAGTACGGGACTAATGTGTTACTGACCTGCTAGTACGGGACTAATGTGTTACTGAGCTGCTAGTACAGGACTAATGTGTTACTGAGCTGCTAGTACAGGACTAATGTGTTACTGATCTGCTGGTACGGGACTAATGTGTTACTGAACTGCTAGTACGGGACTAATGTGTTACTGATCTGATAGTACGGGACTAATGTGTTACTGAGCTGCTAGTACAGGACTAATGTGTTACTGACCTGCTAGTAATGGACTAATGTGTTACTGATCTGCTAGTACGGGACTAATGTGTTACTGAGCTGCTAGTACAGGACTAATGTGTTACTGAGCTGCTAGTACGGGACTAATGTGTTACTGATCTGCTAGTACGGGACTAATGTGTTACTGAGCTGATAGTACGGGACTAATGTGTTACTGAGCTGCTAGTACGGGACTAATGTGTTACTGAGCTGCTAGTACGGGACTAATGTGTTACTGACCTGCTAGTACGGGACTAATGTGTTACTGATCTGCTAGTACGGGACTAATGTGTTACTGATCTGCTCGTACGGGACTAATGTGTTACTGATCTGCTAGTACGGGACTAATGTGTTACTGATCTGCTAGTACAGGACTAATGTGTTACTGAGCTGCTAGTACGGGACTAATGTGTTACTGAGCTGCTAGTACGGGACTAATGTGTTACTGAACTTCTAGTACGGGACTAATGTGTTACTGATCTGCTAGTACGGGACTAATGTGTTACTGAGCTGCTAGTACAGGACTAATGTGTTACTGATCTGCTAGTACGGGACTAATGTGTTACTGACCTGCTAGTACGGGACTAATGTGTTACTGACCTGCTAGTACGGGACTAATGTGTTACTGATCTGCTAGTACGGGACTAATGTGTTACTGATCTGCTAGTACGGGACTAATGTGTTACTGATCTGCTAGTACGGGACTAGTGTGTTACTGATCTGCTAGTACAGGACTAATGTGTTACTGATCTGCTAGTACGGGACTAATGTGTTACTGATCTGCTAGTACGGGACTAATGTGTTACTGATCTGCTAGTACGGGACTAATGTGTTACTGATCTGCTAGTACGGGACTAATGTGTTACTGATCTGCTAGTACGGGACTAATGTGTTACTGAGCTGCTAGTACGGGACTAATGTGTTACTGAGCTGCTAGTACGGGACTAATGTGTTACTGAGCTGCTAGTACGGGACTAATGTGTTACTGATCTGCTAGTACAGGACTAATGTGTTACTGATCTGCTAGTACAGGACTAATGTGTTACTGATCTGCTAGTACGGGACTAATGTGTTACTGAGCTGCTAGTACGGGACTAATGTGTTACTGATCTGCTAGTACGGGACTAATGTGTTACTGAGCTGCTAGTACGGGACTAATGTGTTACTGAGCTGCTAGTACGGGACTAATGTGTTACTGATCTGCTAGTACGGGACTAATGTGTTACTGAGCTGCTAGTACAGGACTAATGTGTTACTGAGCTGCTAGTACAGGACTAATGTGTTACTGATCTGCTAGTACAGGACTAATGTGTTACTGAGCTGCTAGTACGGGACTAATGTGTTACTGATCTGCTAGTACGGGACTAATGTGTTACTGATCTGCTAGTACGGGACTAATGTGTTACTGATCTGCTAGTACAGGACTAATGTGTTACTGATCTGCTAGTACAGGACTAATGTGTTACTGAGCTGCTAGTACGGGACTAATGTGTTACTGATCTGCTAGTACGGGACTAATGTGTTACTGAGCTGCTAGTACGGGACTAATGTGTTACTGAGCTGCTAGTACGGGACTAATGTGTTACTGATCTGCTAGTACGGGACTAATGTGTTACTGAGCTGCTAGTACAGGACTAATGTGTTACTGACCTGCTAGTACGGGACTAATGTGTTACTGATCTGCTAGTACGGGACTAATGTGTTACTGAACTGCTAGTACAGGACTAATGTGTTACTGATCTGCTAGTACAGGACTAATGTGTTACTGAGCTGCTAGTACGGGACTAATGTGTTACTGAGCTGCTAGTACGGGACTAATGTGTTACTGAGCTGCTAGTACAGGACTAATGTGTTACTGAGCTGCTAGTACAGGACTAATGTGTTACTGAGCTGCTAGTACAGGACTAATGTGTTACTGATCTGCTAGTACAGGACTAATGTGTTACTGAGCTGCTAGTACGGGACTAATGTGTTACTGAGCTGCTAGTACGGGACTAATGTGTTACTGATCTGCTAGTACAGGACTAATGTGTTACTGAGCTGCTAGTACGGGACTAATGTGTTACTGAGCTGCTAGTACAGGACTAATGTTTTACTGAGCTGCTAGTACGGGACTAATGTGTTACTGAGCTGCTAGTACAGGACTAATGTGTTACTGAGCTGCTAGTACAGGACTAATGTGTTACTGATCTGCTAGTACAGGACTAATGTGTTACTGAGCTGCTAGTACAGGACTAATGTGTTACTGAGCTGCTAGTACAGGACTAATGTGTTACTGAGCTGCTAGTACAGGACTAATGTGTTACTGAGCTGCTAGTACGGGACTAATGTGTTACTGATCTGCTAGTACAGGACTAATGTGTTACTGATCTGCTAGTACAGGACTAATGTGTTACTGAGCTGCTAGTACGGGACTAATGTGTTACTGATCTGCTAGTACGGGACTAATGTGTTACTGAGCTGCTAGTACGGGACTAATGTGTTACTGAGCTGCTAGTACAGGACTAATGTGTTACTGATCTGCTAGTACAGGACTAATGTGTTACTGATCTGCTAGTACAGGACTAATGTGTTACTGAGCTGCTAGTACAGGACTAATGTGTTACTGAGCTGCTAGTACAGGACTACTGTGTTACTGATCTGCTAGTACAGGACTAATGTGTTACTGAGCTGCTAGTACAGGACTAATGTGTTACTGAGCTGCTAGTACAGGACTAATGTGTTACTGATCTGCTAGTACAGGACTAATGTGTTACTGATCTGCTAGTACAGGACTAATGTGTTACTGATCTGCTAGTACAGGACTAATGTGTTACTGAGCTGCTAGTACAGGACTAATGTGTTACTGAGCTGCTAGTACAGGACTAATGTGTTACTGAGCTGCTAGTACAGGACTAATGTGTTACTGAGCTGCTAGTACAGGACTAATGTGTTACTGATCTGCTAGTACAGGACTAATGTGTTACTGAGCTGCTAGTACAGGACTAATGTGTTACTGAGCTGCTAGTACAGGACTAATGTGTTACTGATCTGCTAGTACAGGACTAATGTGTTACTGATCTGCTAGTACAGGACTAATGTGTTACTGAGCTGCTAGTACAGGACTAATGTGTTACTGATCTGCTAGTACAGGACTAATGTGTTACTGATCTGCTAGTACAGGACTAATGTGTTACTGAGCTGCTAGTACAGGACTAATGTGTTACTGAGCTGCTAGTACAGGACTAATGTGTTACTGAGCTGCTAGTACGGGACTAATGTGTTACTGAGCTGCTAGTACGGGACTAATGTGTTACTGAGCTGCTAGTACGGGACTAATGTGTTACTGATCTGCTAGTACAGGACTAATGTGTTACTGATCTGCTAGTACGGGACTAATGTGTTACTGATCTGCTAGTACGGGACTAATGTGTTACTGAGCTGCTAGTACGGGACTAATGTGTTACTGAGCTGCTAGTACAGGACTAATGTGTTACTGAGCTGCTAGTACGGGACTAATGTGTTACTGAGCTGCTAGTACGGGACTAATGTGTTACTGAACTGCTAGTACGGGACTAATGTGTTACTGATCTGATAGTACGGGACTAATGTGTTACTGAGCTGCTAGTACGGGACTAATGTGTTACTGACCTGCTAGTACGGGACTAATGTGTTACTGATCTGATAGTACGGGACTAATGTGTTACTGAGCTGCTAGTACAGGACTAATGTGTTACTGATCTGATAGTACAGGACTAATGTGTTACTGATCTGCTAGTACAGGACTAATGTGTTACTGATCTGCTAGTACAGGACTAATGTGTTACTGATCTGCTAGTACGGGACTAATGTGTTACTGATCTGCTAGTACAGGACTAATGTGTTACTGAGCTGCTAGTACAGGACTAATGTGTTACTGAGCTGCTAGTACAGGACTAATGTGTTACTGAGCTGCTAGTACGGGACTAATGTGTTACTGAGCTGCTAGTACGGGACTAATGTGTTACTGAACTGCTAGTACGGGACTAATGTGTTACTGATCTGATAGTACGGGACTAATGTGTTACTGAGCTGCTAGTACAGGACTAATGTGTTACTGACCTGCTAGTACGGGACTAATGTGTTACTGATCTGCTAGTACGGGACTAATGTGTTACTGAGCTGCTAGTACAGGACTAATGTGTTACTGAGCTGCTAGTACGGGACTAATGTGTTACTGATCTGCTAGTACGGGACTAATGTGTTACTGAACTGCTAGTACGGGACTAATGTGTTACTGAGCTGATAGTACGGGACTAATGTGTTACTGAGCTGCTAGTACGGGACTAATGTGTTACTGAGCTGCTAGTACAGGACTAATGTGTTACTGACCTGCTAGTACGGGACTAATGTGTTACTGATCTGCTCGTACAGGACTAATGTGTTACTGATCTGCTCGTACGGGACTAATGTGTTACTGATCTGCTAGTACAGGACTAATGTGTTACTGATCTGCTAGTACAGGACTAATGTGTTACTGAGCTGCTAGTACGGGACTAATGTGTTACTGATCTGATAGTACCGGACTAATGTGTTACTGAACTTTTAGTTCGGGACTAATGTGTTACTGATCTGCTAGTACGGGACTAATGTGTTACTGACCTGCTAGTACGGGACTAATGTGTTACTGATCTGCTAGTACGGGACTAATGTGTTACTGACCTGCTAGTACGGGACTAATGTGTTACTGACCTGCTAGTACGGGACTAATGTGTTACTGATCTGCTAGTACGGGACTAATGTGTTACTGATCTGCTAGTACGGGACTAATGTGTTACTGATCTGCTAGTACGGGACTAATGTGTTACTGATCTGCTAGTACGGGACTAATGTGTTACTGACCTGCTAGTACGGGACTAATGTGTTATTGACCTGCTAGTACGGGACTAATGTGTTACTGAGCTGCTAGTACGGGACTAATGTGTTACTGAGCTGCTAGTACAGGACTAATGTGTTACTGATCTGCTAGTACAGGACTAATGTGTTACTGATCTGCTAGTACAGGACTAATGTGTTACTGAGCTGCTAGTACAGGACTAATGTGTTACTGAGCTGCTAGTACAGGACTAATGTGTTACTGATCTGCTAGTACGGGACTAATGTGTTACTGAGCTGCTAGTACAGGACTAATGTGTTACTGATCTGCTAGTACAGGACTAATGTGTTACTGATCTGCTAGTACAGGACTAATGTGTTACTGAGCTGCTAGTACGGGACTAATGTGTTACTGAGCTGCTAGTACAGGACTAATGTGTTACTGAGCTGCTAGTACGGGACTAATGTGTTACTGATCTGCTAGTACGGGACTAATGTGTTACTGAGCTGCTAGTACGGGACTAATGTGTTACTGAGCTGCTAGTACAGGACTAATGTGTTACTGATCTGCTAGTACAGGACTAATGTGTTACTGATCTGCTAGTACGGGACTAATGTGTTACTGATCTGCTAGTACGGGACTAATGTGTTACTGACCTGCTAGTACAGGACTAATGTGTTACTGAGCTGCTAGTACAGGACTAATGTGTTACTGAGCTGCTAGTACAGGACTAATGTGTTACTGATCTGCTGGTACGGGACTAATGTGTTACTGAACTGCTGGTACGGGACTAATGTGTTACTGATCTGATAGTACAGGACTAATGTGTTACTGAGCTGCTAGTACAGGACTAATGTGTTACTGACCTGCTAGTACGGGACTAATGTGTTACTGATCTGCTAGTACGGGACTAATGTGTTACTGAGCTGCTAGTACAGGACTAATGTGTTACTGAGCTGCTAGTACGGGACTAATGTGTTACTGATCTGCTAGTACGGGACTAATGTGTTACTGAGCTGATAGTACGGGACTAATGTGTTACTGAGCTGCTAGTACGGGACTAATGTGTTACTGAGCTGCTAGTACGGGACTAATGTGTTACTGACCTGCTAGTACGGGACTAATGTGTTACTGATCTGCTAGTACAGGACTAATGTGTTACTGATCTGCTCGTACGGGACTAATGTGTTACTGATCTGCTAGTACAGGACTAATGTGTTACTGATCTGCTAGTACAGGACTAATGTGTTACTGAGCTGCTAGTACGGGACTAATGTGTTACTGAGCTGCTAGTACGGGACTAATGTGTTACTGAACTTCTAGTACGGGACTAATGTGTTACTGATCTGCTAGTACAGGACTAATGTGTTACTGAGCTGCTAGTACAGGACTAATGTGTTACTGATCTGCTAGTACGGGACTAATGTGTTACTGACCTGCTAGTACGGGACTAATGTGTTACTGACCTGCTAGTACGGGACTAATGTGTTACTGATCTGCTAGTACGGGACTAATGTGTTACTGATCTGCTAGTACGGGACTAATGTGTTACTGATCTGCTAGTACGGGACTAGTGTGTTACTGATCTGCTAGTACAGGACTAATGTGTTACTGATCTGCTAGTACAGGACCGGACTAATGTGTTACTGATCTGCTAGTACGGGACTAATGTGTTACTGACCTGCTAGTACGGGACTAATGTGTTACTGAGCTGCTAGTACAGGACTAATGTGTTACTGATCTGCTGGTACGGGACTAATGTGTTACTGAACTGCTAGTACGGGACTAATGTGTTACTGATCTGATAGTACAGGACTAATGTGTTACTGAGCTGCTAGTACAGGACTAATGTGTTACTGACCTGCTAGTACGGGACTAATGTGTTACTGATCTGCTAGTACGGGACTAATGTGTTACTGAGCTGCTAGTACAGGACTAATGTGTTACTGAGCTGCTAGTACGGGACTAATGTGTTACTGATCTGCTAGTACGGGACTAATGTGTTACTGAGCTGATAGTACGGGACTAATGTGTTACTGAGCTGCTAGTACGGGACTAATGTGTTACTGAGCTGCTAGTACGGGACTAATGTGTTACTGACCTGCTAGTACGGGACTAATGTGTTACTGATCTGCTAGTACAGGACTAATGTGTTACTGATCTGCTCGTACGGGACTAATGTGTTACTGATCTGCTAGTACAGGACTAATGTGTTACTGATCTGCTAGTACAGGACTAATGTGTTACTGAGCTGCTAGTACGGGACTAATGTGTTACTGAGCTGCTAGTACGGGACTAATGTGTTACTGAACTTCTAGTACGGGACTAATGTGTTACTGATCTGCTAGTACAGGACTAATGTGTTACTGAGCTGCTAGTACAGGACTAATGTGTTACTGATCTGCTAGTACGGGACTAATGTGTTACTGACCAGCTAGTACGGGACTAATGTGTTACTGAGCTGCTAGTACGGGACTAATGTGTTACTGATCTGCTAGTACGGGACTAATGTGTTACTGATCTGCTAGTACGGGACTAATGTGTTACTGATCTGCTAGTACGGGACTAGTGTGTTACTGATCTGCTAGTACAGGACTAATGTGTTACTGACCTGCTAGTACGGGACTAATGTGTTACTGAGCTGCTAGTACGGGACTAATGTGTTACTGAAGTGAAAGGTAAGCTATACAGTGAAGTTACATGGGACGTGTATAAGGGTTTCCTTGGAGATTGCCCTTAAGCTGGCCACACATCTAATGATTATCTGTCCAACCAGCCAACTAGTTGATTGGTTGTAATGAAAACCTGGTATGGTATACAATCAGCAATTTGCTCCCAAACGCTGCAAAATGGACCAAAACTATTGCTTGAACAAATAGTTTAGATCACAGGTTCTCAAACTCGGTCCTCAGAACCCCAAACAGTGCATGTTTTGCAGGTCTCCTCACATAATTACTAGTGAACCTCTTAGCTTCACCCGTGGATATTTTAAAACATGTCAGTGAGTAATGATTACACCTGTGCACCTGCTGGGTGATCTGCAAAAAGTGAACTGTGTGGGGTCCTGAGGACAGAGTTTGAGAACCACTGGTTTAGAGCAAACATTTAACAAACTTGTCTAACCGACCATTTTCATCTGTTTTCTGGCATTTAGGAGCAAATTGCTGATTCAGTTACTCCCATACATTACCAGATTTTCATTTCAACCAATCAACAAGTTGGCTGGTTCGATGTAAGTTGGTCTAGTGTGTGGCCAGCTTTAGAGTTATGTAACTTTTATAGTATTACGGTACTTTTTCAGTTTGTATAACCTAATTTGATTAATATAAGTGAAGTCTGTAATAGTCTATTATAGAATACTTACCTGTAATGTCCCATGAAGCAGATACGGTCAGCTAAGGGGCAATAGGAGGAATCCATATCCTACGCTGAGCTCCAGGACAATAAATGATAACATTGCTCTGTGTGTATCACTTACCGGGAATGTATGTATGTATGTATGTAAGTATGTATGTATGTTGCTGTTAGTGTGTTATTGACATTTTTATCTTAATCCAAGTGGTCTAAAAGATCAGTATGGTCATTATATAGAAACTGTGACACCGATACTCCTTTTCCACCAAAATCCCAGGTCTGACCCGGTATATGGAAACGTGTTCCAAGCTGGGTCAGACCCGGGATTTAATAAAGAATGTGACCAGCCTGTTATTCCTTATGGTAAGATACCCGATTACTACATCACCACCCTACACTGCCTGGCGGGTACCACAGCACTATTGCGGGTACACACTGAGCAGATTTATCTGTAGATGATAGTCGTTCATATACACTGAATGACCATAATATTTCAGACAGCCGCGGGGCCCGCTGGCCGATGTCGCACTGCGACCCTCTCGCCGTTGCTGCCACTGTGTGTATGTGCGGTCGGCTGATTGCCAGTACACACTTGCTGATGGACAGATATATTTGACCATCGGCTGACGCGATATGTCTGTGAACTACGTCGTTCACAGAGATATCACTGGTACACACTGACCGACGGGAACCCGATGTATTGGCCAATCGATTGATCGGCCAATGTATCTGCCAGTGTGTACCCAGCATAAGAGCATCAGGTCTCATGGAGCTACAGTAAGGGGGAGACGTCCATTTCCATCTTGTCAGTCACACACACAGGAAGATGGTGCAGCACATGCATAGTAGTAACCCTGGCTGCCATCTTGGTGAGGGATTGAAGCATCATCCCCGGAGGAGCCATATTGGAGACTGCTCAGTAACGCTCTCCCCTACTAACACAGACCAGTAACTATGGGGATACTCAGTTTATACCCAAGGGAGGAATGCAGAGAATATTATGCTCTATCAGCGATGCTGTAAAGCTGGGTACACACTGGGCGATATATCGGCCGATATAGTGAGAGCGAGACGACTGGTGTGTACCCCCGATATGTCTGTGAATTACGTAGTTCACAGACATATCGCCGATGGCTGATATATTGGCGCATCTTCCTGTGTATAGAGGCGGTCAGCCGGCCGTACACATACTGTAGGGACTGCCGGTGACAGACATCTCAGCTTAGTGTGAAAATTCTAATGGCCGCCCAGTTGTGATGTCAGGGAATGCACATTTAGCCGCTGATTGGTAAGTGTGTATATCTCACCTGATCAGCCGCTCTGCAAGCGCATTGGCAGGTCAGCAGAGAGATGTGTCCGGTGTGTACCCACCTTCATTCTATAATTATTATATAGTGCCAGCATCAGTGGTGGATCCAGGGGGGGGGGGCGATTGGAGTGATCGCCCCCCTAGCACAGTTTGTCTGACCTTTATCATCTCTCTCCTCTGCATCATTTAGGAGAGAGATGATAATGCCTGCCGGGCTGTGCTGTGATCGGAGCTCCCAGCATCTCCCGGTCAGGGGGATGTGTCAGTGACAGGCTGTCACTGGGGAGGAAGCGATCACATCCGGCTCCTCACAACCTGTGTCTAACCAGACCACACGCCGATCACTGCTAAAAAAAACAACTAACCTCTGTCCAGGGACCGAAGATCGGGGCTCCGGTGATGTCCTCCCTCCAATCAGCTGGTCTCCCAGCTCCTGCACTGTGACCCTGGTCAGCTGCTCCATTAATCAGCTGACCGGGTCACGTGCAGGATGGGAGAGCAGCTGACCGGGTCTCGTGCAGGATGGGAGAGCAGCTGACCGAAGCCCGGAGGTAGAACATCACCGGAGCAGCGGAGGAAAGTGAAAATAGAGGGGGGAAGGTTGGTGCGAGGGGGGTCACGGGGGGGGAGGGGGGTTGCCGTGAGGGGGGGTCACAGGGGGGAGGGGGGTTGCCGCAAGGGGGGGGAGGGCGCGGGGGCCGGAATTAATCATTAACTCGCCCCCCCCCTAATACAAAAGTCTAGATCCACCCCTGGCCAGCATAACCTGTAGTATGCTATAGCTCTATCCAGACACAGCAATCCTGCCTCGGTGGAGCTTACACTCTAATTTCCATACCGCAGACAATCACACAGAGGCCAATATAACCAGCAGCCAATAACCGGTATCTCTTTATTTATAGCACATCGGTAATTAGAGCATGTACAGGACGGAATTGGTATGATTTACCACCGGACCCCTGGCCGGCAGTTCAAGTCCCGACAGCGGCTGGCCGAACAGGATGAAAATCTCGATCATCCCCAGGTATTCACTAACCTATTCCCCCACCCTAATCCTGACCCTCCTTTAGGGTGCCTAACCCTAACCTTCCCCCCCAGTGCCTAACTCTAATTCCCCCTCCAAGTGCCTAACCCTAAGCCCCTCCTTCCCCACCACCTTAACCTAAGTCCCCAGGGGGGTGGTTATCCCTAACCCTCCCTCCCCGTAGCCTAACCCTAACCTCCCGGGGGGGGTGCCTAACCCTAAGTCCCCCCCAGGAGCCCTAAACCTAACCCTCCCTCCCCCAGCGGCTGTCCGCAGCGGTGCCCAGCATCACTTTGATCAGGATGCTGGGTGCCGGTGTCCCGGCATTGGTAAAATGACAGGCGTCTAGATGTAGATGCTGTTCATTTAACCCTCACCGGGATTAGGCAGTCCGGAACCCGGTGGTCAGAATTAGGTCTGCACACTTCCCGACTGCATACCGTACAGGACAGATGGTCAGTATGTTAGTAACAGGGTGATAGTTAGTATATAGGTTATTGCAGGATCCATACATTGCATTATAGAGCACACACAGATGAGGTTATCTATATGTACAGTACTGTATAACCCATCCACACAGCAATCTGGCTTCAGTACCCAACCTGCTGTTTCATCTCTTCTAAATATTCAGAAAGTGAATTTATCCAGAGACTGAGGCAGGAATATACCATAGTAATTATACAGGGGGGCAGCCGCAGTTGTGACACTCGTAACTAATACCAATATATATATATACAATGTCACTGCCAGAGAATGGGGACAGCAGGTGCGGGATCCGTCTCTTCCTCATTATTACGCTGTAGTTACTTCCTTCTCCATCACTACAGTCCGGGCCATAGAGATCAGCAGGAGGTTGTACATGATGAAGACGACAATCTTACTGATATAATGAATGAATTGCCGGCTTGGAGCTGAAATATACAGAAAGACATCAGTATGAACCTTGTAATGAAACATTCACTAATGAGACATTTAAGGTTGTTTGAGTTGTGGACGATTACACCTGAGCACTTTACTGAGAACTGTCCATATGAATTTCTTATAAAATGTTTATTGGGTCAAACAAATTTGTGTTCATTAAAGGTTTATATTTTAGCCGCATGAATTTATATTTTATATACATACTTTTATGCTTTTTATAAATTTTGAATGCACTGTGCAAATAAATTGTTATATATTTTTTTATATAATGCAGATAATATTATATGTACAGATATTACAATATATGTATAGTGATTATTTGTGTATCCCAATTCCAGCTCTCAGTGACCCCTAGCAGTACTTGTTTCCCAGGTCTCCTCATAGAGGGGCCTATTCATCATAAGTTAAATGGCCCGTTAATTGCGCACAATTGCTAGTTTCTGCATATTTAAGTTACTGGGCCATTCATCATCAGAGGTCCAAATATTAATAGGACCACCTGATATTCAGCAATCTCTGAAAACTGAAAGTTTTCAGAGTTTGCCTGCAAGAACAAGCGACATCTTCAGTAGCCTATGGGAAGGAGTTCCGAGGATGCAAAGAGGGATCCGAGCGAATACCCCTCCCCCACCACCTCCTCACTGAGTCACCTATGGCTTTGTGCATACGTGACCTGAAGTTACCATTGCATAGAAGCGGCTATAGGGGACTGGTAAGTAATGCAGCCACATCTAATTGCTGGGACAGCTGCTTTCCTGAGCTGCTATCCCCGCACCGAAACAATAGTGAATTAATAAGTATCCCCCACTACGGCCCTGATGATGAAAAGGACCAAGAATCACTAGTGAAATGATCAGTATCACCTGTTGATGTTTTAAAATGTGTCAATCAGTAAAGAATACACCTGTGTTCCAACAAGGAGATCTGGAAAACATGCACTGTTAGGGGTCCCTGTGGACTGGAGTTGGGAAACACTATCCTGGAGTTTTAGGGTTCACCTAGGAGACTGTACACATTTCTAGAACCACGCTTCACCTATAACAGCCACTGTTTTCCCATTGAGAATTATGTTCTCACCAGTACTTGGATGCCGCCAGGACTTAACTCAGGATTGTAGGAGCTTATGCAAGTACCTCTGGTGACTACAGGGTATTAAGGCTGGAGTGGGAGACAGGCAGCAAGGTAACTGGAGTTACAGGAAACAAGGGCTGAGGCCAGGGCAGAAAACCAGACTGGAAGGTCTGGAGCTATGGACAAGCAAAAAGGAGGACTGGACATCAGCTGACACAGGGGCTTCCAATGACGGGAACTAGGGCTTTAGAAAAACAAATAGCTGGAGCAGAGGATAACAAAAAGCAGGAATCAACCAGAGGCTCCCGGGAGCAGGTCATCTTCTCCCTGCCTTTCAACAACCTCAGTGGTGTGGGGTGTCCCCCCCCCCCCCTTAAGAGCATAACCAGCCCTGGGCCCCTAAGCCCAGTCTGGTAAAGAAAAATTGGAGATGATAAACGAAATGACTGCATAGGAGTGGAGAGGGTTAAACCTCCTAGGCTGGGGGTGGACCTGTGTGGGGAATCATGTGATAATTAGGGCCTATGGGTTCTTAGGGTTGTAGGTTATAGCAGGGATATTAGAGATTGTTGGAGGCGGAGTCAGCCTCTTTTGTTCCTGTCTTTGGAGTGGGTAAGTGCTCTTACCTGAGCTTTGTGGGACGTGGTAGTTTCTATCATAGCCATACTTCTTTTGTTTTCCTTTCTTCTCTCTTGTCCTTGTCCTTCTTTGTTCCTTTTCCTTTTTCTGCATCTATGTTTCTGCCTTGTCTTCCTTTGTTCCCTATCGCTTTGTACTAAATTAGCTGTGCCCCCAATTGAGTTTGGGATACTGGACACCCCCATTGGTAGCAATACCCCACCCGCGTCGCGCATTGCGTACCCCCACCCATTACCGGGTGCAGGAGGAGGGTGTAGGGAGTCTTTGGGAGGCTCCTGCCTCCCAAGAGGGGACAGAGGTGGCCATCAGGAGAGGCACGACTCTGCGGCATCATGGTCGGGCAGGCACGGCCGCGCTAGGCGGCCGTCAGCAGAGGGTAGACACAGCTGCTAGGCACAGCCATGAGTGGAGGTCAGGTGCGGCTGCACTGAGCAGCCGCGAGCAGCGCATAGTGAGCCCGCAGGCGAGCAGAGCTGCTGTGAGGAGGCCAGTGGATGCTCGCCCCCGCGGGTGCATGTGTCATGGGGGCACGCGCGTGCACCGTGGAGGGGGATATTAATAGTCCAGTTTGTTGCCGGAGTGGCAGGGGGACTTTTCCCACAGCATTACAGATGAGGAAGGGGAGATGGATGGCCCTGTCAGCAGAGTAAGGGCTCAGTCTGGCAGGAATGCGGGCGGCCATTTTGTGACAGGGGGAACTGCTGGAAGGGGGGCGGAGCTTACATTTATTATGGAGGATGATTGGCAGGCCATGGTCAATTCTGTGAACAATGGGCTGACAAGTACCGTTGTTCAGCCGGATGCTATTACGGCTAGTCAGCAATCAGCGGGCAAGGTCATTTCTGGGGCAGCAGTTTTTGGCTATGCGGATACTCAGGTCCTTAGTGGGGGTGCAGGTCAGTCCTTTGACCCTGCAGCTTTTACGGCCATGATGTCATCAATGGCATCTGCTTTTGCTCCTAGCCAAGCAGCTAGTGAAGGGGTGGATCAGATTTCTGCTACTCTGGGGCCAGCGGTAGGTCAGTTCATGCTAGAGGCATCTGGGGCTAGTGCTGCGGTGTCTTCTCCTATGGTGTCAGCTGTGCCCAGGGTTTCAGCCCAGTGGGCGGCTTTATCGTCTTTTTCAGATGCTGGTGAGTGCGAGGCCATGGAGCAGGATGTCGGTATGGAGGAGGCTTCATCATCGGTCGTTTCCGGGGGTGAGTAGTCTGGGTCGTCAGGTGAGACCTCAGAAGAGGATGATGTCGCTGACTCTGTCTCCTCTTCTTCCTCTGTCTCAGACTTGTCATCATCCTCTTCCTTTTTGGCTTCTTCTGCCAGCAGTGTGACAAAGGCGCGGAAGAGGGCTGCTAAATATGCACACAGGGAAGTTGATAGGCGCGATAAGCGTGCCAAGCGGCGGCATCAGGGGAGTAGTTCGCGGAAGTCCAAGAAGCGTCAGCATCAACCAGGTGTAGTGCATTGCGACAATACAGCGGTATTGCGGGGTTTGCGTGATTGTTGCAAGAAGAAAATCAAGAAGGGCGATTACGTGGATATGTTTATCCTAACTGAGCACGCCAAAAAAGATTTTAAAGCAGCTAAACTTAAAGGCGGGGTGGGGGTGGAAGACTTTCGTTCTTATGATAACTGGCTGGCTGGGTTTTGCCTATTTGCAGCATGCTACCTGAAAGACCGCCCCGGGGAGCACCTGAACGTAATATGGTATATCCACCTGATTCACGGGATGCAGTTTAAATCTAGGTGCAATGCCTGGAGGGTCTATGATGAGGAGTTTAGGCGCAAGCAGGACGGATCCAAACACTTAGATTTCGGGTGCAAGGACGTGGAAGTGTGGCTGGATGTTACACAACCACCTAAAGGTGGAGCGGAGGAGTCTCGGGTAGGTGGGGATATTATTAGGGGAGGATCCAGTGCGTGGCGCCCAAGTTCTGATCCCTCCCCAGGGCGCCGGCAGACGGGTCCCAGGCGGCTTTCCACACAGACACCTTTTAAAGGTAAATGTTTCGCCTTTAATAATTCCAACTGTCCCCAGGGCCAACGGTGTCGTTTTCGACACCTTTGTTTGCGTTGTAATGGATCGCACCCCACCTCTACTTGCTTCCGGTTGTCTGCCCAATAGGGTTCCAAGTCGGGGGGAGGAGCTATTCCCAAAGCTGGATGTAGCACAGGCGCTAAATAGGCCCCAACCCCTATCCGTTTGGATTCTATGTCCAAGTGCCTAGGATGGTACCCTAATAGACTAGATGCTGAATTTTTGTTTTTCGAGTTCAAGTTGAGTTTTCGTTTACCCGTTATAGGCAAAGTTCGAGTCGGTTCCCCTAGAGATTTACAATCTGCTCAAATTTTTTGTGCAGTCCTTCAGTTAAAGAGGTTCAATTAGGACGTATGGTGGGTCCCTTTGCACATCCTCCAGTGGGGAATCTAATTCTTTCCCCGGTGGGGGTGGTGTCCAAGTAAACTCCAGGAAAATTTTGGCTGATCCACCATCTGTCTTATCCACAAGGGTCCTCGGTTATTGATGCCATACCTCCTGAACACTGTTCAGTGAGGTATCAGTCTTTTGATGATGCTCTCAGTATCGTTAGGATATATGGATGCGGGGCCCTCGTGGCTAAGATGGATGTTGAATCGGCCTTTCGTTTGCTCCCTTTGTACTCTGAATCATTTAGGTTCATGAGTTTTCGCATTGGGGGGAATACTTCATAGACAAGTGCTTGCCTATGGGGTGTTCGATTTCATGCGCATTTTTGAAAAATGTAGCACCTTCCTTCATTGGTGCGTGGAGTTTTCGTGTGGGGGTCATGGGATAGCGCACTATCTCGATGACTTTCTCTGCATGGGGCCCGCTGGTTCAGAGCGTTGTAGCGAGTTACTTGGTTCCATGAGAGCACTGTTTTTTCATTTTGGAATACCAATGGCAGATGAAAAGACAGTGGGTCCCCTCTCGTGTTTGTCGTTTTTAGGTATCGAGATTGATACCTTGGCTGGCTCCTGTCATCTTCCGCGCGATAAAGTTGACAAATTGCAAAAATCCATCTCAGAGTGTGTGGTTGCGCACAAAATTTCTCTTCAGCAGACGCAATTGCTTTTGGGTTGTCTGAACTTTGCCTGTAGAGTTATACCAATGGGTAGGGTATTTTGCCAAAAGTTAGAGAGGGCCACAGCGGGGTTTTCCAGACCTCACCGTTTGATCCGCTTATCATCAGAAATAAAAAGAGACCTGGAAGTTTGGGTTTCCTTTCTGGCGGATTTTAATGGGGTCAGGATCTGGTTATCCCCTCTTGTGGGCAATGTGGATTTGCAGCTTTTTACTGACGCAGCAGGAACTTCGGGGTTCGGTTGCTACCTGAGGGGATCCTGGTGCATCACAACTTGGCGGAGGAATGGGTTTGTACAGGTTTGACAAGATATGCTGCTCTTGGAGTTGTTCCCAATAATGGTGGTCTTTGAGCTCTGGGGCGAGCGCATCTGCAATCGCAGCATTTTGTTCAGATGTAACAATCTGGGAGTGGTGCATGCTATAAATGGTCAGAGAGCTAAGTCTTTGCTGGTTTTGCGTGTGTTAGCGCAGCTGGTGCTCTCCTGTTTATGTCACAATGTGTTGTTTCAAGCTTAACACGTACCCGGGGTTGACAACGGGATTGCCGACGTGCTGTCCAGATGTCAGTGGGGTAGGTTTCACACAATGGCTCCTTATGCAGACGATGATGGTGTGCTGTGCCCCTCTTAAGCTTGGCAGGTTATCAAGCCGGCTTGGAGGGGTTAGCAGAACTGTCTATTGCCCTGGGGACCCTCAAGGCTTACCGACGCTCTTGGGAAGAATGGGAAGTTTTTTCCCATGGACAAGGGCTTGGAGGTAAGGGTCATCATCAATAATTCTTTCTTTTATTTGGCAGCTGTACGTATCTGGCAGGTCGAGAACGGTAGTCTCACGGTACCTGGCAGGTATTCCATTTTTTTCCAAATTGAAAGGAATTCCTGACCTTACAAGGTGTTTTGTCATCACAAAGGCCTTGAAAGATTGGGCACATGCTGCGCCAGTGCCCCCTGATAAAAGATGTTCTATAGACATTTCCTTGTTATCGTCTATACTGGGAGCTGTTGCGGACGTAGTGGTTTACAGTTTCAAGACGCTTTTGTTCGAGTTAGCTTTTTCCATGGTGCTTTCCGGGTGTCAGAATTGGTTGCTCCCTCCAAGTGGAAGGATTCAACTATGGTTTGTTTGGATGTGAAGGTGGGTGAGAGGTCCTTGCTGTGCAGATTGCGTTGCTCTAAGACTGATCAGCTAGGCAGGGGTCACTGGATAACATTGGTCCGCTCGGCAGATTGTCGAATTTGTCTGGTTGGCTTGGCCATTCATTATGCATCGGTTATACCCTCATCGAAGACGAGATTTCAGTTTAGCTGGATGCTGCGGTGATGTCTTTGCAGCATGGGCCTCTTACCAGGGGAGTTCGGCATGCATTCATTTAGAATCGGTGCTGCCACTTCCGCCACCACTGAGGGATTTTTTGAGTCAGAGATTCAGGCTCTAGGCAGGTGGAAATCGGCCTGTTATAAGTAGGGGTGTGCACCGGCCACTTTTCGTGTTTTGTGTTTTGGTTTTGGATCTGGATCTTTCTTCATGTTTTGGATCTGGAATGGTTTTGCCAAAACCACCCTTCCGTGTTTTGGGTTCTGGGTTTTGTATCTGTATTTTTTTTTTAAAAAGCATAAAAACAGCTAAAATCACAGAATTTGTGGGTTTTTCTGCTCCTATGCTATTATTAACCTCAATAACCTTAAAATCCACTCATTTCCAGTCTATTCTGAACACCTCACACCTCACAATAGTGTTTTTATGTCCAAAACGTTGCACCGAGGTAGCTGGATGACTATACTAAGCGACACGAGTGGGCGGCACAAACACGTGGCCCATCTAGGAGTGGCACTGCAGTGGCAGACAGGATGGCAGTGTGAAATACTAGGCCCCAAACTGTACATAATGCAAAGAAAAAAAAGAGGTGCAAGATGGAATTGTCCTTGGGCCCTCCGACCCACCCTTATGTTGTATAAACAGGGCATGCACACTTTAACAAAGCAATCATTTCAGCGCCAGGGTCTGCCACACAACTGTAGCTGAAATGATTGGTTAGTTTGGGCCCCCACAAAACAAGCTGGCAATTAATCTGTCCCTGCACAAACTGGCTCTACGGAGGCAAGATGTCATCCTCATCCTCCTCATCCACCGATTCCTCACCCTCTTCAGTGTTGTGTACATCCTCATCCTCACAGAGTATTAATTCGTCCCCGCTGGAATCCACCACCACAGGTCCCTCTGTACGTTCTGGAGGCTGGTCTCCCTGGAAGAGTTGATAATTCATTTTGATGAACATCATCTTCTCCACATTTTGTGGAGGCAACCTCCTACGCCTTTCGCTGACAAGGTTCCCGGCTGCACTAAACACTCTTTCGGAGTACACACTGGAGAGGGGGCAACTCAGGTAAAATAGAGCCAGTTTGTACAGGGGCCTCCAAATTGCCTCTTTTTCCTGCCAGTACAGGTACGGACTGTCTGACATGCCTACTTGGATGCTGTCACCAATGTAATCCTTTAACAGACAGATGCACGCTTGTCGCTGCTGCTTTGAGGATGCAGGTGCGGCAACAGCCCACACAATTCACAAAGACAGAATAAAAAAGAAGAATTTTTTATTTTTTGTGGAGCGCGCTTTGGGGGTTACAGCACCCTTTAATGGATAAGCCATCCAGCCCTTTACTTATGACACAGGCGCACGCTCCCACATGCCTCCGATGCGGGTTCCTTTCATGGAATCCATGTCCTGCGAGATCCGGAAGGTGGGATGATGACGTTTTGCCTCGATTTCAGATCCGAGTCAGGCGGGAAAAGTCGAGCCTGACTCGGATACGACTCGGATCGGGGGAGCTCGGGGGGGTTCGGATTTCAGAAATCCGAACCCGCTCATCCCTAGTTATAAGCGTTACATTCGGCCAAACCGTTAAATTTAATGTTGGGCATGCATGCTACGTATGGTTTGTTTTTTTTGTGCTGTGTGTTTATGAAGTGTCATTGGTCCTGGTCTTGTTTAGTTTTCTCCTGTCTTTCCTACTCGGGGATTAGCTACTCGCCATTGATTTCAGTGGGAGTCTGGAGAGTTTTGACAATTTTTTTTCCTATTCTGATTCTGGACTTCATTCGGTTATTTGGTTAATAATTATAATTATATGTCCCTCAGCAGGTTTTACATTTTCTCTCCGGTCGAGTTCATTTGTGTTATCCCACAACTCTGCCCCCCCCCTCCCATGCCTTTTTATTGTTTTTAACTTATCCTCTTGTGTCTTTATGTCGCTTCAAATTGGCGCAGAAGCTTGTTGATCTTTAAAGATTCAAATCAAATTTTTTTTTTTGGCAGATCCTCACTAATATGTTCCCCGTTAGATATACATCCTTGAATATGCTAAGGTTTTACAATAAACTTTAATCTTTTCTTTGTTTTTTCCCTAATTTATAGGAATGGCTATTGATGATTGTACTGTATGGATAGTTGGCCATTCATTTGTTTTTTGGGCGGCTAAGTTCATGACCGCGCAGGAGGCGCCATTGTTTCCAGGATCTGGTGGAGTTAGATGGCTAGGGATCAGAGGTATGTTGTGGGAGAGCCTTAAGCCTAAACTCTTGCAACAGGTTCAGCGGTATGGCTTACCGAGAGTCTTGGTGATCCATCTAGGTGGGAATGATCTGGGCAAGAGGACAACTCTGGAGTTAAGGCATGCGGTGGTGGATGATTTGGGTCAGATTATGATGGCATGGCCAGCTTGCAAAATAGTCTGGTCTTTCATGGTCCCTAGATTGTGCTGGCGTGGTGTGGTTGACGGCAGAGCCATTGATGAAGCTCGGAAAAAGGTGAACTTGGCTGTTTCAAAATTTGTCTTGAGAAATGGCGGGGCAGTGGTCAGACATCCTAGGATTAGGTCCAGGTATACTTACCTTTTTCGGTCTGACGGGGTACACTTAGCTAAAGAAGGTTTGGTTCTTTTTCTTGAGGATCAGTTTGAGGTTGTGGTTTCTGTGCGTTAGTCCTATGGTGGCGGTAAAAGGTTTCTTTAGCAGAACCTTTGCTTTTGGCGGGACAGAACGGCAGGTTACCTATTAGCACTGTGAATATTGCTTTACTCTTTGTTTTGCTCACCTTCGTTGTCTGTTTATGTCTGCAGGACCACCCTGCTGGGGGCAGCATCATCACCTTACCGGGTGGGTAGTCAGGTAGAAGGCCTGAGCGTATTGTGTTGTGGTTGGAGTGTTTATAGTGTTAGGCTGGGGCTGTTGTTAGCTGTTCTTTCTTTGCCACCATATTTACATTAATTTCATTAATTTTAGTAGCTAATTCATTATCTGTTATTTAAATAAAATAGCTAACAATTCTGCCAAATACAAGTCTCCGTGTCTTTATTTCAGTATGTGTTATTGTCACTGATTCACACTCGGGTCACTCCTCAGATGATGGGAGGTTTAAAAAGCAATGTGGGGTTCCCCCAATTTTCCCAGAGCCAGACCTGGGCTGAACTAGCCGGGGGACTTAGTCTACATCAGGGAGGCACACAGAGTGGGGTCCTCCTGCCATAATGTGAACCAGCCCTGAACTGTTCAACCCAGGGCTGGCAATTCTCAGAAAGTGGGGTCCCACCAAAAAATGGCGTCCCCCTCCTGAGCATTAACCAGCCGCTCTTCCCTCCATCCCTGGCCGGTGGATGTAGGGGTAATGAAGTAAATACAGTGGTAATATATTGTACCTGCAGTCTAACTGTGAAAAACAATATTAACCTTTTATTTACACCTTTACCCAATCACAATTGCTCTGGACCCCTGCCGCTTGGGGGGCCTAGAACCCAGCAAGCAATCCCATTGAGTTTTTTCATTACTAGTGCACCCATGCACCGGGCCCAGCAGTTTACTAGTAGAAAATGGGGTAGGGTAGGGGTGTGACCGGGAGTCCGGGACTACAGAAGGACTCGTGAAATGATGACATCATCCTCCCGCGAGTCATTCTGTAGACTCCGTGCACACGAGTCAGGAAGCATACCTCACTGCAGCAGCGGCTGACAGACGGACGGATCGGGATGGCGGAGTTAGTGAGCAGTAGAAGCCACAACAGTCCCGCTGACAATGAGATCATCCCCCACCCCGGGCCCAGCCCAGATGATTTCACACTTACAGTACTTCCCCCTATCTCTCTCTAATACACTCTCTCGCTTTCTCCCCCTGACACTGTCTCTCTGCTTCTCTCTCTCCCTGTCACTGTCTTTCTCTCTGACATGATCTCCCCCTGATATGGTCTCTATCTCCCTCCCTCTCTCTCTGACAATGTCTCTCTCTCTCTCTGACACCCTCAATCGCTACCTCTTTCTCTCCTTAACACTATCTCCTGGTGCCCTCTCTCTTTCTCTCTCCCTCCTTGACACTCTCTCACTCCCACTCGCACCCCTCCCTCCCTCTCTTCCCTCTCTCTCTGGTGCCCTCTCTCTCCTCTCATCCCTTTCTCTGTCTTTCTCCCCAACACCCCCTCTCTCTCACTCCTCTCTCTGTCATTCCCTCTTTTTCAATGAAACCCTCTCTCCCTGACCCCCCTCTCTCTCCCCATGATACCCACTTTGTCTCTCTCTCACTCCCCTCACTTTCTCTCTCCTGCTCCCCTAAGGGGCAACACCCTGTGCCCGCTCAGCTAATAGCGGCCAATACTCATGCCTGGACTAAAATGGGTGCGTGGCCAAATTACCATAGGCCATGCCCCCTAAGTAACGTTATTTGGAGGTGTGCCCACATGGCACACCTCCAAATAACATCAGGCTGGGGCTGAGCCCAGTACTCCGTCACTAGCTGGGCTTACCCAGCCCTCTCCCGGCACTAAATGCATGCTGCAGGCATGTGCACAGCATCCATTCAGCTACTCCGGGGTCCGGCACCACCGCACAGCTGCGGCAGTGGGGGGCCCCAACCTCCCGATTTGACCACCCACGGACCACTTCGGCCCATGGGTGGAACAGCAGGACAGTACTGTCCTGCTGAAATCAGGATGTTGGGGAGGGGTGCACCCTCTATGGGTGGCACCCCCGTGCGACCACACTGGTCAAACACCCCTAGAGCCAGCCCTGGTAGTGGTAATGGTCACGGGGGGGGGGGCCCTTTCAAGATTTTGCTATGGGGCACACAAAGTTATAGTTACGCCCCTGCCATTATCCCCTGCACCCACTGGCCAGAGCTGCAGGAAAGAGCCCTGGGATTTCAGCCCAGGACAGGTTGATGCACAGGACGGGATCCCTATTTTTTGGCCGGTCCCCGCCAGGAGCATTTCTAGAGAGAGGGCCCGTGTGCAGTCTCTGTCACCAGCCGTCTCCTCTCAGTCCGGCAGCCGGCAGCGCACTGATCACTAGAGTGTGCCCAGAGACTGTAGCGCATGAGCAGATCACTGGGAAAATGGCCACGGAGGCCATTTTCCCTGTACTGTGCTAACACAAAACGACGGGAAAATGGCAGCTGCGGCCATTTTACTGCTGTTTTTCCAGTACTTGCAAGTTTGGCTGATGGTGTATTTACTTCTATTTGTGTTTTCAGCCGAGTTTTGCAGACAGATTCGTGTTGTGTCACCGTGTGTGCCTCTAGGTAATCTTTCTGTTTGAAAATAAGGGTAAATTCTCACAGGGATATTAACTCAACCAGACACGATTCTTAGTAAATATCCCCCAGGGTGAGAACCGCAATAACCCACACAGCGTGATCTTTGACAGCATTGATAGGACAGACGTCACTTACCTGGACACGCCATGTGTGGGATATGGGCGGATTTCTCACTGATGCTGTTTCTCACAGAACATTGAACATTCCAAGGACGCGGTGATAACACTGTGACAGTAACTCTTCCCTGCGGTGCGGTATAATTATCCATCAGTAATTTCCCATTTACTGTCAGGGAGAACGAGGGATCTGTCCCGGTCTGTGCTGAGCAGGTGATCTCAGTGCTGCCGTTCCGGTGACATGAGAAATCCAATAGAGGAGCTGATAGCGGAACTGAGAGAAAGAGAGAGAATAAGAGAGAGAGAGAAAGGGGGAGCGAGAGAGGAAGGGAGAGAGAGATAGAGAGAGAGAGGGGGAGCGAGAGAGAGAGGGAGGGAGAGAGAGAGGGAGCGAGAGAGGAAGGGAGAGAGAGATAGAGAGAGAGGGGGAGCGAGAGAGAGAGAGAGAGGGAGCGAGAGAGAGGGAGCAAGAGAGAGAGAGAGGGGGAGCGAGAGAGGAAGGGGGAGAGAGATAGAGAGAGGGGGAGCGAGAGAGAGAGAGGGAGCAAGAGAGAGGGGGAGCGAGAGAGAGAGGGAGAGAGAGATAGAGAGAGAGAGGGGGAGCGAGAGAGAGAGCGAGAGAGGAAGGGAGAGAGAGATAGAGAGAGAGGGGGAGCGAGAGAGAGAGGGAGAGAGAGAGAGAGGGAGCGAGAGAGAGGGAGCAAGAGAGAGAGAGGGGGAGCGAGAGAGGAAGGGGGAGAGAGATAGAGAGAGGGGGAGCGAGAGAGAGAGAGGGAGCAAGAGAGAGGGGGAGCAAGAGAGGGAGGGAGGGAGAGAGAGAGGGAGCGAGAGAGGAAGGGAGAGAGAGATAGAGAGAGAGGGGGAGCAAGAGAGAGAGGGAGAGAGAGAGAGAGGGAGCGAGAGAGAGAGGGAGCAAGAGAGAGAGAGGGGGAGCGAGGGAGAGGGAGAGAGAGAGAGAGGGAGTGAGAGAGGGAGGGAGAGAGAGAGAGAGGGAGCGAGAGAGGGAGGGAGAGAGAGAGAGGGAGCAAGAGAGAGAGAGAGGGGGGGAGCGAGAGAGGGAGAGAGAGGGAGAGAGAGAGAGGGGGAGAGGGGGAGAGAGAGAGAGAGGGGGAGAGAGAGAGGGGGAGAGAGAGAGGGGGAGCGAGAGAGAGGGAGAGAGAGAGAGAGAGACATTAGTATATCGGGGGACTAAATCTACAGGACCAACTCACTAACCTTCCCCCACCATGTGCACGTGTTATACACCCACCTACCGTACATTGCTTATTATAGCTATACCCATTCAGCGCTATAATCTCATTTACACTGACTCCATGTGCCGGGTACTCAGAGACATTGGGCTGTATTTCCTCTACAGGCAGATAGGATTCATGTTCCTGTACATGGATGAGATTCTGGGTGACACTCTGTGATATCTCCATCAGTAACATAGACGGACTTACACACTTCGGGGCTGATAGACAGTTGGGCACACACCCCTTTTATATACAGATGTGCAGTCTGGTTTTCCAGAAGATCTAAGACACCCGATCGTAGGGGTCCTGGGTGGGGTCTCAGCTCTGGTGCTGTAAGTTCAGAACTCGGATTTAAAAACTGAATCTCGGTTTTGGATTGAATGTAAACGGTTCCCAATTACATGGTTTTAGCTGTTTTTATCGGATTCCTAAACCAAAACTGAATCAAAACACTTGAGGGTGGTTTTGCCAAAAAAACAAAACAGTGTGATGTGAGCAAATCCATACTTTTATATAGAGATGTACGCCGGGCAATTTTTACTGTTTTTTTTTTGGTTCTGTATCTCCTTCATGTTTTGGATCTGATTTGGTTTTACAAAACCACCCTTGCGTGTTTTGGTTTTGCTTTTGGATCTGTATGTTTTTCATATAAAAATAAAGTATGAACAAATATTTGCGCTCCTCTATGAAGGTTATCCCCCTTTTTCAAGACGGTGGGTATAACACTTGTTATATTTGAAAGATATCTTGTATTTATTCAAAACTTTGTAAAAATTTTATTTAAAAAAAAAAAAATTATAAAAACAAACAGGTAAAATTACATAATTTGGGCCTGTTTTTGTTTCTATGGTATTATTAACCTCAGTAACATTTATTTCCACTTGTTTCCAGTCAATTTTGACCACCTTACAGCTCACAATATTGATTTCATCCAACTTAGGCCAAAAAGGTTGCATGCAGCTAGCTGGCTGACTAAGCTAAGTGACAGCAGTAAGCATCACAAACATGTAGTAGTACAGCTACCAACATGGCACATCTAGGAAACAGAGCGGCACTGCAGTGGCAGACAGGATAGCAGTTTAACAAACTATAAGACCCCATAGAATGTGTTCAATAATCAAGAACTAGGTCAGAGGCCCGAGGGAGTTAGAATATGTTTATGGAGTAGTTGAATACAGGGAAAGAATGGTAGGATTGATTATTTTGTATATTTATATATTACATTTTTTGATTCTGAAGAAAATTTATGAGGTAGGATCAAGTTCTTTAATTCCTGAAAGACATCTTTGACCTGGAGGAGGTTTGGTATTCGCACGTGGATAGTTTGTCAGAAGATATTGGCCCTCATTCAGACCCACTCGTGAGCGGCTGTCCGCTCGCAAGTGGGTCGATGGTCTACACTGCGCATGCGCACGACGGAGGGAGCTCCGTCATGCGCATGCGCGAGACGCAACGAGCGAAGGACTTTCCTTCGCTCGTAGTGTCTCATCAAAGGGGGCGTGCTGTCGATGGTGACTGACAGCACGCCCCCTTTGCTGGGCGTGCCGGGGGCGTGCCTGCCAGACAGAGGCGTTCCCAAGGGAACGCCTACCGTCTGAAGCCGGCCCCACTGACATCACTAGTGATGTCAGTGGGAGTGATTTTGGCTCTGATAGAGCAAAAATCACTCCTGGCCTTGCGGTTGAGAAACTCAACCGCAGGCTTCTGCTCACAGTTCCGATGGTCGCGATGGTCAAGACCATCGCGACCATCATCCTGCACGCTCGTATATGCTGTGGGTGGTGACCCACAGCTATACGAGCGTCCAGGAGGACGCTCCATATTAATGGAGGTGGGCCCTGATTCAGAGCGAGCGCTCTGGTCAGAGCGTCTGGCTCTGAATCAGGGCCATTATGCAGTGTCTGCACCATCGCACAGACATTCTTATATGGGAGCAGGCTCACTGAAGGCCACTTGTGCCCAAACCTACTGTACAGAGGGAGGCTTTTTTAGGGCTATCACAGTTGGTGTTAGTGAGTTACCTGTCTCAGGTGATGAACTGGAATCACTGGAGGCCGGCTGGACTGGAACCATGGATAATGTGAATAGCTCTTTTAATATAAGAATTGGGTAGCAGTGAGAATTGCCTTTGATGATGAATGACTGGAACTGGAAACTTGAAACATTGGAGTGGGACCAGAAGGAACTTGGAGGGACCAGACTGGGACTGGCAGGTAGGCTGACTGAGCTGGTCAGAGTACCAGTAGATGAGCTTGCAGATGGATGGTAGCACGGAAGCTACTTGGTGCAGCTAATGAGCCGTGAGGTGAGTGGACTTGGAGGAACCGGACAGGGACTGGCAGGAAGGCTGACTGAGCTGGTTGGGTCACCAGTAGATGGGCTTGCAGACGGATGGTAGCATGGAAGCTACTTGTTGTGGCTTGGGAAGCGTAGATGATAGATGGTAGCATGGAAGCTATGTGGAGCGGCTGGGTAGCCGTGTAGAGAAGCTGGTAGCGTGGAAGCTACTTGGAGTGGCTGGGTAGGTGAGAGATGGTAGCGTGGATTGCTGAACGCAGCAGGCTTACAGATAGCACTGGTCTAGGAACCAGCAGGAGCCTGGGACACACTTGTACTCAGAGGTACAGCTATAGTCCAAGTTGTACACCACGGGACGTAACGAGATGTTCAAGCACAGAGTGCTATCAGAGGAGGATCTATATACCTAGAGTCTGGCAGCTTTTTGGTTGGATACAGACAGGTGGTCTGGCAGTGGCATTCTGAGTGGAGCAAGGCACAACATACAGAGGGAGTAATCATTTCTGCAGCCCTTGAGAATCAGGACCACACCTGTGATTCCAATTAAGACTAGCAATTCTCACAGACAGAGCAGGGTCCAGGTGATTAATCAGTGTGGGAAGGAGAGCAGTCTGCACACACAGAGATGTCACAGCCAGCATGATTCAGCCAGAGCAGATCTCCCAGGAGAATTAAAAACACAGATCCATGTAGCAGCTGGCAGAGGTAAGTCTCAAAGCAAAGGTAAAAACTAGACAGGGTCGTGACAAGGGTATTATAGACAAACCGAGAAGTAACAAAGAAGAAGAGTCATCTTTACCCTAGTAAAAGTGTAGTATTGGATATTATTAAATTGGGTGTTCAAGATGAATTTCAGAGATTAAAGAGGATTGAGAGGAGCAGATCTCCCAGGAGAATTACAAACACAGATCCATGGAGCAGCTGGCAGAGGTAAGTCTCAAAGCAAAGGTAAAAACTAGACAGGGTTGTGACAGTACCCCCCTCTTTATGGTTGGACTCTGGACACCAAGGCAAAAACTTTCTTCAGACATGACATTCCAGGAGCTTCAAACACAGGAACACCATAACTCTGAAAACATCTCTTCAGACATCTTCATCCTCAGAGTAAGTAGACCATTCTTCCTCATTACAGGTGGAACCATCATCACCTAGGAAGTTTTTAGTAATCCCAAAATGAGGACACTCTTCTGGAAATGTAGTATGCGAAGATGTAGAATCGGCATTATTTCGCTGGTATCTTTGGTGGGAAGATGATCGTCTCCCCCGGAAAGCTGTAGCTCTCTCGGGCAACTCCTGAGAAAATACATGACTGGGAAGGACAGGGTCAAATGGCAGATGATTTTCAGGGAATGGAGAATTATCATATGCAGGATCGAGTTCAGATTCCGAGTCAGTGTCTAAAGATGAAATGCAATAATTAGTATGGCTTGAAGACAGATAGGACACCTGGTAGGATCTAAGCTAAACTTGACCAGTTTTGATGGTGTTTTGGGAGGTACCACAGAATGGAGAGGACAAGAAGGTGGGCGCACAAGTCATGTTCTGGGTTACAGATTCAAAAGTGCTGCTCTCTTGGGATGCCTGGAATTCAGCACGCTGGCCCTTGAAAACTTGACCTTGTTCGGATTTCAGAGAAGTGGGGGACTCAGCAGAGGATGATACCTTAGTAGAACAGACAGACTGCTTGGACCGATTTTCAGAACTGAGAATTTCACTAGGATTTTGTTTTACAGTGTTAGGACTAAATTCTTTGATAACAGCTTCACTGAAAGTCTTTATATTTAAAAGCATTGGATCATTGGACTCGATGATAGGATTGGCCCAATCCAATGCTTTGCCACTAAAGGAAAGGAAAAGGAACCTAGCGAAGTTGGTAAGAGTGATTCCACTAGTTGGATCTGCTTCCATAATGGCAGAGTATTGCTTTATTAAAGCATAGTATTGAGATAAGTCCCCATCAAAATAAATGCATGATGGAGTATCCGGCAAATCCTGTGTGTTCAAGGATTGTGGAGCACTTTCAGGTGCAGGGCTGGAAGAGACTTGAGGATGCTCAGATTGTTGAGGAATCAAAACAACTGAAGTTGACAGCTGTTCGGTACTTGGACTAACTAAAGGAACTGGAAGGAGTCCTGAGGAGCCAGAGACAGCAGCTTCAACAATCGAGGCTGAGAACAGACTACAGAAACTGTCATCCTCTGGAACGATATTAGCAGGAGACATTGAACAGGAACCATGATCAGATTTTGTAGTACAAGTCACGTCTCCCTGATAACTGGAACTTGAAACACCCTCTTGAGGCATGAGACTTGAGACCCCTTCCTGGGGTGCGTGACTTGAGACCCCTTCCTGGGGTGCGAGAGTTGAGATCCCCTCCTGGGGTGCGAGAGTTGAGATCCAATCCTGGGGTGCGAGAGTTGAGACCCCCTCCTGGGGTGCGAGACTTAAAACCCCCTCCTGGGGTACAAGACTTGAGACCACCTCCTGGGGTGTGAGACTCAAAACCCCTTCTTGGGTTATGAGACTTGAGGACCCTCCTGGGGTTGCCAACTGGAGTCCCCTACTGGGACAAACAGAATCTGGGTCGAGACCGGAACAGGCAGGATCCGGGCTGAGACCGGAACAGGCAGAATCTGGGCTGGGACCGGAACAGGCAGAATCCGGGCTGGGACCGGAACAGGCAGAATCTGGGCTGGGACCGGAACAGGCAGAATCCGGGCTGGGACCGGAACAGGCAGAATCCGGGCTGGCACCAGAACAGGCAGAATCCGGGCTGGGACCAGAACAGGCAGAATGCGGGCTAGGTACCGGAACAGGCAGAATCCGGGCTGGGTACCGGAACAGACAGAATCCGGGCTGGGTACCGGAACAGGCAGAATCCGGGCAGGGTACCGGAACAGGCAGAATCCGGGCTGGGTACCGGAACAGGCAGAATCCGGGAAGGGACCGGAACAGGCAGAACCCGGGACGGGACCGGAACAGGCAGATCCGGGATGGGACCGGAACAGGCAGAATCCGGGACGGGACCGGAACAGGCAGAATCCGGGACGGGACCGGAACAGACAGAGAGACGTTGACACATTGTTATACTGCTGGAATTGCAAAGGGGACAGCCTTTGATAAAGTGGTCAGAAGCTCCACAATAGCGACAGAGATGTAAATCTTTACGCCGCTGGCATTCAGCCAAAGAGAGCTTGGTGCGCGGGTAACTTTGATGTCTCACTTTACTTGGCATGGAAGAATCTTTGGTTCTTAGAGATTCCAAGACAGAGTTTTTAGTTGAGACAGAGATAGCTCTAAGAAATTCAGGAATGATCTGAAAGATTTTGCTGAGTAAAGACTGTAGCTGTTCCAGCAGTTGATGGAAGGTAGTTAGGGGTTCAGGTAAGATTTGATTATCATCTAGCTGGTTAGTCAGAATTTGCAGAAGCTGTAGTACTTGATCCTGTACCGCCTCCTGTGAATCCAAGCGAGTGATTAGGTTACGGAAAGCACTTGATCCAGGATTAGGTGCTTGATCCGCCACCATGGTTGGGCTTGAACATACTGTCACAGTTGGTGCTAGTGAGTTACCTGTCTCAGGTGATGAACTGGAATCACTGGAGGCCAGCTGGACTGGAACCATGGGTAATGTTAATAGCTCTTTTTTAATATAAGAATTGGGTAGCAGTGAGAACTGCCTTTGATGATGAATGACTGGAACTGGAAACTTGAAACATTGGAGTGGGACCAGAAGGAACTTGGAGGGACCAGACTGGGACCGGCAGGTTGGCTGACTGAGCTGGTCGGAGTACCAGTAGATGAGCTTGCAGATGGATGGTAGCACGGAAGCTACTTGGTGCAGCTAATGAGCCATGAGGTGAGTGGACTTGGAGGAACCGGACAGGGACTGGCAGGAAGGCTGACTGAGCTGGTTGGGTTACTAGTAGATGGGCTTGCAGATGGATGGTAGTGTGGAAGCTACTTGTTGTGGCTTGGGAAGCGTAGATGATAGATGGTAGCGTGGAAGCTACGTGGAGTGGCTGGGTAGCCGTGTAGAGAAGCTGGTAGCGTGGAAGATACTTGGAGCGGCTGGGTAGCCGTGTAGAGAAGCTGGTAGCATGGTAGCTACTTGGAGCGGCTGGGTAGCCGTGTAGAGAAGCTGGTAGCGTGGAAGCTACTTGGAGTGGCTGGGTAGCCGTGTGGAGAAGCTGGTAGCGTGGAAGCTACTTGGAGCGGCCTGGGAGCCGTAGGTGAGAGATGGTAGTGTGGAAGCTACTTGTTGCGGCCTGGGAGCCGTAGGTGAGATGGTAACATGGATAGCTGAACGCAGCAGGCTTACAGATAGCACTGGTCTAGGAACAGGCAGGAGCCTGGGACAAACTTGTACTCAGAGGTACAGCTATAGCCCAAGTTGTACACCACGGGACGTAACGAGATGTTCAAGCATAGAGTGCTATCAGAGGAGGATCTATATACCTAGAGTCTGGCAGCGATTGGTGGATACAGACAGGTGGTCTGGCAGTGGCATTCAGAGTGGAGCAAGGCACAACATGCAGAGGGAGTAATTATCTCTGCAGCCCTTGAGAATCAGGACCACACCTGTGATTCCAATTAAGACTAGCAACGCTCACAGACAGAGCAGGGTACAGGTGATTAATCAGTGTGGGGAGGAGAGCAGTCTGCACACACAGAGATGTCACAGCCAGCATGATTCAGCCAGAGCAGATGTCCCAGGAGAATTGCAAACACAGGGTCTGATTCAGAGCCGAACGCTATTTGCGCTCGCTCGTTCAGAAAAAGGGGCTGGCTATTCAAATGAACCATTTACTCTTTGCTGTCTGTTGACGCCTATAAGTCTGAATGAGCGAACAAAACTTGCGGTCGTAATTTTGAAAAAGACTCCCCCTGGCCGCTCGCACCATACGTCATGTCAGCTATTTATTTGATTAATCGAGTACATCGAACAGCGTATGAACTGCTCGCAATTCTTGTGGCTAGTTTTTCCTACCGCTATATTGCGAGCAGTTCTGACTATAAAATAACCAAGTGACGTGGTCAATGACGCTGATGTTTTAATTATGCACACCCTTAAAACGCCCGTTTTGAACTTTAAGCACGCCTGCGTTCGGATCTCCACTCCCCGTTTTCAAGCACCTTCCCCTGTTACCACCCACATACGCCTCATTCTGTCACTGAAAACAGCAGGCACTCGCTATTTAGCGAACAAACGATTTTCGGCCGCACTGACTGGTTCGCGCATACGTATTACAATCCGTACGCATGCGCAGATGTGCAAACATCGCTCAGAACGAGTGAATGGCCGCTTACGAGCGGCTCTGAATGAGGCCCACAGATCCATGGAGCAGCTGGCAGAGGTAAGTCTCAAAGCAAAGGAAAAAACTAGACAGGGTTGTGACAAGGGCATTATAGACAAACAGAGAAGTAACAGAGAAGAAGAGTCATCTTTACCCTAGTAAAAGTGTAGTATTGGATATTATTAAATTGGGTGTTCAAGATGAATTTCAGAGATTAAAGAGGATAACTGTAGTTATAGTCACTAAAAGCAACTTACCCCATTGTATCTGAGATATCTACTGGTGAGGAAAACCAGTGACTTCATAGCTAACCTAGATATATTCAGCTGTCGCGTAGTGCGCTACCTTGAGGACTTACCCTGGGTACATTATTTAGGACTTTAAAACTACAGTGAAAAATCTTAAGAGTGCACCAAGAGATATTGGTCAGTTCAGCTCAGTATTGTGGATTAGGGAAAGTGGTCTCTAATTTAGGGCCTGATTCAGAGCCGGACGCTATTTGCGATCGCTCGTTCAGAAAAAGGGGCTGGCTATTTAAATTAAGCGCTCGCTCTTTGCGGTCTGTTGACGCCTCTATGTCTGAACAAGCGAACGAAACATGCACTCACTATTTTGGAAAAAACGCCCCCTGGTCGCTCGCATCATACGTCATCTCCGCTATTTATTTGATTAATCAAGTACATCGAAAGGCGTATGAACTGCTCGCAGTGCTTGTGGTTGGATTTTCCTACTGCAATCATGCGAGCAGTTCAAGCTAAAAGACAACCAAGTGACGTGGCCGATGACGCTGCTTTGTTAATTATGCACACCCTTCAAACGCCCGTTTTGACCTTTAAGCACGCCTGCGTTCGGATCTCCACTCCCCGTTTTCAAGCACCTTCCCCTGTTACCACCCACAAACGCCTCATTCTGTCACTCAAATTAGCAGGCATTCGCTATTTTGCGAGCACACGATTTTCGACCGCACTGACTGGTCCGCGCATGCGTACTAAAACCCATACGCATGAGCAGATGTGCGAACATTGCTCGGAGCGAACGAGCGGCCAATTACGAGCGGCTCTGAATCAGGCCCCTAATCCACTGCTCCCGATACCATTTCCTAAATACAAGGACAAGTAGTGATACCGTAGAAGAATAGTAAGTCATGTAAGTGTTGTTCAAAAGGGTAAAATATTTGTATGGTATAATAGGCTGAGGATAGCCAGGAAGGATAGAATTGTCCCAGGAGCTCACTATCCAGATATGGTAAAGCTGGGTACACACATAGCGATTATTTAAATGATTTGCCTGAATGTGATGGATCGGATTGAGAAATTGTTAAAATCGTTAAGTGTGGAGCCACTATGTCGTGCAGTGCGCGCTCCTGTGGGGTCGTCATACGCATTATCAGGCCGACCCTACATGCAGGCCAACCTGACAATGCGGTTGATGACCCCATACAGCAGGATGCGGCAGGGACCGACATATTGGGCGGTTGGGCACCGAATCGTCTAGTGTGTACCGGCCACCCAATATATTGGCCTGTCAGCAGGGCAGGTGGGAGGCCGTGTGGGGGAAGAGTTGTCGGTCGCTTTTCTGCAGTACACACGTCATTTAGTGTGTACCCAGCTTTAGAGGAACATAGGGTTTACTACTGGTAACCACGTATACCCCGCTAATGTTCAGAAAACTTGATTGTGTAATGGGAATCGGTTACTAGTTATATTTTAAAGAGATGCTGAGGAATGAGGAAGATTAATGTATTCATGTGTTCTGCTCTGTGTATTGAGGCACCTGTCATAACACAGTACAACAAACATAGAAAATCCTCTAAAGTAACAGATAAATTAGTAAAAAGAATCTTTATTTAAAAAGTTGTCAATCACTGTGGACACCAGACTCACCTGGGCAGAAGATGACGATGGATGAGCTGATATTACTGATGTTGTTCCTCACATTACAGCTGATATTCCCTGAGACAGGAGCGGGGAGGAATATCTGGCTGTATCCGGAGAGGGACCTTCCCTGTACAGATCTCCCATTGAGGCTCCAGGAATAATTAGGATCTGACCCTTCATCCACCCAGCAGGAGGCCTCAGCGCTGCCATCCGGGTAACAGGAGAAAATGGCAGTAGCGGGTGACAAGGGAACTGGGGGGAGACACAGAGTTAGGTTATTGGTCACATACAGGAATATTATATTACATATGACAAGTCCCATGAATATGGGGTTTAGGATGAGGGAGGAGAGATGTCAGGAATAGCTGAGTAAGTGAAGGTAATAAACGTGGGTTATGTGTGAGCTGATTCTCACCCCGGCCCAGTGGCATAACTTCATCCCAGGAGCCCGGAGGCAAGATAAATGTTGGTGCCCCCCTCCCATAGGTCCCCCTATGCAGTGCCTGCCTATTTAGTGCCCCTCATTAATGGTCCCCCTATGCAGTACCTCCAGTACTTGTGCCCCTATGCAGTGTCCCTGGTAGTAAGGGCCCCTGTAGTGCCCCCAGTAGTAAGGCCCCTGTAGTGCCCCCAGTAGTAAGCCCCTGTAATGCCCCAAGTAGTAAGCCCCTGTAGTGACCCCAGTAGTAAGCCCCCAGTAATGCCCCCTGTAGTAAGCCCCAGTAATGCCCCCTGTAGTAATGCTCCCAGTAATGCCAGTAATGCCCCCTGTAGTGCCAGTAATGCCCTCCAGGAGTGCCCCCTGTAGTAATACCCTCCTGTAGTAAGCCCCAGTATTGCCCCTAGTAATGCCCCCTGTAGTAAGCCCCAGTAATGCCCCCTGTAGTGAGCCCCAGTAGTGCCCCCTGTAGTAAGCCCCAGTAGTGCCTCCAGTAATGCCTCCTGTAGTAAGCTCCAGTAGTGCCCCCTGTAGTAAGCCCCAGTAATGCCCCCTGTAGTAAGCCCCAGTTGTGCCCCCTGTAGTAAGCCCCAGTAATGCCCCCTGTAGTAAGCTCCAGTAGTGTCCCCTGTAGTAAGCCCCAGTAATGCCCCCTGTAGTAAGCCCCAGTAGTGCCCCCTGAAGTAAGCCCCAGTAATGCCCCAGTAGTGCCCCCTGTAGTAAGCCCCAGTAATGCCCCCTGTAGTAAGCCCCAGTAGTGCCCCCTGTAGTAAGCCCCAGTAATGCCCCAGTAGTGCCCCCTGTAGTAAGCCCCAGTAATGCCCCCTGTAGTAAGCCCCAGTAGTGCCCCCTGTAGTAAGCCCCAGTAGTGCCCACTGTAGTAAGCCCCAGTATTGCCCTTAGTAATGCCCCCTGTAGTAAGCCCCAGTAGTGCCCCCAGTAATGCCCCCCCTAGTGAGCCCCAGTAGTGCCCCCTGTAGTAAGCCCCAGTAGTGCCTCCAGTAATACCCCCTGTAGTAAACTCCAGTAGTGCCCCCTGTAGTAATGCTCCCAGTAATGCCCCCTGTAGTGCCAGTAATGCCCTCCAGTAGTGCCCCCTGTAGTAATACCCTCCTGTAGTAAGTCCCAGTATTGCCCCTAGTAATGCCCCCTGTAGTAAGCCCCAGTAGTGCCCCCAGTAATGCCCCCTGTAGTGAGCCCCAGTAGTGCCCCCTGTAGTAAGCCCCAGTAGTGCCTCCAGTAATGCCTCCTGTAGTAAACTCCAGTAGTGCCCCCTGTAGTAATGCTCCCAGTAGTGCCCCCTGTAGTAAGCCCCAGTAATGCCCCCTGTAGTAAGCCCCAGTAGTGCCCCCTGTAGTAAGCCCCAGTAATGTCCCCTGTAGTAAGCCCCAGTAGTGCCCCCTGTAGTAAGCCCCAGTAATGCCCCCTGTAGTAAGCCTCAGTAGTGCCCCCTGTAGTAAGCCCCAGTAATGCCCCCTGTAGTAAGCCCCAGTAATGCCCCCAGTAGTAAGCCCCAGTAGTGCCCCCTGTAGTAAGCCCCAGTAGTGCCCCCTGTAGTAAGCCCCAGTAGTGCCCCCAGTAATGCCCCCTGTAGTGGGCCCCAGTAATGCCCCCTGTAGTGAGCACCCCCCGTGCGCACACACACACACACACACAAAAGAAAAACAATTCTTACCTTGAACCCTGCTCCAGTGCAGCTGCCGTCCGTCCCTGGTACCCGCTCCTCTGAACTATCGGAGTGACGTCATGACGTCCCTCCCATAGTGCATTGCAGGACCCAGCAGCCAGAGCTCAGGAGTGACTTCACGCTGGCGCTGGGGGGTGGGAGAGAAGGAGCCGGGCACCTGCTGGTAACACACTCAGTGGGCGCCCGGCATATGGAGTGTGCAGGGTGTGCGACCGCACCCCCTGCACCGCCCGTAGTTACACCAATGGAGATGGAGCACCGATCAGCGGCGCTCCTTCTCCATGCAGTGCCCGGAATGGCCAGGGGACAATGGAGCCAGGAGCCCCTTTCAGGGCTGGTGCCTGGCGGCAAGTGACTCCATTGTCTCCGGGAGTTCCGCCACTGCCTTAGCCACTGTTATACAGTATATTACACATTCATAGTACATAGGGGGAAATGGGGATGGAGCTATGTGACCGACGGCCTGTCCTTTTAGCCGGGGGTGGGGGTTAGGTTAGGGGGCTCATGGGGGGACTTAGGGTTAGCACCCCCCTGGGGGGTAAGTGTGTGGGGAAGGGGGGGTTAGGTTTAGGCACTAACTGGGGGAGGTTAGGGTTAGGGACTGGGGGGGAGAGGTTAGGGTTAGGCACGATATGGGAGGGTTAGGGTTTTGGGGGGGAGAAAGTGGGGAGGGTTAGGGTTTGGGGGGGAGAAAGTGGGGAAGGTTAGGGTTTGGGGGGAGAAAGTGGGGAGGGTTAGGGTTTGGGGGGAGAAAGTGGGGAGGGTTAGGGTTTGGGGGGGAGAAAGTGGGGAGGGTTAGGGTTTGGGGGGGAGAAAGTGGGGAGGGTTAGGGTTTGGGGGGGAGAAAGTGGGGAGGGTTAGGGTTTGGGGGGAGAAAGTGGGGAGGGTTAGGGTTTGGGGGGAGAAAGTGGGGAGGGTTAGGGTTTGGGGGGAGAAAGTGGGGAAGGTTAGGGTTTGGGGGGGAGAAAGTGGGGAAGATTAGGGTTTGGGGGGAGAAAGTGGGGAGGGTTAGGGTTTGGGGGGAGAAAGTGGGAAGGGTTAGGGTTTGGGGGGAGAAAGTGGGGAGGGTTAGGGTTTGGGGGGGAGAAAGTGGGGAGGGTTAGGGTTTGGGGGGAGAAAGTGGGGAGGGTTAGGGTTTGGGGGTAGAAAGTGGGGAGGGTTTGGGTTTGGGGGGAGAAAGTTGGGAAGGTTAGGGTTTGGGGGGGAGAAAGTGGGGAGGGTTAGGGTTTGGGGGGAGAAAGTGGGGAGGGTTAGGGTTTGGGGGGAGAAAGTGGGGAGGGTTAGGGTTTGGGGGGAGAAAGTGGGGAGGGTTAGGGTTTGGGGGGGAGAAAGTGGGGAAGGTTAGGGTTTGGGGGGGAGAAAGTGGGGAAGATTAGGGTTTGGGGGGGAGAAAGTGGGGAGGGTTAGGGTTTGGGGGGAGAAAGTGGGGAGGGTTAGGGTTTGGGGGTAGAAAGTGGGGAGGGTTTGGGTTTGGGGGGAGAAAGTGGGGAGGGTTAGGGTTTGGGGGGAGAAAGTGGGGAGGGTTAGGGTTTGGGGGGAGAAAGTGGGGAGGGTTAGGGTTTGGGGGGGAGAAAGTGGGGAAGGTTAGGGTTTGGGGGGGAGAAAGTGGGGAAGATTAGGGTTTGGGGGGGAGAAAGTGGGGAGGGTTAGGGTTTGGGGGGAGAAAGTGGGGAGGGTTAGGGTTTGGGGGTAGAAAGTGGGGAGGGTTTGGGTTTGGGGGGAGAAAGTGGGGAAGGTTAGGGTTTGGGGGGAGAAAGTGGGGAGGGTTAGGGTTTGGGGGGGAGAAAGTGGGGAGGGTTAGGGTTTGGGGGGAGAAAGTGGGGAGGGTTAGGGTTTGGGGGGGAGAAAGTGGGGAAGGTTAGGGTTTGGGGGGGAGAAAGTGGGGAAGATTAGGGTTTGGGGGGGAGAAAGTGGGGAGGGTTAGGTTTAATTACCTCCGCTGTTGGGATTTACACCTGCTGGACTTGGAGAGTGATAAACCACCAGCCACTCAGCTCCCACCTGGCATGTCACAGGCTGTGTTTGAAAAATGACAGTTGGGAGCTGATTGGCTGGTGGTTTATCACTTTTCAGAGCTTAGTACATCTGGCCCAGTGTGTGATGAAACAAAGAAGAAATAAGGGGTCTCTACCATGGATTCACCTCATTTGCACAAAGTGTGGTCCTTGGCCAGGAGTGACATACAGAGCTGTTACAGGATATGTCTGTGATGTGGGGTTTCCCTGTGTTACACAGATAATGGATTATGGCCAGGTGCACTGTTTTATCCCTTTAAGTTCCCAGATCTCCAGGTCACAGAGGATTACGTACTGACATGTTCCTTCCCACCTGCACATCCTGGTGACTATGGATGAGCATGTACAGAGTTGGAGGGGCCCTGATGCTGGGGTGGGGTCATTGGCAGCCAGGCCCTTTCGTGTTATAATAAAAGCTATGCTCTGTCACAGGATGGCATGGCTGGGTCATCTTGGGGGTTTGTTGCACCTCCCTGACAGTCCAAGTACTCCAGAGACCCGGGTACTCTGTACACACCCCACCCCCTCTTAGCTCCCCTGTCTACTATAACTGTGACTGTCACATAAGGACCAGACCTGTATCTGTAAGAGAGTTACAGTGATAGAGCGAGCTTGCAAATACTGTCCAGAGCCCATCCTGCTCCATAGGTGCACTAAGTGCTGGTTCTTCCCACTGGCTACAGGGAATATACCCCCAGACTACCAGCCAAAGCCTATACTGCCAGCCAGTGCCTATAGTGCCAGCCAGCCAGAGCCTATGGTGTCAGCCAGCGCCTATAGTGCCAGCCAGCCAGCGCCTATAGTGCCAGCCAGCCAGCGCCTATAGTGCCAGCCAGCCTGAGCACCGTGTTACTCCCCCATCTCCAGGGATTAGGCTTTTTTGTACAAGAACCACTGTGGAAAAATGTTATCTATGGCAGGACCGGATGTATACATGTGTAGTGCTCACTGTAGGGCAGTGGTTCTCAAACACGGTCCTCAGGACCCCACACAAGTCATATTTTGAAGGTAACCAAGCAGGTGCACATGTGTAGTCATTACTAACTAACGCATTTAAAAAGATCCACAGGTGGGGCTAAATATTTCACTTGTGATTCTGTTAAGACACCTGGAAAACATGCACTGTTTGGGGTCCTAAGGAGAAAGTTTGAGAACCTGTGCTCTAGGGGAAACATTTACTAAAGTGAGAGTTTTAGAAGTGATGTTGCCCATAGCAACCAATAATGTTCTCCTTAACATTTAACTAGCACCTTCTAGAAGATAATAGCTAGAATCTGATTGGTTGGTATGGGCAAAATCACTTCTAAAACTCACTTCTTAAAACTCTCACTACTAAATTGACAGGTGCAGGGTGCAATACAGCTACTTTATGTACACTGCATGTGCCTAAGGTACAGCTTCCACCTGCTGTTATGTAACATTTATTTATATCATACCTGCCACAGAGGAAAGCGTTATTCCAATCACAATCCTGGGCCATGCCTATTGTGTACATATAATGGTATGAGACAGAACCGTAACTAGACTTTTTGGTGCCCTATGCCAGAGAGAGCATTGCCCTCCGCCCCCCATTTTTTAACTAGGGTCTGTTACAATAGTCACATGAGAAAGGGCCATGGCCTCATGGGGAAGGGCCAGGGAAGAGATAGGGGAGTATATGGGAAATATTTCTGTACTGCACACCCTGAATATATATAAAGGGAGGTGCTACCTGATGAGACTAATTGCACGGCACAAAAACAAACAAATCTCAGGTGCACATCTCCAAATTATTAATAATATATAAATGCAATAACATTTTGCAATCAATAGAGGTTTTTTGCATAATCTTGACCAAGGTTATGGGCCTACCCACCATATCCAGGTAACCTCTGTAGGGCAGGTCCCTAACATACTACGATTCAAATCCAGAGCATAGGACACCCCCAAACTAGCCCAGCTAAGCCGCCCCAGGGCACCGCCATAGTAAGAAAAGTGCAGTGTGAAAGAAATAGTTAGGAGCAGCTACTGCTGCATATAAAGAATGAAAATTAAAAGTGAGGTACATATATAATAAACAAACAGTGAAGGGTTAAAACGTGTTATAAAAGAAAAATGTGTTATAATGCGGTGCCCTGAAACAGATCAACAAAGGCAATCCAGGGGGACCCACGCCCCAAAAATGAACCAAAGTTGCACTACAGTATATAAAACTTGTAGGACTTACCTAGAATTGTGCCTAATACTAGTGTGCATATTCACTACAAGACTCCATGCTTTTAAACCAATAAGGTAGGGGTGCTAATCCAGACTGAGGGCGTCTCCTTTCCCTCAGGTGTGCAATAAAGCACATTAAATGCAGTATATGGGAAAGATTTCTGGACTGCACACCCTGAATATATATAATGGGAGGTGCTACCTGATGAGACTAATTGCACGGCATAAAAACAAACAAATCTCAGGTGCACAACTCCAAATTATTAATAATAGATAAATGCAATCAATAGAGGTTTTTAGCATAATCTTGGCCAAGGTTATGGGCCTACCCACCATATCCAGGTAACCTCTGTGGGGCAGGTCCCTAACATACTACGATTCAAATGCAGAGCATAGGACACCCCCAAACTAGACCAGCTAAGCCACCCCAGGGCACCTGAGGGAAAGGAGACGCCCTCAGTCTGGATTAGCACCCCTACCTTATTGGTCTAAAAGCATGGAGTCTTGTAATGAATATGCACACTAGTATTAGGCACAATTCTAGGTAAGTCCTGCAAGTTTTATATACTGTAGTGCAACTTTGGTACATTTTTGGGGCGTGGGTCCCCCTGGATTGCCTTTGTTTATCTGTTTCAGGACACCGCATTATAACTAGGGGTGAGCACCGGCCACTTTTCGTGTTTTGTGTTTTGGTTTTGGATCTGGATCTTTCTTCGTGTTTTGGATCTGGATTGGTTTTGCCAAAACCACCCTTCCGTGTTTTGGGTTCTGGGTTATGTGTTTTGGATCTGTATTTTTTTGAAAAAAAGCATAAAAACAGCTAAAATCACAGAATTTGTCGGTTTTTCTGCTCCTATGCTATTATTAATCTCAATAACATTAATTTCCACTCATTTCCAGTCTATTCTGAACACCTCACACCTCACAATATTGTTTTTAGTCCAAAATGTTGCACCGAGGTAGCTGGATGACTATGCTAAGCGACACGAGTGGGCGGCACAAAGACGTGGCCCATCTAGGCGTGAAACTGCAGTGGCAGACAGGATGGCATTGAAAAACTAGGCCCCAAACTGTACATAATGCAAAGAAAAAAAAGAGGTGCAAGATGGAATTGTCCTTGGGCCCTCCCACCCACCCTTATGTTGTATAAACAGGACATGCACACTTTAACAAACCAAACATTTCAGCGCCAGGGTCTGCCACATGACTGTGGCTGAAATGATTGGTTCGTTTGGGCCCCCACAAAACAAACTGGCAATTAATCTGTCCCTGCACAAACTGGCTCTACGAAGATGTAGTCCTCATCCACCGATTCTTCACCCTCTTCAGTGTTGTGTACATCCTCATCCTCACAGAGTATTAATTCGTCCCCGCTGGAATCCACAACCACAGGTCCCTCTGTACGTTCTGGAGGCTGGTCTCCCTGGAAGAGTTGATAATTCATTTTATGAACATCATCTTCTCCACATTTTGTGGAGGCAACCTCCTACGCCTTTCGCTGACAAGGTTCCCAGCTGCACTAAACACTCTTTCGGAGTACACACTGGAGGGGGGGCAACTCAGGTAAAATAGAGCCAGTTTGTACAGGGGCCTCCAAATTGCCTCTTTTTCCTGCCAGTACAGGTATGGACTGTCTGACATGCCTACTTGGATGCTGTCACCGATGTAATCCTCCACCATTCTGTCAGTGGTGACAGTATCATATGCAGTGACAGTAGACATGTCAGAAATTGTTGGCACGTCCTTCAGTCCGGACCGGATGTCCAAACCGGCCCTTGACTTATGACATGGGCGCACGCTTGTCGCTGCTACTTTGTTGATGCACGTGCGGCTACAGCGCACACAAGTCACAAACACAGAAAAAAAATTGTTTTTTATTTTTTGGAGCACTTATTGGACACAGGCGCATGCGTGGTGCTGCTCCTTTGTTGATGCACGTGCGGCTACTGCGCATACATTTCGCGCACAAACACAGAAAAAAAAGAATTGTTTATTTTTTGTGGAGCGCACTTTGGGGGTTACACCACCCTTTAACAGACGAGCCAGCCGGCCCTTGATTTATGACAGGCGCACGCTGATGCACGTGCCGCTACTGCGCACTCAATTCACAAAGACAGAAAATATTTTATTATATTTTTTCGGCATCCACTATGGGTTTTTTTTGCACTTGGGGGGAGCACCCCTGATGGACAGGTCACCCCCTGGACAACACTACAGCACCCTTTAGGACTACAGCCTTTATGAGACACTGCACAACACAGCCCAGCCAGCCCCTATAGACTTTGGAGTGGACACAGCCCCTATGGACAACTGACTGCACAACAGAGCCCAGCCAGCCCCTATGGACAACAAACTGCACAACACAGCCCAGCCAGCCGCTATGGACTGTGGAGCAGTGGACACAGCCCCTATGGACAACAGCAGCATGGCACAACACAGCCAGCCCCTATTTACTTTGGAGGAGTGGACACAGCCCCTATGGACAACAGCAGCACAGCACAGCACAACACAACACAACACTACACAGCCCAGCCAGCCCTAACTCCCACCCTCCCTCTTCACTGTCCACAGCCAAGTTAGAAAATAGCCCCGACGCGGGTACCTTTTATAGAATCCAAAACCCGCGAGATCCGACAGTGGGATGATGATGTTTTGCCTCGATTTCAGATCCGAGTCAGGCGGGAAAACTCGAGCCTGACTCGGATCGGACTCGGATCGGGGGGGCTCGGGGGGGTTCAGATTTCAGAAATCCGAACCCTCTCACCCCTAATTATAACACATTTTTCTTTAATAACACATTTTAACCCTTCACTGTTTGTTTATTATATATGTACCTCACTTTTAATTTTCATTCTTTATATGCAGCAGTAGCTGCTCCAAACTATCACTTTCACACTGCACTTTTCTTACTATGGCGGTGCCCTGGGGCGGCTTAGCTGGGCTAGTTTGGGGGTGTCCTATGCTCTGGATTTGAATTGTAGTATGTAAGGGACATGCCCTACAGAGGTTACCTGGATATGGTGGGTAGGCCCATAACCTTGGCCAAGATTATGCAAAAAACCTCTATTGATTGCCAAATTTTATAACATTTATATATTATTAATAATTTGGAGATGTGCACCTGAGATTTGTTATTTTTTGTTAAGAGATAGGGGAGGCCAGGAGATGCTGGGGATAAATAGGGACATAATATAGTGCACCTGAGAGAGGGCCATGGCCTCATGGGGAAGGGCCAGGGAAGAGATAGGGGAGGCCAGGAGTTGCTGGGGATAAATAGGGACATAATATAGTGCACTTGAGAGAGGGCCATGGCCTCATGGGGAAGGGCCAGGGAAGAGAGAGAGGAGGCCAGGAGATGCTGTGGATAAATAGGGACATAATATAGTGCACTTGAGAGAGGGCCATGGCCTCATGGGGAAGGGCCAGGGAAGAGAGAGAGGAGGCCAGGAGATGCTGTGGATAAATAGGGACATAATAAAGTGCACCTGAGAGAGGGCCATGGCCTCATGGGGAAGGGCCAGGGAAGAGAGAGAGGAGGCCAGGAGATGCTGGGGATAAATAGGGACATAATATAGTGAACTTGAGAGAGGGCCATGGCCTCATGGGGAAGGGCCAGGGAAGAGAGAGAGGAGGCCACGAGATGCTGTGGATAAATAGGGACATAATATAGTGCACCTGAGAGAGGGCCATGGCATCATGGGGAAGGGCCAGGGAAAAGATAGGAGAGGCCAGGAGATGCTGGGGATAAATAGTGACATAATATAGTGCACCTGAGAGAGGGCCATGGCCTCATGGGGAAGGGCCAGGGAAGAGATAGGGGAGGCCTGGAGATGCTGGGGATAAATAGGGACATAATATAGTGCACCTGAGAGAGGGCCATGGCCTCATGGGGAAGGGCCAGGGAAGAGATAGGGGAGGGGAGGAGATGCTGGCGATAAATAAGGACATCATATAGTGCACCTGAGAGAGGGCCATGGCCTCATGGTGAAGGGCAGGGAAGAGATAGGGGAGGCCAGGAGATGCTGGGGATAAATAGGGACATAATAAAGTGCACCTGAGAGAGGGCCATGGCCTCATGGGGAAGGGCCAGCAAAGAGATAGGGGAGGCCAGGAGATGCTGGGGATAAATAGGGACATAATATAGTGCACCTGAGAGAGGGCCATGGCCTCATGGGGAAGGGCCAGGGAAGAGATAGGGGAGGCCAGGAGATGCTAGGGATAAATAGGGACATAATATAGTACACCTGAGAGAGGGCCATGGCCTCAAGGGGAAGGGCCAGGGAAAAGATAGGGGAGGCCAGGAGATGCTGGGGATAAATAGGGACATAATATAGTGCACCTGAGAGAGGGCCATGGCCTCATGGGGAAGGGCCAGGGAAGAGATAGGGGAGGCCAGGAGTTGCTGGGGATAAATAGTGACATAATATAGTGCACCTGAGAGAGGGCCATGGCCTCATGGGGAAGGGCCAGGGAAGAGATAGGGGAGGCCTGGAGATGCTGGGGATAAATAGGGACATAATATAGTGCACCTGAGAGAGGGCCATGGCCTCATGGGGAAGGGCCAGGGAAGAGATAGGGGAGGGGAGGAGATGCTGGCGATAAATAAGGACATCATATAGTGCACCTGAGAGAGGGCCATGGCCTCATGGGGAAGGGCAGGGAAGAGATAGGGGAGGCCAGGAGATGCTGGGGATAAATAGGGACATAATAAAGTGCACCTGAGAGAGGGCCATGGCCTCATGGGGAAGGGCCAGCAAAGAGATAGGGGAGGCCAGGAGATGCTGGGGATAAATAGGGACATAATATAGTGCACCTGAGAGAGGGCCATGGCCTCATGGGGAAGGGCCAGGGAAGAGATAGGGGAGGCCAGGAGATGCTAGGGATAAATAGGGACATAATATAGTACACCTGAGAGAGGGCCATGGCCTCAAGGGGAAGGGCCAGGGAAAAGATAGGGGAGGCCAGGAGATGCTGGGGATAAATAGGGACATAATATAGTGCACCTGAGAGAGGGCCATGGCCTCATGGGGAAGGGCCAGTGAAGAGATAGGGGAGGCCAGGAGTTGCTGGGGATAAATAGGGACATAATATAGCGCACCTGAGAGAAAGCCTTGGCCTCATGGGGAAGGGCAAGGGAGGAGATAGGGGAGGCCAGGAGATGCTGGGGATAAATAGGGACATAATATAGTGCACCTGAGAGAGGGCCATGGCCTCATGGGGAAGGGCCCGGGTAGAGAAAGGAGAGGCCAGGAGATGCTGGGGATAAATAGGGACATAATATAGTGCACCTGAGAGAGGGCCATGGCCTCATGGGGAAGGGCCAGGGAAGAGAAAGGAGGGGCCAGGGGATGCTGGGGATAAATAGGGACATAATATAGTGCACCTGAGAGGGCCATGGCCTCATGGTGAAGGGCCAGGGAAGAGATAGGGGAGGCCAGGAGATGCTGGGGATAAATAGGGACATAATATAGTGCACCTGAGAGAGGGCCATGGCCTCATGGGGAAGGGCCAGGTTAGAGATAGGGGAGGCCAGGAGATGCTGGGGATAAATAGGGACATAATATAGTGCACCTGAGAGAGGGCCATGGCCTCATGGGGAAGGGCCAGGGAAGAGAAAGGAGGGGCCAGGGGATGCTGGGGATAAATAGGGACATAATATAGTGCACCTGAGAGGGCCATGGCCTCATGGTGAAGGGCCAGGGAAGAGATAGGGGAGGCCAGGGGATGCTGGGGATAAATAGGGACTTAATATAGTGCACCTGAGAGAGGGCCATGGCCTCATGGGGAAGGGTCAGGGAAGAGATAGGAGAGGCTAGGAGATGCTGGGGATAAATAGGGACATAATAGAGTGCACCTGAGAGAGGGATATGGCCTCATGGGGAAGGACCAGGGAAGAGATAGGGGAGGCCAGGAGTTGCTGGGGATAAATAGGGACATAATATAGTGCACCTGAGAGAGGGCCATGGCCTCATGGGGAAGGGCCAGGGAAGAGATAGGAGAGGCCAGGAGATGCTGGGGATAAATAGGGACATAATAGAGTGCACCTGAGAGAGGTCCATTGCCTCATGGGGAAGGACCAGGAGTTGCTGAGGATAAATAGGGACATAATATAGTGCACCTGAGAGAGGGCCATGGCCTCATGGGGAGGGGCCAGGGAAGAGATAGGGGAGGCCAGGAGATGCTGGGGATAAATAGGGACATAATATAGTGCACCTGAGAGAGGGCCATGGCCTTATGGGGAAGGGCCAGGGAAGAGATAGGGGAGGCCAGGAGTTGCTGGGGACAAATAGGGACATAATATAGCGCACCTGAGAGAGGGCCATGGCCTCATGGGGAAGGGCCAGGGAAGACATAGGAGAGGCCAGGAGATGCTGGGTATAAATAGGGACATAATATAGTGCACCTGAGAGAGGGCCATGGCCTCATGGGGAAGAGCCAGGGAAGACATAGGAGAGGCCAGGTGATGCTGGGTATAAATAGGGACATAATATAGTGCACCTGAGAAAGGGTCATGGCCTCATGGGGAAGGGCCAGGGAAGAGATAGGAGAGACCAGGAGATGCTGGGGATTAATAGGGACATAATATTGTGCACCTGAGAGAGGGTCATGGCCTCATGGGGAAGGGCCAGGGAAGAGATAGGAGAGGCCAGGAGATGCTTGGGATGAAATAAGACAAAACTGCAAGTGAGAATGATAATAAACAGGAATATTTATAGGCCCAAACAGTGCCCCCTGCCCTGCAGTGCCCTGTGCCATGGCACAGGTTGCACTAACCTAGTTACGGCCCTGGTATGAGACAGGTGCATGCCCAGGAGCCTTACTGCAGTCGGAGAGCCCATAATGCTCTCCTCAATCACATTAGGTTGAGCCCCAGTCACCATACTCACGTGTGTTAAGCAGATATATTACCCATTCCATTAAACAGGCGATATAGATCTACAGTGCATCTGCTGGCAGGGCCGATGCAACGTCTCCAGGTGCTCAAGGCAAAGCTACACAATACCGCCCCTGCTCCTGCCAATACACTTTAGAATGTAAGCTCTTACGAGCAGGGCCTCTACCCTCTTGTGCTTCTCCTTACTTTACTTTCGCCTACTTCTTACCCCCCACCAGGGCACCTAACACTTGGTTGCTTACGCTCTGTTGCATATCTAGGTGTTATGGTCACTTATGTATCAATGTATATTATCCATGTCCTGGTCCTATTTTATACTGTAAGTCAGTTGTCAAATTATTTGTTTATGTACTTTGTAAGGCGCTGCGGAACACTTGTAGTGCCATATAAATAAAGGATAATAATAATAATACCCTCCACCCAACCCCTCACATAAAAACTGGGCTTCTTAAAATATTATTAGATTTATTACCAACATAACTTATAAAAATAAACATGGTCAGGAGTTGAGGCTGAGGCCATCCGGTCCCAGATATTGGTGGCATAGTGGTGGGATAATCCCAGGCAGCTTATTAGTCACACAACAGGAGAAGCCGAGTTACTCAGGAGAGGAGTAACTACAGTTCAGGAGAACGCGCAGGATGGCTGATTACAGCAGAACGTCCAAGAATGATCTTAAAATGGTGTGCCAGGAAAAGGGCATTCCACTCCCTTACAGTGCAACCGCAAGCGACATGAGGAAGGCACTCAGGGGCTGGGAGGAGTTGCATCTGACGGAGGTGGAAAGTGCGGCCGGTGTAACAATGGACACCCCTCAGAACATGGTGAGAGCAACAAGTCCCGTCCCCTCTTGCAGCAGTTAGGTTTTCCAGCATTCCCCAGCATGGCAGAGATCCCAACATCCCAGGGAGGCAGAGTGGATTCTCTAGTGGAATTGGGAGAAAGGGCAACGGAGCAGGAACGTATGCTAATCATTCAAATGTGGCATGACGAGCAGGCACCACTGGCTGTGGTACCCCGAGCACCGTTGCACACTGCTGTACCGGGATCAGATCATATACAGTTTGCCAAGTTTGCAGACAGTGATGGGGACATTGATGGACATTTGCAAGTATTCAAAAGGACTTGTAAACTACACGATTTACCCAAGCAGGAGTGGGTCAGACACCTAGTACCCACACTGCATGGAGAGGCGCTGGAGGCGTACCGAGGAGTCGCCACCGAGGACTGCGGTGACTATGACGTATTCATAAGGGCCCTCCTGCAGCGATACTTTGTCACTCCTGAGTCCTACAGGAAAAAGTTCCGGGACTTGCCCAAGAATCCTACCAGCACCCATGAGCAATTCGCCCCCAGCTGAGGCAGTACGTGGTGAAGTGGGTGAAGGGATCTAGTGCCACTACCTGGGATGCACTGATTGATCTGTTGTGCCAAGACCAGTTCTACTGAAGATACACCCCAGAGGTGAAGGAGTGGGTGTTAGACCGGGAGCCACCCAGCTTGAAGATGGCTGCCCAGTTAGCAGACAAATATGTGGCAATTCAGCCACAAGGGCAGGAGCACCCAACCAGCAGCCAAGCCCAGCGGACCGTAGAACCAGGGGAACACCCACTCTTCTGCTCATCACCCCCCCAAAGCAGGCATCCTCCAACCCGGTTTCTCTTGGCCAGCAACCACCCAGTCCTATGCATCGGGGCCCTGACTGGACAAGAAGTGTTATGGCTGTGGGAAAATTGGCCATCTAAGGATGAACTGTCCCACACACCGAGCATCCCAGACTTGTGCCCCAGATCTGAATGCTGGAGCCTGGCTTGCTTGTCTACCCGGGGAGGTGAGCCCAAAGAGACTGTTCCCACTCCAGTCAGTCCAATGGAGTCTGGTGAGAATCAGGTGTATTCTACAGAGAGAGTCACCTGCATGGCCAAGGGGCCACCCTCAAACATGTGGCGGCACCTGCAGATGGTCCAAGTTGGGACCCTGCAAGGAAAAGGTCTGAGAGATTCAGGGGCCTCAATCACATTGGTGAGCCCCCACCTTATAGACCCTGCTGCAGTCATGCAGGATCAAACTGCTAAGGTGACCATGGCAGATGGACTGGAGTGAGAGGTACCTATGGGAAGAGTCTACCTGGACTGGGGAGCTGGCCTACAGTTGACAGATATTGCTGTCATGGATGGCCTCCCATCTGATGTAGTCCTTGAGAAAGATCGTGGTAGTGGAATCATTACTGCCTTCGCTAACACCATCACCTGGAGTCAAGCGGCCTGACTACAGTCCTTATAGATCCCAACACAGCCCAGCTCATAGGAAAAGTCCATAGCTGCTAGACAACTGCCAACTACAGCATCAACCAGCCCAGAGGAAAAGAACATAGCTGCCAGATCTTCACATCTGCCCAGCATGCCTTTTGCAGATGGCATGACTACGTCCCTTAGCAATGCAGGGGATGTGGTTTCTGACTCATTGGATCCTATGGGGGTGCCCAGTGATGCTCCTGTCCCCTCAGTGAGTATGAGTTATAACAGAGACCTCCCTTTGACTGACCCAAGCCAGACTTACCCTAGTAATCCCAACAAAGACCCCCCTGTAGAGTGTCCCAACTTAGAAGGTGAGGGCCACAGGCAGGAGTTTAGGAAGGCTCAGCTCTCTGATCCATTCTTTGAAGGCATGAGATGCCAAGCTGGCAGTGGCTTTTCTGGGATGGGGGTGGAGAGTGTGACCTGGTGGAAATGGTTACTGTACAGGGTAGGCAAGTAGAAGGGGATAGGCCAGGTAGAGAGCAAGTTCAACTGGTGGTTCCCAGAGCTTTTGAGCACCACTGTTGTCAGTGGTGCACAAAATCCCTGTGGCTAGACACCAGGGGAGGGACTGAACACTGAAGCGCCTAACACAGAACTTTTTCTGGCCTGGGATGTCGGATGACTTCCGGGTCTACTGGAAGTCCTATGATGTGTGCCAGCAGCTTGGACGCCCCATGGGTCAGGCTCCACTTAGGTCTTTGCCAATAGTCATGGAACCTTTCCAATGAGTGACTGTGGACATAATAGGTCTGCTACCTGTGCCCAGTAGATCGGGAAAGAGATACATCCTCACCATTGTGGATTATGCCACCTTGTATCCAGAGGCTGTAGCTCTGTCCTTCATTACTATGGTAGTAGATGCGCTGTTAGGCGTATTTAGCAGAGTAGGGTTCCTCAGTGAGATCCTAACTGATCAAGGGATGCAGTTCATGAGTGAACTGGTCTAGTGTCTCTCGGCAAAGTGTGGAGTGAGGCAACTCCATATCGCCCCCTATCACCCCCAGATGAATGGACTGTATGAGAGATTCAGTGGCACTCTGAAGCAGATGCTACGGGCATTTGTGACTTCAGAGGGGGGAGACTGGGAGCAATACCTGCCGCACCTCCTGTTTGCATTTCGGGAGGTGCCGCAGGAGTCCACCAGTTTCTCGCCCTTTGAGTTACTATATGGCCGTAGAGTCCGTGGACCCCTCGACCTGTTCCATGAGTCTTGGGAAGGGGAGCTCAGTCAGCAAGATGCATCCATGGTGGAGCTCAGAGACCAATTAGAGCATCTCATGGGGCTAGCACAAGCGAATCTTGCAAAAGAGCAGACCAAGTAAAAAAACTTGGTATGACCAGGGCGCACGGGCCTGGGTCTTTGAAGTATAGCAGGAGGTTCTGGTTTTGGTGCCCACGTGCTATAACAAGCTCCAGGCTGCCTGGTCGGGACCATACATGGTCTCAAATTGCCTAAGTGACATCACCTATGTGGTGTCATTTGACAGCGATGGTAGGAGGCAGCATACCTACCATGTAAATATGTTGAAGGCATACCACGAGCATGTGGAGTTGGTAGCGGCTGTGTGCTGCTTACCGACGGGGACACCAGGAAATTATCTACTTCCTGACCTCCTCGCAGATACCAGAGGTGAGGGTGGTGTAGAGGAAGCAAGCTGGAGCCAGGAACTTGGTAACCTCAATAGGGAGCAGCTTGAGGCCCAATTCAGTAGGAAGCCCAGCCTGACTTCCTTGCGTGCACACCACGTAGACACTGGTGAGCATAGGCCAATTCGGCAACCTGTGTATTGGGTCTCACCAGAGGTGCAGGCGAATATCTACAGTTAGGTGCAGGCGATGTTAGCACTATGCATAATTACGCGCTCCAACAGACCCTGGGCCACCTCTGTTGTATTGGTTTCCAAGAGGGACCATACAATGCAGTTTTCTGTAGCTTGCCCATCCCTTACCCCGCATTGATGAGTTGTTAGACAAGTTGGCAGGAGCAAAATTTATCTCAACTTTTGTCTTGAACAAAGGGGGTATTGGCAGATACCAATGACCCCTGTGGCTCAAGAGTGATCTGCCTTCATTACCTCATTTGGCTTGTTCGAGTTACCATTTGGGATGAAGAATGCAACAGCCACCTTTCAGAGCATTGTCGATGAAATGCTGAAGGGGCACCAAGATTTTCCTCAGGCCAACTTGGATGACATCGCCATCTTCAACTCGAACTTAGGAAGATCACCTGAGCCATGTGGGGCTGGTGTTAGGGAGGATTCATGTCTGACCATCAGGGCAGACAAGTGCCAAATGGAGAGGTCAGAAGTACAGTACCTGGGGCACTGTATGGGGGGAGGTAAGGTGACGCCTTAACCAGCGAAGATAGAGGCAATCAGAGACTGGTCCCGATCCACAACCCAGAGACAGGTCCTGGCCTTCTTAGAAATTGCAGGGTACTACAGACACTTTGTCCTTGACTTCAGTTCTGTGGCCAAACCCCTGACAGATTTGACTAAGAAGAAACTCCCCAAGGTAGTTGACTGGATACCTGCTTGTGAGTTGGCATTCCAGACATTGAAAACGGCTCTGGTACAAAGCTCCAGTACTGATGGCACTGGACTACAGTAAAAACTTTGTTGTACAGACTGATGCATCACAGTACGGACTCGGAACATTACTAAGCCAGGAGGGGCAGATGGGCAGGAGCACCCTGTGGTTTATTTGAGCGGGAAACTGCTAGAGTGGGAGATGGGGTATGCCACAATTGAGAAGGAGTGTTTGGCCATTGTTTGGGCTGTGAAGAAGCTCCAGCCCTATTTGTATGGCAGACATTTCACTGATCACAATCCTTTAAAGTGGCTGCAACACACAACGGGGGAAAATGGCAGACTGTTGCGGTGGAGCCTTGTACTTCAGATTTATGACTTTCATATTATCCACAAGCAAGCCAAAGCTCACAGCAATGCGGATGGTCTGTCTCATCGGGAAGAGCCTGAACCCCCCCAGGAACTCTCGGTAACCCCAATGGACAGCAGAACCAGGAGCCATATCATTGGGACAGGGCCCCTGGTGGCCTGTATGGAATGCCAGGTCCCCAGTCCCACTGCTGGCTCTCAAACCCACCCCCACCACGTGGTAATGGCAGCCACAGCACTGAAGGGGTTCGCCCCCCATGCTGCAATGCTATATTTAAAAAAGACAATAGGCACTAGGCGACCTGGTTTAAAAATTTGTGTTACCAGCGCTAGGTGCTTGGTGTATTAAAATGTGTTTATATTGTCTGCCTCGGCCTGAACCTCCTCCGACAGCCACGGCAGTGTTAACCCCTCAGTGCGTGGCGCCAGGGGGGTGCTGATTGTAAAGAGCCATTGAGTGCTCCATGCCGGGTATGGGAGCTTAGCTACTGATGCCTCAGCTACCCAGCAAAGCGTTGGTGTTGTGTACCAACTGCTTCCGATGCTTCAGGGCAGCAGGAAGCCAATGGAGGTCGGAACTAGTGTCCCGGACTGCAGGACTAAGTGCCGCACGCAGGGGGGGGTGAGGCTAGCTGGCTCACTGCACCAGGGGCACTGTGTGCTGATTGTGGGTGTAGTATAAGAGATAGACAACAGATGTTAGTCAATAGTTAGACATGTTAAAAAATCGACAGGTACAAAAGGTCAACAGGGTAAAATGATCAACACAAAAAAAATGGTCAACAATTTTTTTGTTTGTTATTTAGCCCTAATCTTTACCCTAACCCTCCCCTTGGTGCCTAACCCTAACCATCTGGTTAAGTGCTTAACTCTAACTGTGGGGGTAAGTGCCTAACCCTAACCCTCCCTCCTGGTGCCTAACCCTAAACCTCCAGTAAGGGCCTAACACTGTGTCGATCATTCTCATGTTGAACTTTTGAACTTGTCGACCTTATTACATGTCTAACTTTAGTGTGTCTGACTTTTTTCTGTGTCAAACTTTTATCCTTGTCTAACTATTGACTGTCTAACATCTGGTGTCTATCTAGACATTGTCTAACTAATTATTGTCTATCTATAGTTGGGAACCCGCTGATCACTGGGGGGGCTGGAAGCTTTGGGATGTAGCCCAATATGGGGCACTCAGAAGGTTTAACCCCTGGCGTGCTGCACTGGGGGAAGTATGTAGGGAGCTGCCGCTGGTACCCCACCCCCCAGGGAGTAGCAAAGATTAAGCTGCTGCAGCCAGGCTCATGGTCCCAGGCTGCAGAGCTGAGAGCCCCATGCTGGGGACTGGGAGCTCGGCTCCCAGTGTCCCAGCACTGTAGTGATGAGTTAAGTAAAGGCCAGCGATGAGCGCTGGGCACAGTGTATAAAGCACAAACAAACATAGGTACATAATGTAAAATAAAATGTTTACATGTATATAAAAAGGTATAATTAAAAATGTATTTTAAAAGTGAAATGCCCTTACCTGTGATTCTCTGGATGGCCAGGGGATTCCGAATCCTCAGTGGGCTTCTTGATCCACCAGCCACTTCCAGAGAAATAAATTGTCCTCCTATGCAGCCTCATGCCTGATAGTGGTATGAGGGGGAGCATATGAAGCTGGCTAAGGCAGCCAGCTAATTGTCTTCAGGGAGCTCCAAAAGGACCTCCCCTCCGTGGCAGGAAACCCTGCTCTGGGACTCTGCTTGCCCACCACTGGAGCTCAGATTCAGGCAGAGATGGCGGGCTTGGTCCCTTAACAGATTCCTGGAAGTCAGTTTTGGAGGGAAACCTCCCCTGGCCCTAGACGAGCTGACTCCTGGGTGGGGACTAAAACACCAGGTGGGCTTCGGCACAGCGGAGTAACCACTCCCCACTGTCCATAGGGGACTATGTTAAACATGTATGTGGCCTGCACATGCACAGATAATACACTTAAAGTGATTGGTTGGAAACCACAGGGCGGATTTACCCCCTGTGGTAATGTGTATTGCAGTGGCATAAAAGAAGGCTTCGTGCCAGGTAAAAAAAAAAAAAGTACATCCTTGTATATATTTTGAAGATCAAGACTGCTATATTCCTGTATGCTGTACCCCTTAATGCTAAGGGAAGGGTCTTTTTAAAGACCATTGAGTAATTAACACCTTTGCCTATTTGACTGCATCTGCATCCTGTGACCAACAGAATTGCGCAAAACGATATTTTGTTCTCCTGCTGTTCTGGGTTGAGCCAAGCATCTCTAAAGCTCAAGCCCTCTGCCAGCTACGGTGCAAACCCTGGTCCATTGCGAGGGATCAGGAGGAATCAGCCAACACCAACCAGGAGGTGTGGCCACAGCAATTCAACGCATACACAGCAGCAAGTGGTTCCAGGGCCGGTGAAGGAGCTGGTAATGGTAGCATTGTTATGCCCATGGTACAGTGGGAGGAGTCAGTGACAGGCAGTCACTGATGGTAAGTGGGAATCCCTAATACCCCAAGTTCCAGTAGGGTTAAAACCCAACCTGTGATCAGGGATAGAAGCTGAGGCCATCCGGGCACATAACACTTTAACAATATCCAAAAATATTAACCGACATACAACACTGAGAGCATTTTTGTAACCAACATACTATACTGCGAGCATCATTGTAAACAACATACTATACTGAGAGCATTTTTGTAACCAACATACTATACTGAGAGCATTTTTGAAACCAACATACTATACCGAGAGTATTTTTGTAACCAACATACTATAATAAGAGCATTTTTGTAACCAACATACTATACCCAGAGCATCTTTGTAACCAACATACTATACTGAGAGCATCTTTGTAACCCACATACTATACTGAGAGCATCTTTGTAACCCACATACTATACTAAGAGCATCTTTGTAACCAACATACTATACTGAGAGCATCTTTGTAACCAAGATACTATACTGAGAGCATCTTTGTAACCTACATACTATACTGAGAGCATCTTTGTAACCATATACTATACTGAGAGCATCTTTGTAACCCATATACTATACTGTTAGCATCTTAGTAACCATATATTATACTGAGAGCATCTTTGTAACCCACATACTATACTGAGAGCATCTTTGTAACCTACATACTATACTGAGAGCATCTTTGTAACCATATACTATACTGAGAGCATCTTTGTAACCCACATACTATACTGAGAGCATCTTTGTAACCTACATACTATACTGAGAGCATCTTTGTAACCATATACTATACTGAGAGCATCTTTGTAACCAACATACTATACTGAGAGCATCTTTGTAACCAACATACTATACTGAGAGCATCTTTGTAACCAACATACTTTACTGAGAGCATCTTTGTAACCATATACTATACTGAGAGCATCTTTGTAACCCACACACTATACTGAGAGCATCTTTGTAACCCACATACTATACTGAGAGCATCTTTGTAACCTACATACTATACAGAGAGCATCTTTGTAACCCACATACTATACTGAGAGCATCTTTGTAACCCACATACTATACTGAGAGCATCTTTGTAACCCACATACTTTACTGAGAGCATCTTTGTAACCAACATACTATACTGAGAGCATCTTTGTAACCAACATACTATACGGAGAGCATCTTTGTAACCATATACTATACTGAGAGCATCTTTGTAACCAACATATTATACTGAGAGCATCTTTGTAACCAACATACTATACTGAGCTGAGAGCATCTTTGTACCCATATACTATACTGAGAGCATCTTTGTAACCATATACTATACTGAGAGCATCTTAGTAACCCACATTCTATACTGAGAGCATCTTAGTAACCATATACTATACTGAGAGCATCTTTGTAACCCACATACTATACTGTGAGCATCTTTGTAACCCACATACTATACTGAGAGCATCTTTGTAACCCACATACTATACTGAGAGCATCTTTGTAACCCACATACTATACTGAGAGCATCTTTGTAACACACATACTATACTGAGAGCATCTTTGTAACCAACATACTTTACTGAGAGCATCTTTGTAACCCACATACTATACTGAGAGCATCTTTGTAACCCACATACTATACTGAGAGCATCTTAGTAACCAACATACTATACTGAGAGAATCTTAGTAACCATACACTATACTGAGAGCATCTTTGTAACCATATACTATACTGAGAGCATCTTTGTAACCAACATACTATACTGAGAGCATCTTTGTTACCCACATACTAAACTGAGAGCATCTTTGTAACCCACATACTATACTGAGAGCATCTTTGTAACCCACATACTATACTGAGAGCATCTTTGTAACCCACATACTATACTGAGAGCATCTTTGTAACCCACATACTAAACTGAGAGCATCTTTGTAACCCACATACTATACTGAGAGCATCTTTGTAACCCACATACTATACTGAGAGCATCTTTGTAACCCACATACTAAACTGAGAGCATCTTTGTAACCCACATACTATACTGAGAGCATCTTTGTAACCCACATACTATACTGAGAGCATCTTTGTAACCCACATACTATACTGAGAGCATCTTTGTAACCCACATACTATACTGAGAGCATCTTTGTAACCCACATACTATACTGAGAGCATCTTAGTAACCCACATACTATACTGAGAGCATCTTTGTAACCCACATACTATACTGAGAGCATCTTAGTAACCAACATACTTTACTGAGAGCATCTTTGTAACCCACATACTATTCTGAGAGCATCTTTGTAACCAGCATACTATACTGAGAGCATCTTTGTAACCCACATACTTTACTGAGAGCATCTTTGTAACCAACATACTATACTGAGAGCATCTTTGTAACCAACATACTATACTGAGAGCATCTTTGTAACCAACATACTTTACTGAGAGCATCTTTGTAACCATATACTATACTGAGAGCATCTTTGTAACCCACATACTATACTGTGAGCATCTTTGTAACCCACATACTATACTGAGAGCATCTTTGTAACCTACATACTATACTGAGAGCTTCTTTGTAACCATATACTATACTGAGAGCATCTTTGTAACCCATATACTATACTGATAGCATCTTAGTAACCATATACTATACTGAGAGCATCTTTGTAACCCACATACTATACTGAGAGCATCTTTGTAACCTACATACTATACTGATAGCTTCTTAGTAACCATATACTATACTGAGAGCATCTTTGTAACCCACATACTATACTGAGAGCATCTTTGTAACCTACATACTATACTGAGAGCATCTTTGTAACCATATACTATACTGAGAGCATCTTTGTAACCATATACTATACTGAGAGCATCTTTGTAACCATATACTATACTGAGAGCATCTTTGTAACCCACATACTATACTGAGAGCATCTTTGTAACCTACATACTATACTGAGAGCATCTTTGTAACCATATACTATACTGAGAGCATCTTTGTAACCCACATACTATACTGAGAGCATCTTTGTAACCCACATACTATACTGTGAGCATCTTTGTAACTTACATACTATACTGAGAGCATCTTAGTAACCATATACTATACTGAGAGCATCTTTGTAACCACATACTATACTGAGAGCATCTTTGTAACCCACATACTATACTGAGAGCATCTTTGTAACCCACATACTATACTGAGAGCATCTTTGTAACCCACATACTATACTGAGAGCATCTTAGTAACCCACATACTATACTGAGAGCATCTTTGTAACCCACATACTATACTGAGAGCATCTTAGTAACCAACATACTTTACTGAGAGCATCTTTGTAACCCACATACTATACTGAGAGCATCTTTGTAACCAGCATACTATACTGAGAGCATCTTTGTAACCCACATACTTTACTGAGAGCATCTTTGTAACCAGCATACTATACTGAGAGCATCTTTGTAACCCACATACTTTACTGAGAGCACCTTTGTAACCAAAATACTATACAAAGAGCATCTTTGTAACCATATATTATACTAAGAGCATTTTTGTAACCAATATACTAAACTAAGAGCATCATTGTAACCTACATACTATACTGAGAGCATCTTTGTAACCATATACAATACTGAGAGAATTTTTATAAATGACATACTATACTAAGTGCATTTTTGTAACAGACATACTATACAGAGAGCATCTTTGTAACCATATACTATACTGAGAACATCTTTGTATCCATATACTATACTGAGAACATCTTTGTAACCAACATACTATACTGAGAGCATCTTTGTAACCACATACTATACTGAGAGCATCTTAATAACCCACATAGTATACTGAGAGCATCTTAGTAACCTTATACTATACTGAGAGCATCTTTGTAACCCACATACTATACTGAGAGCATCTTTGTAACCAACATACTATACTGAGAGCATCTTTGTAACCAACATACTTTACTGAGAGCATCTTTGTAACCCACATACTATACTGAGAGCATCTTTGTAACCAACATACTATACTGAGAGCATCTTTGTAACCCACTTACTATACTGAGAGCATCTTTGTAACCCACATACTATACTAAGAGCATCTTTGTAACCAACATACTATACTGAGAGCATCTTTGTAACCAACATACTATACTGAGAGCATCTTTGTAACCTACATACTATACTGAGAGCATCTTTGTAACCATATACTATACTGAGAGCATCTTTGTAACCCATATACTATACTGTTAGCATCTTAGTAACCATATATTATACTGAGAGCATCTTTGTACCCACATACTATACTGAGAGCATCTTTGTAACCTACATACTATACTGAGAGCATCTTTGTAACCATATACTATACTGAGAGCATCTTTGTAACCCACATACTATACTGAGAGCATCTTTGTAACCTACATACTATACTGAGAGCATCTTTGTAACCATATACTATACTGAGAGCATCTTTGTAACCAACATACTATACTGAGAGCATCTTTGTAACCAACATACTATACTGAGAGCATCTTTGTAACCAACATACTTTACTGAGAGCATCTTTGTAACCATATACTATACTGAGAGCATCTTTGTAACCCACACACTATACTGAGAGCATCTTTGTAACCCACATACTATACTGAGAGCATCTTTGTAACCTACATACTATACAGAGAGCATCTTTGTAACCCACATACTATACTGAGAGCATCTTTGTAACCCACATACTATACTGAGAGCATCTTTGTAACCCACATACTTTACTGACAGCATCTTTGTAACCAACATACTATACTGAGAGCATCTTTGTAACCAACATACTATACTGAGAGCATCTTTGTAACCATATACTATACTGAGAGCATCTTTGTAACCAACATACTATACTGAGACCATCTTTGTAACCAACATACTATACTGAGCTGAGAGCATCTTTGTACCCATATACTATACTGAGAGCATCTTTGTAACCATATACTATACTGAGAGCATCTTAGTAACCCACATACTATACTGAGAGCATCTTAGTAACCATATACTATACTGAGAGCATCTTTGTAACCCACATACTATACTGAGAGCATCTTTGTAACCAACATACTATACTGAGAGCATCTTTGTAACCATATACTATACTGAGAGCATCTTTGTAACCAACATACTATACTGAGAGCATCTTTGTAACCAACATACTATACTGAGAGCATCTTTGTAACCATATACTATACTGAGAGCATCTTTGTAACCCACATACTATACTGTGAGCATCTTTGTAACCATATACTATACTGAGAGCATCTTTGTAACCCACATACTATACTGAGAGCATCTTTGTAACCCACATACTATTCTGAGAGCATCTTTGTAACACACATACTATACTGAGAGCATCTTTGTAACCAACATACTTTACTGAGAGCATCTTTGTAACCCACATACTATACTGAGAGCATCTTTGTAACCCACATACTATACTGAGAGCATCTTAGTAACCAACATACTATACTGAGAGAATCTTAGTAACCATATACTATACTGAGAGCATCTTTGTAACCATATACTATACTGAGAGCATCTTTGTAACCAACATACTATACTGAGAGCATCTTTGTTACCCACATACTAAACTGAGAGCATCTTTGTAACCCACATACTATACTGAGAGCATCTTTGTAACCCACATACTATACTGAGAGCATCTTTGTAACCCACATACTATACTGAGAGCATCTTTGTAACCCACATACTAAACTGAGAGCATCTTTGTAACCCACATACTATACTGAGAGCATCTTTGTAACCCACATACTATACTGAGAGCATCTTTGTAACCCACATACTATACTGAGAGCATCTTTGTAACCCACATACTATACTGAGAGCATCTTTGTAACCCACATACTAAACTGAGAGCATCTTTGTAACCCACATACTATACTGAGAGCATCTTTGTAACCCACATACTATACTGAGAGCATCTTTGTAACCCACATACTATACTGAGAGCATCTTTGTAACCCACATACTATACTGAGAGCATCTTTGTAACCCACATACTATACTGAGAGCATCTTAGTAACCCACATACTATACTGAGAGCATCTTTGTAACCCACATACTATACTGAGAGCATCTTAGTAACCAACATACTTTACTGAGAGCATCTTTGTAACCCACATACTATACTGAGAGCATCTTTGTAACCAGCATACTATACTGAGAGCATCTTTGTAACCCACATACTTTACTGAGAGCATCTTTGTAACCAACATACTATACTGAGAGCATCTTTGTAACCAACATACTATACTGAGAGCATCTTTGTAACCAACATACTTTACTGAGAGCATCTTTGTAACCATATACTATACTGAGAGCATCTTTGTAACCCACATACTATACTGTGAGCATCTTTGTAACCCACATACTATACTGAGAGCATCTTTGTAACCTACATACTATACTGAGAGCTTCTTTGTAACCATATACTATACTGAGAGAATCTTTGTAACCCATATACTATACTGATAGCATCTTAGTAACCATATACTATACTGAGAGCATCTTTGTAACCCACATACTATACTGAGAGCATCTTTGTAACCTACATACTATACTGATAGCTTCTTAGTAACCATATACTATACTGAGAGCATCTTTGTAACCCACATACTATACTGAGAGCATCTTTGTAACCTACATACTATACTGAGAGCATCTTTGTAACCATATACTATACTGAGAGCATCTTTGTAACCATATACTATACTGAGAGCATCTTTGTAACCATATACTATACTGAGAGCATCTTTGTAACCCACATACTATACTGAGAGCATCTTTGTAACCTACATACTATACTGAGAGCATCTTTGTAACCATATACTATACTGAGAGCATCTTTGTAACCCACATACTATACTGAGAGCATCTTTGTAACCCACATACTATACTGTGAGCATCTTTGTAACTTACATACTATACTGAGAGCATCTTTGTAACCACATACTATACTGAGAGAATCTTAGTAACCACATACTATACTGAGAGCATCTTTGTATCCCACATACTATACTGTGAGCATCTTTGTAACCATATACTATACTGAGAGCATCTTAGTAACCCACATACTATACTGAGAGCATCTTTGTAACCCACATACTATACTGAGAGCATCTTTGTAACCCACATACTATACTGAGAGCATCTTAGTAACCAACATACTATACTGAGAGAATCTTAGTAACTATATACTATACTGAGAGCATCTTTGTAACCATATACTATACTGAGAGCATCTTTGTAACCATATACTATACTGAGAGCATCTTTGTAACCCACATACTATACTGAGAGCATCTTTGTAACCTACATACTATACTGAGAGCATCTTTGTAACCATATACTATACTGAGAGCATCTTTGTAACCATATACTATACTGAGAGCATCTTTGTAACCAACATACTATACTGAGAGCATCTTTGTAACCCACATACTAAACTGAGAGCATCTTTGTAACCAACATACTATACTGAGAGCATCTTTGTAACCCACATACTATACTGAGAGCATCTTTGTAACCCTCATACTAAACTGAGACCATCTTTGTAACCCACATACTATACTGAGAGCATCTTTGTAACCCACATACTAAACTGAGAGCATCTTTGTAACCCACATACTATACTGAGAGCATCTTTGTAACCCACATACTATACTGAGAGCATCTTTGTAACCCACATACTATACTGAGAGCATCTTTGTAACCCACATACTATACTGAGAGCATCTTAGTAACCCACATACTATACTGAGAGCATCTTTGTAACCTACATACTATACTGAGAGCATCTTTGTAACCATATACTATACTGAGAGCATCTTTGTAACCCATATACTATACTGATAGCATCTTAGTAACCATATACTATACTGAGAGCATCTTTGTAACTCACATACTATACTGAGAGCATCTTTGTAACCTACATACTATACTGATAGCATCTTAATAACCATATACTATACTGAGAGCATCTTTGTAACCCACATACTATACTGAGAGCATCTTTGTAACCTACATACTATACTGAGAGCATCTTTGTAACCATATACTATACTGAGAGCATCTTTGTAACCCACATACTATACTGAGAGCATCTTTGTAACCCACATACTATACTGAGAGCATCTTTGTAACTTACATACTATACTGAGAGCATCTTAGTAACCATATACTATACTGAGAGCATCTTAGTAACCATATACTATACTGAGAGCATCTTTGTAACCAACATACTTTACTGAGAGCATCTTTGTAACCATATACTATACTGAGAGCATCTTTGTAACCATATACTATACTGAGAGCATCTTTGTAACCACATACTATACTGAGAGAATCTTAGTAACCACATACTATACTGAGAGAATCTTAGTAACCATATACTATACTGAGAACATCTTTGTAACCATATACTATACTGAGAGCATCTTTGTAACCAACATACTATACTGAGAACATCTTTGTAACCATATACTATACTGAGAGCATCTTTGTAACCAACATACTATACTGAGAACATCTTTGTAACCATATACTATACTGAGAACATCTTTGTAACCAACATACTATACTGAGAGCATCTTTGTAACCATATACTATACTGAGAGCGTCTTTGTAACCCACATACTATACTGAGAGCATCTTTGTAACCCACATACTATACTGAGAGCATCTTTGTAACCCACATACTATACTGAGAGCATCTTTGTAACCAACATACTATACTGAGAGCATCTTTGTAACCTACATACTATACTGAGAGCATCTTTGTAACCCACATACTATACTGAGAGCATCTTTGTAACTCACATACTATACTGAGAGCATCTTTGTAACTCACATACTATACTGAGAGCAATTTCGTGACCACCAGTCTATACTGAGAGCAATTTCGTGACCACCATAGAACCTCACTATTAAATAACCGTCCTCAAAAATCATTAACACACTGAGCATCATTGTAGCCACTCCATTCAGCATAATTAGCCCTTTATAATCATTAACTTCCTCTACCCACCAATAATTGCCCCCAACATCATCAGTTAGGTACATTTATAGTTATAAAGCTGCTCAATATATATCACAAAAACCCCCTTTTTTAAACCCAAATAAAAACATTAAACAATAAATCTTATCTATATTACATTAATCCCATTACCGTCATAATATAATCCACAAAGTTTACCACTTACACACATTCACTTTCCTGAACTGCTGACTCCAACCCCACCCCAGCTTCATTTGTTCCTGATCTTCTCACTACAGTCACCCTGCAGCTGTTGTCAGTCACACTTGCAGAGACACAGGAAGCAGGTCCCACGCTACTGGGGAGGAGGTGGAGCCACTGGGGAGGAGGTGGAGCCACTGGGGAGGAGGAGGTGGATTCACTGGGGAGGAGGTGGAGCTACTGGGGAGGAGGTGGAGCCACTGGGGAGGAGGAGGTGGAGCCACTGGGGAGGAGGTGGAGACACTGGGGAGGAGGAGGTGGAGCCACTGGGGAGGAGGAGGTGGAGCCACTGGGGAGGAGGTGGAGACACTGGGGAGGAGGAGGTGGAGCCACTGGGGAGGTGTTGGCTACTTATACACAGGCTGGTCCCCTTTTGATGGTAGGACTGGTACGAGCTGTCCCTTTGCGTCCCTGTACTGATGTCCCAGCAGTCTATCATGATGTACTGTGTAAGGCGCTGCAGAACACTTTTGGCGACATATAAATAAATGATAATAATAATAATAATAATAATAATAATAATAATAATAATAATAATAATAATGGACAGGGGACAAATGAAAGTATATATGTGCAGCGAAGGGAAGGAGGGAGCAGCCTGATTATAGCACATGTCATGTAACTGTAAGTGCTGTGACCAGCAGCCTGCCCGGACCAGGAAGCGCATTGTGCTAGAGGTGGCTGTGGATGGTTTGATCTGCGGCTGCCGCCAATATCAATGAAACAGTGTTTCAGTATTTCAAACAGGTATAAGCGTCCCGCCTACGGAAACACTGTTGCATTGATCTTTGCTTCATCGACACTGTTTCCGGATATTATAAGACGGCACTCCGGCCTCGTGCATCCAGCCAGGCTTCTGCCATCCCTGTGGGTGATTCCCGGCTTTCCGGATATTTTCATTAAGGGATCCCTGTATCGTATGGACAGCTCTCCGCAAGTACATATTGCAGTACCGGGCGGCCACATACCTGGCATTGGCAACATACAAGCTGATTACGTTGCCGATTACCAGAACATCACATACCCGGCCTCGGAGTGCTATATATATACTGCTGCCGTATATTACACCAATGTCACTGAGTATAACCAGCAGTGGATATATTCACTCATGATTGAAAGAGGGCTCATAAGTAATATAATACAGCTGCATTACATGATTACTGGTCGGTAAAACGCCATTATTTGTATACATACATCAGGAGACTTGGCGTCACTAAAAACTGGGCTTAGTGCATTATCCATGAAACAGTAATAAATATAAATGTGCTGCGGAATCTTATAGACTCGAAGTGAGCTGTTCACTATTGTTTTGTGGCTGTCATTAAAGTAATTGAACTCAAAAGCCTTAATTATATACGTCAGAGTGCATTCTGCTATCTATTCATTCCCATTTTTTTACTATTGGAATATCAGCGCTAATATAATACAGCAGGTTATTCTTGTTCATTATCCAGATTACAGAAGGCACTTTACTGGCACATGTCCAAGGGAACTGCCTGAGCTACTAACACTGCACAACAATGAAAATGTTTCCGATGTGAAAATAGTTACCTCTAATTGATGTCAGCATGGTAAGAAATTGAATGAATATGACATATAAAACTCTCAGTTAGCTCTGAGTTACGAGATATAGCCCATTTATGACGATGTAGGGGTATTCCTAGTGACGTGGGCAGAATGGAGAGAATCTTACCAGCAATCTGCGTTTCCGTGCAGAGGGGGCGGGGCCTAATGACCCAATTACATGAATCAGTTATTTGTCTCCTCCCCTATTCAAATATATGCGATTCACAGGATTACCGACATAAGATAACTGTGGTGACAAGACATCTAAGCAATGGAACAAAGATATCAGGGGAGGGGACAGTGACAAGAGATGGCCCAGAGGAGGAGGACAAGCGACAAGCAAAGAGAAAGCACCTCCATGTATAGGCCACTATATTACATAGTACTTTCCTATGCTGTATGTATGTTTCCTATGCTGTATGTTTCCTATGCTGTATGTTTGTCTCCTATGCTGTATGTTTGTTTCCTATGCTGTATGTTTCCTATGCTGTATGTTTGTCTCCTATGCTGTATGTATGTTTCCTATGCTGTATGTTTGTCTCCTATGCTGTATGTATGTTTCCTATGCTGTATGTGTGTTTCCTATGCTGTATGTATGTTTCCTATGCTGTATGTTTGTTTCCTATGCTGTGTGTATGTTTCATATGCTGTGTGTTTGTTTCCTGTGCTGTATGTTTGTTTCCTATGCTGTATGTATGTTTCCTATGCTGTATGTTTGTTTCCTATGCTGTATGTATGTTTCCTATGCTGTGTGTTTGTTTCCTATGCTGTGTTTTTGTTTCCTATGCTGTGTTTTTGTTTCCTATGCTGTATGTATGTTTCCTATGCTGTATGTGTGTTTCCTATGCTGTATGTCTGTTTCCTATGCTGTATGTTTGTTTCCTATGCTGTGTGTTTGTTTCCTATGCTGTATGTTTCCTATGCTGTATGTTTGTTTCCTATGCTGTATGTTTGTTTCCTATGCTGTATGTTTGTTTCCAATGCTGTATGTGTGTTTCCTATGCTGTATGTTTGTTTCCTATGCTGTATGTTTGTTTCCTATGCTGTATGTCTGTTTCCTATGCTGTGTGTTTGTTTCCTATGCTGTATGTTTGTTTCCTATTCTGTATGTATGTTTCCTATGCTGTATGTTTGTTTCCTATGCTGTATGTCTGTCTCCTATGCTGTATGTCTGTTTCCTATGCTGTATGTTTGTTTCCTATGCTGTATGTTTGTCTCCTATGCTGTATGTATGTTTCCTATGCTGTATGTATGTTTAATATGCTGTATGATTGTTTCCTATGCTGTATGTATGTTTCCTATGCTGTACGTTTGTTTCCTATGCTGTACGTATGTTTCCAATGCTGTATGTTTGTCTCCTATGCTGTATGTTTGTCTCCTATGCTGTATGTTTGTTTCCTATGCTGTATGTATGTTTCCTATGCTGTATGCTTGTTTCCTATGCTGTATGTTTGTCTCCTATGCTGTATGTATGTTTCCTATGCTGTATGTTTGTTTCCTATGCTGTATGTTTGTCTTCTATGCTGTATGTATGTTTCCTATGCTTTATGTTTGTTTCCTATGCTGTAGGTTTGTTTCCTATGCTGTATGTTTGTCTCCTATGCTGTATGTTTGTTTCCTATGCTGTGTGTATGTTTTCTATGCTGTATGTTTGTTTCCTATGCTGTATGTTTGTCTCCTATGCTGTATGTTTGTCTCCTATGCTGTATGTGTGTTTCCTATGCTGTATGTGTGTTTCCTATGCTGTATGTGTGTTTCCTATGCTGTATGTCTGTTTCCTATGCTGTATGTTTGTTTCCTATGCTGTATGTATGTTTCCTATGCTGTATGTTTGTTTCCTATGCTGTATGTTTGTCTCCTATGCTGTATGTATGTTTCCTATGCTGTATGTTTGTTTCCTATGCTGTATGTATGTTTCATATGCTCTGTGTTTGTTTCCTGTGCTGTATGTTTGTTTCCTATGCTGTATGTCTGTTTCCTATGCTGTATGTATGTTTCCTATGCTGTATGTTTGTTTCCTATGCTGTATGTATGTTTCCTATGCTGTGTGTTTGTTTCCTATGCTGTGTTTTTGTTTCCTATGCTGTATGTGTGTTTCCTATGCTGTATGTCTGTTTCCTATGCTGTATGTTTGTTTCCTATGCTGTGTGTTTGTTTCCTATGCTGTATGTTTCCTATGCTGTATGTTTGTTTCGTATGCTGTATGTTTTTTTCCAATGCTGTATGTGTGTTTCCTATGCTTTATGTTTGTTTCCTATGCTGTATGTCTGTTTCCTATGCTGTATGTCTGTTTCCTATGCTGTATGTTTGTTTCGTATGCTGTATGTTTGTTTCCTATGCTGTATGTATGTTTCCTATGCTGTATGTTTGTCTCCTATGCTGTATGTTTGTTTCCTATGCTGTATGTATGTTTCCTATGCTGTATGTTTGTCTCCTATGCTGTATGTATGTTTCCTATGCTGTATGTTTGTTTCGTATGCTGTATGTTTGTCTCCTATGCTGTACGTTTGTTTCCTATGCTTTATGTTTGTTTCCTATGCTGTATGTATGTTTCCTATGCTGTGTGTTTGTTTCCTATGCTGTATGTTTGTTTCCTATGCTGTATATCTGTTTCCTATGCTGTATGTCAGTTTCCTATGCTGTATGTATGTTTCCTATGCTGTATATTTGTTTCCTATGCTGTATGTTTGTTTCCTATGCTGTGTGTTTGTTTCCTATGCTGTATGTATGTTTCCTATGCTGTGTGTTTGTTTCCTATGCTGTATGTCTGTTTCCTATGCTGTATGATTGTTTCCTATGCTGTATGTTTGTTTCGTATGCTGTATGTATGTTTCCTATGCTGTATGTTTGTTTCGTATGCTGTATGTTTGTTTCCTATGCTGTATATTTGTTTCCTATGCTGTATGTTTGTTTCCTATGCTGTGTGTTTGTTTCCTATGCTGTATGTTTGTTTCCTATGCTGTATGTCTGTTTCCTATGCTGTATGTTTGTTTCGTATGCTGTATGTTTGTTGCATATGCTGTTTGTTTCCTATGCTGTATGTTTGTTTCGTATGCTGTATGTTTGTTTCGTTTTGTGTTCTTATTTGTGATTGATTGAATTAAAACAACTGTTATTTATTTTTGACTGTTAGCAATGTATGACTATTAGTAATGTATGACTGTTAGTAATGTATGACTATTAGTAATGTATGACTATTAGTGATGTATGACTGTTAGTGATGTATGACTATTAGTGATGTATGACTATTAGTAATGTATGGCTATTAGTAATGTATGACTATTAGTAATGTATGACTATTAGTAATATATGACTTTTAGTAATGTATGACTATTAGTGATGTATGACTATTAGTGATGTATGACTATTAGTAATATATGACTTTTAGTAATGTATGACTGTTAGTGATGTATGACTATTAGTGATGTATGACTATTAGTAATGTATGGCTATTAGTAATGTATGACTATTAGTAATGTATGACTATTAGTAATGTATGACTATTAGTGATGTATGACTATTAGTAATGTATGACAATTAGTGATGTATGACTATTAGTAATGTATGACTATTAGTAATGTATGACTATTAGTAATGTATGACTATTAGTAATGTATGACTATTAGTGATGTATGACTATTAGTGATGTATGACTATTAGTAATGTATGACTATTAGTGATGTATGACTATTAGTGATGTATGACTATTAGTGATGTATGACTATTAGTAATGTATGACTATTAGTGATGTATGACTATTAGTGATGTATGACTATTAGTGATGTATGACTATTAGTGATGTATGACTATTAGTGATGTATGACTATTAGTGATGTATGACTATTAGTGATGTATGACTATTAGTAATGTATGACTATTAGTGATGTATGACTATTAGTAATGTATGACTATTAGTAATGTATGACTATTAGTAATGTATGACTATTACTAATGTATGACTATTAGTGATGTATGACTATTAGTGATGTATGACTATTAGTGATGTATGACTATTACTGATGTATGACTATTAGTAATGTATGACTATTAGTGATGTATGACTATTAGTGATGTATGACTATTAGTGATGTATGACTATTAGTGATGTATGACTATTAGTAATGTATGACTATTAGTGATGTATGACTATTAGTAATGTATGACTATTAGTGATGTATGACTATTAGTGATGTATGACTATTAGTGATGTATGACTATTAGTAATGTATGACTATTAGTGATGTATGACTATTAGTGATGTATGACTATTAGTGATGTATGACTATTAGTGATGTATGACTATTAGTGATGTATGACTATTAGTAATGTATGACTATTAGTAATGTGTGACTATTAGTAATGTATGACTATTAGTGATGTATGACTATTAGTGATGTATGACTATTAGTAATGTATGACTATTAGTAATGTATGACTATTAGTGATGTATGACTATTAGTAATGTATGACTATTACTAATGTATGACTATTAGTGATGTATGACTATTAGTGATGTATGACTATTAGTAATGTATGACTATTAGTAATGTATGACTATTAGTAATGTATGACTATTAGTAATGTATGACTATTAGTGATGTATGACTATTAGTAATGTATGACTATTAGTAATGTATGACTATTAGTGATGTATGACTATTAGTAATGTATGACTATTAGTAATGTACAGTATGACTATTAGTGATGTATGACTATTAGTGATGTATGACTATTAGTAATGTATGACTATTAGTGATGTATGACTATTAGTGATGTGTGACTATTAGTGATGTATGACTATTACTAATGTATGACTATTAGTAATGTATGACTATTAGTGATGTATGACTATTAGTAATGTATGACTATTAGTAATGTACAGTATGACTATTAGTGATGTATGATTATTAGTAATGTATGATTATTAGTAATGTATGACTATTAGTGATGTATGACTATTAGTGATGTGTGACTATTAGTGATGTATGACTATTAGTGATGTATGACTATTAGTGATGTGTGACTATTAGTAATGTACAGTATGACTATTAGTGATGTATGACTATTAGTGATGTATGACTATTAGTAATGTATGACTATTAGTAATGTATGACTATTAGTAATGTACAGTATGACTATTAGTGATGTATGACTATTAGTGATGTATGACTATTAGTAATGTATGATTATTAGTAATGTATGACTGTTAGTGATGTATGACTATTAGTGATGTATGACTATTAGTGATGTGTGACTATTAGTGATGTGTGACTGTTAGTGATGTATGACTGTTAGTGATGTATGACTATTAGTGATGTATGACTATTAGTGATGTATGACTATTAGTAATGTATGACTGTTAGTAATGTATGACTGTTAGTAATGTATGACTGTTAGTAATGTATGACTGTTAGTAATGTATGGCTATTAGTAATGTATGACTATTAGTGATGTGTGACTATTAGTAATGTATGACTATTAGTAATGTATGACTATTAGTGATGTGTGACTATTAGTGATGTGTGATTATTAGTAATGTGTGACTATTAGTAATGTATGACTATTAGTAATGTATGACTATTAGTGATGTATGACTATTAGTGATGTATGACTATTAGTAATGTATGACTATTAGTAATGTATGACTATTAGTGATGTATGACTATTAGTGATGTATGACTATTAGTGATGTATGACTATTAGTGATGTATGATTATTAGTAATGTATGACTGTTAGTGATGTATGACTATTAGTGATGTATGACTGTTAGTGATGTATGACTGTTAGTGATGTATGACTGTTAGTGATGTATGACTGTTAGTGATGTATGACTGTTAGTGATGTATGACTGTTAGTGATGTATGACTGTTAGTGATGTATGACTGTTAGTAATGTATGACTGTTAGTGATGTATGACTGTTAGTAATGTAGGACTGTTAGTGATGTAGGACTATTAGTGATGTAGGACTATTAGTGATGTAGGACTATTAGTGATGTATGACTGTTAGTGATGTATGACTATTAGTGATGTATGACTGTTAGTAGTGTATGACTATTAGTGATGTATGACTATTAGTGATGTATGACTATTAGTGATGTCTGACTGTTAGTGATGTATGACTATTAGTGATGTGTGACTATTAGTGATGTGTGACTATTAGTGATGTATGACTATTAGTGATGTATGACTATTAGTGATGTATGACTATTAGTGATGTATGACTATTAGTAATGTATGACTATTAGTGATGTATGACTATTAGTGATGTATGACTATTAGCGATGTATGACTTTTAGCGATGTATGACTATTAGCGATGTATGACTATTAGTGATGTATGACTATTAGTGATGTATGACTATTAGTAATGTATGACTGTTAGTAGTGTATGACTATTACTAATGTATGACTATTAGTGATGTATGACTATTAGTGATGTATGACTATTAGTGATGTATGACTATTAGTGATGTATGACTATTAGTAATGTATGACTATTAGTGATGTATGACTATTAGTAATGTATGACTATTACTAATGTATGACTATTAGTAATGTATGACTATTAGTAATGTACAGTATGACTATTAGTGATGTATGACTATTAGTGATGTATGACTATTAGTAATGTATGACTATTAGTGATGTATGACTATTAGTGATGTGTGACTATTAGTGATGTATGACTATTACTGATGTATGACTATTAGTAATGTATGACTATTAGTGATGTATGACTATTAGTAATGTATGACTATTAGTAATGTACAGTATGACTATTAGTGATGTATGATTATTAGTAATGTATGATTATTAGTAATGTATGACTATTAGTGATGTATGACTATTAGTGATGTGTGACTATTAGTGATGTATGACTATTAGTGATGTATGACTATTAGTGATGTGTGACTATTAGTAATGTACAGTATGACTATTAGTGATGTATGACTATTAGTGATGTATGACTATTAGTAATGTATGACTATTAGTAATGTATGACTATTAGTAATGTACAGTATGACTATTAGTGATGTATGACTATTAGTGATGTATGACTATTAGTAATGTATGACTATTAGTAATGTATGATTATTAGTAATGTATGACTATTAGTGATGTATGACTATTAGTGATGTATGACTATTAGTGATGTATGACTATTAGTGATGTGTGACTATTAGTGATGTGTGACTATTAGTGATGTATGACTGTTAGTGATGTATGACTGTTAGTGATGTATGACTATTAGTGATGTATGACTATTAGTGATGTATGACTATTAGTAATGTATGACTATTAGTAATGTATGACTGTTAGTAATGTATGACTGTTAGTAATGTATGACTGTTAGTAATGTATGGCTGTTAGTAATGTATGACTATTAGTGATGTGTGACTATTAGTAATGTGTGACTATTAGTAATGTGTGACTATTAGTGATGTATGACTATTAGTGATGTATGACTATTAGTGATGTATGGCTATTAGTGATGTATGACTATTAGTGATGTATGACTATTAGTGATGTATGACTATTAGTGATGTATGACTATTAGTGATGTATGATTATTAGTAATGTGTGACTGTTAGTAATGTGTGACTGTTAGTGATGTGTGACTGTTAGTGATGTATGACTGTTAGTGATGTATGACTGTTAGTGATGTATGACTGTTAGTAATGTATGACTATTAGTAATGTATGACTGTTAGTGATGTATGACTATTAGTGATGTATGACTGTTAGTGATGTATGACTGTTAGTGATGTATGACTATTAGTGATGTCTGACTGTTAGTGATGTATGACTATTAGTGATGTGTGACTATTAGTGATGTGTGACTATTAGTGATGTGTGACTATTAGTGATGTATGACTATTAGTGATGTATGACTATTAGTGATGTATGACTATTAGTAATGTATGACTATTAGTGATGTATGACTATTAGTAATGTATGACTATTAGCGATGTATGACTATTAGTGATGTATGACTATTAGTGATGTATGACTATTAGTGATGTATGACTATTAGTAATGTATGACTGTTAGTAGTGTATGACTATTACTAATGTATGACTATTAGTGATGTATGACTATTAGTAATGTATGACTATTAGTAATGTATGACTATTAGTGATGTATCACTATTACTAATGTATGACTATTAGTAATGTATGACTATTAGTAATGTACAGTATGACTATTAGTGATGTATGACTATTAGTGATGTATGACTATTAGTAATGTATGACTATTAGTGATGTATGACTATTAGTGATGTGTGACTATTAGTGATGTATGACTATTACTAATGTATGACTATTAGTAATGTATGACTATTAGTGATGTATGACTATTAGTAATGTATGACTATTAGTAATGTACAGTATGACTATTAGTGATGTATGATTATTAGTAATGTATGACTATTAGTGATGTATGACTATTAGTGATGTGTGACTATTAGTGATGTATGACTATTAGTGATGTATGACTATTAGTGATGTGTGACTATTAGTAATGTACAGTATGACTATTAGTGATGTATGACTATTAGTGATGTATGACTATTAGTAATGTATGACTATTAGTAATGTATGACTATTAGTAATGTACAGTATGACTATTAGTGATGTATGACTATTAGAGATGTATGACTATTAGTAATGTATGACTATTAGTAATGTATGATTATTAGTAATGTATGACTATTAGTGATGTATGACTATTAGTGATTTATGACTATTAGTGATGTATGACTATTAGTGATGTGTGACTATTAGTGATGTATGACTATTAGTGATGTATGACTGTTAGTGATGTATGACTGTTAGTGATGTATGACTATTAGTGATGTATGACTATTAGTGATGTATGACTATTAGTAATGTATGACTATTAGTAATGTATGACTGTTAGTAATGTATGACTGTTAGTAATGTATGACTGTTAGTAATGTATGGCTATTAGTAATGTATGACTATTAGTGATGTGTGACTATTAGTGATGTGTGACTATTAGTAATGTATGACTATTAGTGATGTGTGACTATTAGTGATGTGTGACTATTAGTAATGTGTGACTATTAGTAATGTATGACTATTAGTAATGTATGACTATTAGTGATGTATGACTATTAGTGATGTATGACTATTAGTGATGTATGACTATTAGTGATGTATGACTATTAGTGATGTATGACTATTAGTAATGTATGATTATTAGTAATGTGTGACTGTTAGTAATGTGTGACTGTTAGTGATGTATGACTGTTAGTGATGTATGACTGTTAGTGATGTATGACTGTTAGTAATGTATGACTATTAGTAATGTATGACTGTTAGTGATGTATGACTGTTAGTGATGTATGATTGTTAGTGATGTATGACTATTAGTGATGTAGGACTATTAGTGATGTAGGACTATTAGTGATGTAGGACTATTAGTGATGTAGGACTGTTAGTGATGTATGACTGTTAGTGATGTATGACTGTTAGTGATGTATGACTATTAGTGATGTATGACTATTAGTGATGTATGACTGTTAGTAGTGTATGACTGTTAGTAGTGTATGACTATTAGTGATGTCTGACTATTAGTGATGTCTGACTATTAGTGATGTCTGACTGTTAGTGATGTCTGACTATTAGTGATGTATGACTATTAGTGATGTGTGACTATTAGTGATGTGTGACTATTAGTGATGTGTGACTATTAGTGATGTGTGACTATTAGTGATGTGTGACTATTAGTGATGTGTGACTATTAGTAATGTATGACTATTAGTAATGTATGACTATTAGTGATGTATGACTATTAGTGATGTATGACTATTAGTGATGTATGACTATTAGCGATGTATGACTATTAGCAATGTATGACTATTAGCGATGTATGACTATTAGCAATGTATGACTATTAGCAATGTATGACTATTAGCAATGTATGACTATTAGCGATGTATGACTATTAGTGATGTATGACTATTAGTGATGTATGACTATTAGTGATGTATGACTATTAGTAATGTATGACTGTTAGTAGTGTATGACTGTTAGTGATGTGTGACTATTAGTAATGTGTGACTATTAGTGATGTGTGACTATTAGTGATGTATGACTGTTAGTGATGTATGACTGTTAGTAATGTATGACTATTAGTAATGTATGACTATTAGTAATGTATGACTATTAGTGATGTATGACTATTAGTAATGTATGACTATTAGTAATGTGTGACTGTTAGTGATGTATGACTATTAGTAATGTACAGTATGACTATTAGTGATGTATGACTATTAGTGATGTATGACTGTTAGTAATGTATGACTGTTAGTAATGTATGACTGTTAGTAATGTATGACTATTAGTGATGTATGACTATTAGTGATGTATGACTATTAGTGATGTATGACTATTAGTAATGTATGACTATTAGTAATGTATGACTATTAGTAATGTGTGACTGTTAGTGATGTATGACTGTTAGTAATGTATGACTGTTAGTAATGTATGACTATTAGTAATGTATGACTATTAGTAATGTATGACTATTAGTGATGTATGACTGTTAGTGATGTATGACTGTTAGTAATGTATGACTATTAGTAATGTATGACTATTAGTAATGTATGACTATTAGTGATGTATGACTATTAGTAATGTATGACTATTAGTGATGTATGACTATTAGTAATGTATGACTATTAGTAATGTATGACTATTAGTAATGTATGATTATTAGTAATGTATGATTTTTAGTAATGTATGACTGTTAGTAATGTATGATTGTTAGTAATGTATGACTGTTAGTAATGTATGACTGTTAGTGATGTATGACTATTAGTAATGGATGACTATTAGTAATGTATGATTATTAGTAATGTATGACTATTAGTAATGTATGACTATTAGTAAAGTATGACTATTAGTAATGTATGACTGTTAGTAATGTATGACTGTTAGTAATGTATGACTATTAGTAATGTATGACTATTAGTGATGTATGACTATTAGTAATGTATGACTATTAGTAATGTATGACTGTTAGTAATGTATGACTATTAGTGATGTATGACTATTAGTAATGGATGACTATTAGTAATGTATGATTATTAGTAATGTATGACTATTAGTAATGTATGACTATTAGTAATGTATGACTGTTAGTAATGTATGATTTTTAGTAATGTATGACTGTTAGTAATGTATGATTATTAGTAATGTATGACTGTTAGTAATGTATGACTGTTAGTAATGTGTGACTATTAGTAATTTTGTGAATGTTATGTCCATTTTTATATGTATTGTGGGAAAGATTTTAAGTGGGTCAATTAAATATATTTAAGGTTTAACACATCTGTTCTCGTTTTCTCCATAAGATGGTATTTTATTAGGACAGTGCCGTCTGCTCTTACTGTTTGATTTATATCTTTTAGCGATTGTCCCATTTATTATTTAGATCAGGGGTTCCCAAAGTCCGTCATTACAGTCCACATTTTAGGGATATCCAAGCTTGAGTCCAGATGGTTAAATCAAAAGAATTGAGGTACTAATTAAGTCACCTGTGCTCAAACGTGGACTGCAATGACGGACATTGGGAACCTCTGACTTTATATTCATACGAGTTTGGGGTCCTGAGGACTGAGTTTGAGAACCTGTGCTCTAGAGGAATCAAAAAGAGAGGAAGGTATGACCACGAAGCTCGCTTGGGCTATCTAATTAGGAGTGAAGGCAAACGGCAAACACACTCACCTGCTGACTAATCCAATTAAGCTTGTGGGGGAAACTGAATGGAAAGAAGCCAGAAATGTACTGTATCTAACAAGAGTCTGATTCCTAGAAGCACACATGTCCAATGCACATAACGACTTAACTATATATCTGCTGGGTGGTCACATGGAAGGTAATGTGCGATCTGATTTGCTGCGTATGCACAAACGCAACGTACATACACAGCAAACGGCAGAACACAATTAGCATGAAAGCATATAAAGCCCAACACACATGCACCATGCAATCACTCACACATGCACCAGGCAATCACTCACACATGCACCATGCAATCACTCACACATGCACCAGGCAATCACTCACACATGCACCAGGCAATCACTCACACATGCACCAGGCAATCACTCACACATGCACAAGGCAATCACTCACACATGCACCATGCAATCACTCACACAAGCACCATGCAATCACTCACACATGCACCAGGCAATCACTCACACATGCACCATGCAATCACTCACACATACACCATGCAATCACTCACTCATGCACCATGCAATCACTCACACATGCACCATGCAATCACTCACACATGCACCAGGCAATCACTCACATGCACCAAGCAATCACTCACACATGCACCATGCAATCACTCACACATGCACCAGGCAATCACTCACACATGCACCATGCAATCACTCACACATACACCATGCAATCACTCACTCATGCACCATGCAATCACTCACACATGCACCATGCAATCACTCACACATGCACCAGACAATCACTCACATGCACCAAGCAATCACTCACACATGCACCATGCAATCACTCACACATGCACCATGCAATCACTCACACATGCACCAGGCAATCACTCACACATGCACCAAGCAATCACTCACACATGCACCAGGCAATCACTCACACATGCACCATGCAATCACACAAACATGCACCATGCAATTACTCACACATGCACCATAAAATTACTCACACATGCACCATGCAATCACACGCACATGCACCATGCAATCACTCACACATGCACCATGCAATCACTCACACATGCACCAGGCAATCACTCACACATGCACCATGTAATCACTCACACATGCACCAGGCAATCACTCACACAAGCACCATGCAATCACTCACACATGCACCATGCAATCACACACACATGCACCATGCAATTACTCACACATGCACCATGCAATCACACACACATGCATCATGCAATCACTCACACATGCACCATGCAATCACTCACACATGCACCATGCAATCACTCACACATGCACCATGCAATCACTCACACATGCACAAGGCAATCACTCACACATGCACCATGCAATCACTCACACATGCACCAGGCAATCACTCACACATGCACCATGCAATCACTCACATGCACCAGGCAATCACTCACACATGCACCAGGCAATCACTCACACATGCACCTGCATGGTGCATGTGTGAGTGATTGCATATCACTCACACATGCACCATGCAATCACTCACACATGCACCATGCAATTACTCACACATGCACCATGCAATCACACACACATGCACCATGAAATCACTCACACATGCACCAGGCAATCACTCACACATGCACCAGGCAATCACTCACACATGCACCATGCAATCACTCACACATGCACCAGGCAATCACTAACACATGCACCATGCAATCACACACACATGCACAATGCAATTACTCACACATGCACCATGCAATTACTCACACATGCACCATGCAATCACACACACATGCATCATGCAATCACTCACACATGCACCATGCAATCACTCACACATGCACCATGCAATCACTCACACATGCACCATGCAATCACTCACACATGCACCAGGCAATCACTCACACATGCACCATGCAATCACTCACACATGCACCAGGCAATCACTAACACATGCACCATGCAATCACACACACATGCACAATGCAATTACTCACACATGCACCATGCAATTACTCACACATGCACCATGCAATCACACACACATGCATCATGCAATCACTCACACATGCACCAGGCAATCACTCACACATGCACCAGGCAATCACTCACACATGCACCATGCAATCACTCACACATGCACCAGGCAATCACTAACACATGCACCATGCAATCACACACACATGCACAATGCAATTACTCACACATGCACCATGCAATTACTCACACATGCACCATGCAATCACACACACATGCATCATGCAATCACTCACACATGCACCATGCAATCACTCACACATGCACCATGCAATCACTCACACATGCACCAGGCAATCACTCACACATGCACCAGGCAATCACTCACACATGCACCATGCAATCACTCACACATGCACCATGCAATCACTCACATGCACCATGCAATCACTCACACATGCACCAGGCAATCACTCACACATGCACCATGCAATCACTCACACATGCACCATGCAATCACTCACACATGCACCATGCAATCACTCACACAAGCACCATGCAATCACTCACACATGCACCATGCAATCACTCACACATGCACCAAGCAATCACTCACACATGCACCATGCAATCACTCACACATGCACCATGCAATCACTCACACATGCACCTGGCAATCACTCACACATGCACCAGGCAATCACTCACACATGCACCAGACAATCACTCACACATGCACCATGCTATCACACACACATGCACCATGCAATTACTCACACATGCACCATGCAATTACTCACACTGGCACCATGCAATCACACACACATGCACCATGCAATCACTCACACATGCACCATGCAATCACTCACACATGCACCATGCAATCACTCACACATGCACCAGGCAATCACTCACACATGCACCATGCAATCACTCACACATGCACCATGCAATCACACACACATGCACCATGCAACACTTGCACCATGCAATCACACACACACACACACACACACACACACATGCACCATGCAATTACTCACACATGCACCATGCAATTACTCACACATGCACCATGCAATCACACACACATGCACCATGCAATCACTCACACATGCACCATGCAATCACTCACACATGCACCAGGCAATCACTCACACATGCACCAGGCAATCACTCACACATGCACCAGGCAATCACTCACACATGCACCATGCAATCACTCACACATGCACCATGCAATCACTCACACATGCACCATGCAATCACACACACATGCACCATGCAATTACTCACACATGCACCATGCAATTACTCACACATGCACCAGGCAATCACTCACACATGCACCATGCAATCACTCACACATGCACCAGGCAATCACTCACATGCACCACGCAATCACTCACACATGCACCACGCAATCACTCACACATGCACCATGCAATCACTCACACATGCACCATGCAATCACTCACACATGCACCAGGCAATCACTCACACATGCACCATGCAATCACACACACATGCACCATGCAATTACTCACACATGCACCATGCAATTACTCACACATGCACCATGCAATCACACACACATGCATCAGGCAATCACACACACACATGCACCAGGCAATCACTCACACATGCACCAGGCAATCACTCACACATGCACCAGGCAATCACTCACACATGCACCAGACAATCACTCACACATGCACCAGGCAATCACACACACATTCATCAAGCAATCACACACACCTGCACCATGCAATCACACACACACATGCACCATGCAATCTCACACACATGCACCATGCAATCACTCACACATGCACCAGGCAATCACTCCAACACATGCACCATGCAATCACTCACACATGCACCAGGCAATCACTCACACATGCACCATGCAATCACTCACACATGCACCATGCAATCACTCACACATGCACCATGCAATCACTCACACATGCACCATGCAATCACTCACACATGCACCATGCAATCACGCACACATGCACCATGCAATCACTCACACATGCACCATGCAATCACGGCTCATCTCACCAGTGTGATCTTGGAATTAAGAGCCAGCTATCAGACGGAGGAGGCTGCAGGGTGTACCCATGTATTGGGAGACCAAGATAACCCACTTGCAGTGGCAAGCCAAGGAGAGGAAGGGGCAGAAGGAGACAGACACAATATAGTAGGAAGGAGCCAGACATCCTTGGACATCCGTGTGTCCAATACCATGGTGGAAATACATCATGGCCCCAGCAATATGGGAGCAGGTATGAAAGGTACAGGGGGGTGTCCCAGCACACTAAATTGTACCTTTTATGTTTACTGCAGTATGACCCCCCCCCCTTCCATGTACATGAAGAGTATTGTAAAAAAAATTTGAGCAGCTTCCACGTTATGTTTGCAGGAATGACAGCTCAGCTATGATGCAGTCAATATGGAGGCGCCCATCATCCATACATCACATAAAGAGTCATTAATATACAGCATTTACTTTTCTGTTATGTGTAACTGCCACATGCTGTAATGTATAACAGATATATGCAGTGGCAAACGCAGGATTTCTAGAGGGGGGTTTCCAAATGCGTGATTTTAGAGTGAGTGTGGCCAGTCCATGAAGAGGGCAAAATTACCACTTATCCAGCTTTAATATGCTTCATACATAGTGTATTGTGTGTCATAATTCCAGCATATACAGGACCAGTGATCACAGTAACCCATTATATGTGTCATATATAGTGTATTGTGTGTCATAATTCCAGCATATACAGGACCAGCGATCACAGTAACCCATTATATGTGTCATACATAGTGTATTGTGTGTCATAATTCCAGCATCTACAGGACCAGAGATCACAGTAACCCATTATATGTGTCATACATAGTGTATTGTGTGTCATAATTCCAGCATATACAGGACCAGTGACCACAGTAACCCATTATATGTGTCATATATAGTGTATTGTGTGTCATAATTCCAGCATATACAGGACCAGCGATCACAGTAACCCATTATATGTGTCATACATAGTGTATTGTGTGTCATAATTCCAACATATACAGGACCAGAGATCACAGTAACCCATTATATGTGTCATACATAGTGTATAGTGTGTCATAATTCCAGCATATACTGGACCAGTGATCACAGTAACCCATTATATGTGTCATACATAGTGTATTGTGTGTCATAATTCCAGCATATACAGGACCAGTGATCACAGTAACCCATTATATGTGTCATACATAGTGTATTGTGTGTCATAATTCCAGCATATACAGGACCAGTGATCACAGTAACCCATTATATGCGTCATACATAGTGTATTGTGTGTCATAATTCCACCATATACAGGACCAGTGATCACAGTAACCCATTATATGGGTCACATATAGTGTATTGTGTGTCATAATTCCAGCATATACAGGACCAGTGATCACAGTAACACATTATATGTGTCATACATAGTGTATTGTGTGTCATAATTCCACCATATACAGGACCAGTGATCACAGTAACCCATTATATGGGTCACATATAGTGTATTGTGTGTCATAATTCCAGCATATACAGGACCAGTGATCACAGTAACCCATTATATGTGTCATACATAGTGTATTGTGTGTCATAATTCCAGCATATACAGGACCAGAGATCACAGTAACCCATTATATGTGTCATACATAGTGTATTGTGTGTCATAATTCCAGCATATACAGGACCAGTGATCACAGTAACCCATTATATGTGTCATACATAGTGTATTGTGTGTCATAATTCCAGCATATAGAGGACCAGTGATCACAGTAACCCATTATATGTGTCATACATAGTGTATTGTGTGTCATAATTCCACCATATACAGGGCCAGTGATCACAGTAACCCATTATATGTGTCATACATAGTGTATTGTGTGTCATAATTCCAGCATATACAGGACCAGCGATCACAGTAACCCATTATATGTGTCATACATAGTGTATTGTGTGTCATAATTTCAGCATATACAGGACCAGTGATCACAGTAACCCATTATATGTGTCATACATAGTGTATTGTGTGTCATAATTCCAGCATATACAGGACCAGTGATCACAGTAACCCATTATATGTGTCATACATAGTGTATTGTGTGTCATAATTCCAGCATATACAGGACCAGTGATCACAGTAACCCATTATATGTGTCATACATAGTGTATTGTGTGTCATAATTCCAGCATATACAGGACCAGCGATCACAGTAACCCATTATATGTGTCATACATAGTGTATTGTGGGTCATAATTCCAGCATATACAGGACCAGTGATCACAGTAACCCATTATATGTGTCATACATAGTGTATTGTGTGTCATAATTCCAGCATATACAGGACCAGTGATCACAGTAACCCATTATATATGTCATACATAGTGTATTGTGTGTCATAATTCCAGCATATACAGGACCAGTGATCACAGTAACCCATTATATGTGTCATACATAGTGTATTGTGTGTCATAATTCCAGCATATACAGGACCAGTGATCACAGTAACCCATTATATGTGTCATACATAGTGTATTGTGTGTCATAATTCCAGCATATACAGGACCAGTGATCACAGTAACCCATTATATGTGTCATACATAGTGTATTGTGTGTCATAATTCCAGCATATACAGGACCAGTGATCACAGTAACCCATTATATGTGTCATACATAGTGTATTGTGTGTCATAATTCCAGCATATACAGGACCAGTGATCACAGTAACACATTATATGTGTCATACATAGTGTATTGTGTGTCATAATTCCACCATATACAGGACCAGTGATCACAGTAACCCATTATATGGGTCACATATAGTGTATTGTGTGTCATAATTCCAGCATATACAGGACCAGTGATCACAGTAACCCATTATATGTGTCATACATAGTGTATTGTGTGTCATAATTCCAGCATATACAGGACCAGTGACCACAGTAACCCATTATATGTGTCATATATAGTGTATTGTGTGTCATAATTCCAGCATATACAGGACCAGCGATCACAGTAACCCATTATATGTGTCATACATAGTGTATTGTGTGTCATAATTCCAGCATATACAGGACCAGAGATCACAGTAACCCATTATATGTGTCATACATAGTGTATTGTGTGTCATAATTCCAGCATATACAGGACCAGTGATCACAGTAACCCATTATATGTGTCATACATAGTGTATTGTGTGTCATAATTCCAGCATATAGAGGACCAGTGATCACAGTAACCCATTATATGTGTCATACATAGTGTATTGTGTGTCATAATTCCACCATATACAGGGCCAGTGATCACAGTAACCCATTATATGTGTCATACATAGTGTATTGTGTGTCATAATTCCAGCATATACAGGACCAGCGATCTCAGTAACCCATTATATGTGTCATACATAGTGTATTGTGTGTCATAATTCCAGCATATACAGGACCAGCGATCACAGTAACCCATTATATGTGTCATACATAGTGTATTGTGTGTCATAATTCCAGCATATACAGGACCAGTGATCACAGTAACCCATTATATGTGTCATACATAGTGTATTGTGTTTCATAATTCCAGCATATACAGGACCAGTGATCACAGTAACCCATTATATGTGTCATACATAGTGTATTGTGTGTCATAATTCCAGCATATACAGGACCAGTGATCACAGTAACCCATTATATGTGTCATACATAGTGTATTGTGTGTCATAATTCCAGCATATACAGGACCAGTGATCACAGTAACCCATTATATGTGTCATACATAGTGTATTGTGTGTCATAATTCCAGCATATACAGGACCAGTGATCACAGTAACCCATTATATGTGTCATACATAGTGTATTGTGTGTCATAATTCCAGCATATACAGGACCAGTGATCACAGTAACCCATTATATGTGTCATACATAGTGTATTGTGTGTCATAATTCCAGCATATACAGGACCAGTGATCACAGTAACACATTATATGTGTCATACATAGTGTATTGTGTGTCATAATTCCACCATATACAGGACCAGTGATCACAGTAACCCATTATATGGGTCACATATAGTGTATTGTGTGTCATAATTCCAGCATATACAGGACCAGTGATCACAGTAACCCATTATATGTGTCATACATAGTGTATTGTGTGTCATAATTCCAGCATATACAGGACCAGTGACCACAGTAACCCATTATATGTGTCATATATAGTGTATTGTGTGTCATAATTCCAGCATATACAGGACCAGCGATCACAGTAACCCATTATATGTGTCATACATAGTGTATTGTGTGTCATAATTCCAGCATATACAGGACCAGAGATCACAGTAACCCATTATATGTGTCATACATAGTGTATTGTGTGTCATAATTCCAGCATATACAGGACCAGTGATCACAGTAACCCATTATATGTGTCATACATAGTGTATTGTGTGTCATAATTCCAGCATATAGAGGACCAGTGATCACAGTAACCCATTATATGTGTCATATATAGTGTATTGTGTGTCATAATTCCACCATATACAGGGCCAGTGATCACAGTAACCCATTATATGTGTCATACATAGTGTATTGTGTGTCATAATTCCAGCATATACAGGACCAGCGATCTCAGTAACCCATTATATGTGTCATACATAGTGTATTGTGTGTCATAATTCCAGCATATACAGGACCAGCGATCACAGTAACCCATTATATGTGTCATACATAGTGTATTGTGTGTCATAATTCCAGCATATACAGGACCAGTGATCACAGTAACCCATTATATGTGTCATACATAGTGTATTGTGTGTCATAATTCCAGCATATACAGGACCAGTGATCACAGTAACCCATTATATGTGTCATACATAGTGTATTGTGTGTCATAATTCCAGCATATACAGGACCAGTGATCACAGTAACCCATTATATGTGTCATACATAGTGTATTGTGTGTCATAATTCCAGCATATACAGGACCAGTGATCACAGTAACCCATTATATGTGTCATACATAGAGTATTGTGTGTCATATATCCAGCATATACAGGACCAGCGATCACAGTAACCCTTTATATGTGTCATACATAGTGTATTGTGTGTCATAATTCCAGCATATACAGGACCAGTGATCACAGTAACCCATTATATGTGTCATACATAGTGTATTGTGTGTCATAATTCCAGCATATACAGGACCAGTGATCACAGTAACCCATTATATGTGTCATACATAGTGTATTATATGTCATAATTCCAGCATATACAGGGCCAGTGATCACAGTAACCCATTATATGTGTCATACATAGTGTATTGTGTGTCATAATTCCAGCATATACAGGAGCAGCGATCACAGTAACCATTATATGTGTCATACATAGTGTATTGTGTGTCATAATTCCAGCATATACAGGACCAGTGATCACAGTAACCCATTATATGTGTCATACATAGTGTATTGTGTGTAATAATTCCAGCATGTACAGGACCAGTGATCACAGTAACCCATTATATGCGTCATACATAGTGTATTGTGTGTCCTAATTCCAGCACATACAGGACCAGTGATCACAGTAACCCATTATATGTGTCATACATAGTGTATTGTGTGTCATAATCCCAGCATATACAGGACCAGCGATCACAGTAACCCATTATATGTGTCATACATAGTGTATTGTGTGTCATATATCCATCATATACAGGACCAGTGATCACAGTAACCCATTATATGTGTCATACATAGTGTATTGTGTGTCATACTTCCAGCATATACAGGACCAGCGATCACAGTAACCCATTATATGTGTCATGTATAGTGTGTTGTGGGTCATAATCCCTGCATATACAGGACCAGAGATCATAGTAACCCATTATATGTGTCATACATAGTGTATTGTGTGTCATAATTCCAGCATATACAGGACCAGTGATCACAGTAACCCATTATATGTGTCATACATAGTGTATTGTGTGTCATAATTCCAGCATATACAGTACCAGTGATCACAGTAACCCATTATATGTGTCATACATAGTGTATTGTGTGTCATAATTCCATCATATACAGGACCAGTGATCACAGTAACCCATTATATGTGTCATACATAGTGTATTGTGTCATAATTCCAGCATATACAGGACCAGCGATCACAGTAACCCATTATATGTGTCATACATAGTGTATTGTGTGTCATAATTCCAGCATATAGAGGACCAGTGATCACAGTAACCCATTATATGTGTCATACATAGTGTATTGTGTGTCATAATTCCAGCATATACAGGACCAGTGATCACAGTAACCCATTATATGTGTCATACATAGTGTATTGTGTGTCATAATTCCAGCATATAGAGGACCAGTGATCACAGTAACCCATTATATGTGTCATACATAGTGTATTGTGTGTCATAATTCCACCATATACAGGGCCAGTGATCACAGTAACCCATTATATGTGTCATACATAGTGTATTGTGTGTCATAATTCCAGCATATACAGGACCAGTGATCACAGTAACCCATTATATGTGTCATACATAGTGTATTGTGTGTCATAATTCCAGCATATACAGGACCAGTGATCACAGTAACCCATTATATGTGTCATACATAGTGTATTGTGTGTCATAATTCCAGCATATACAGGACCAGCGATCACAGTAACCCATTATATGTGTCATACATAGTGTATTGTGTGTCATAATTCCAGCATATACAGGACCAGTGATCACAGTAACCCATTATATGTGTCATACATAGTGTATTGTGCGTCATAATTCCAGCATATACAGGACCAGTGATCACAGTAACCCATTATATGTGTCATACATAGTGTATTGTGTGTCATAATTCCAGCATATACAGGACCAGTGATCACAGTAACCCATTATATGTGTCATACATAGAGTATTGTGTGTCATATATCCAGCATATACAGGACCAGCGATCACAGTAACCCATTATATGTGTCATACATAGTGTATTGTGTGTCATAATTCCAGCATATACAGGACCAGCGATCACAGTAACCCATTATATGTGTCATACATAGTGTATTGTGTGTCATAATTCCAGCATATACAGGACCAGTGATCACAGTAACCCATTATATGTGTCATACATAGTGTATTATGTGTCATAATTCCAGCATATACAGGACCAGTGATCACAGTAACCCATTATATGTGTAATACATAGTGTATTGTGTGTCATAATTCCAGCATATACAGTACCAGTGATCACAGTAACCCATTATATGTGTCATACATAGTGTATTGTGTATCATAATTCCAGCATATACAGGACCAGCGATCACAGTAACTCATTATATGTGTCATACATAGTGTATTGTGGGTCATAATCCCAGCATATACAGGACCAGAGATCATAGTAACCCATTATATGTGTCATACATAGTGTATTGTGTGTCATAATTCCAGCATATACAGGACCAGTGATCACAGTAACCCATTATATGTGTCATACATAGTGTATTGTGTGTCATAATTCCAGCATATACAGTACCAGTGATCACAGTAACCCATTATATGTGTCATACATAGTGTATTGTGTGTCATAATTCCAGCATATAGAGGACCAGTGATCACAGTAACACATTATATGTGACATACATAGTGTATTGTGTGTCATAATTCCACCATATACAGGACCAGTGATCACAGTAACCCATTATATGGGTCACATATAGTGTATTGTGTGTCATAATTCCACCATATACAGGACCAGTGATCACAGTAACCCATTATATGTGTCATACATAGTGTATTGTGTGTCATAATTCCACCATATACAGGACCAGTGATCACAGTAACCCATTATATGGGTCATACATAGTGTATTGTGTGTCATAATTCCAGCTTATACAGGACCAGTGATCACAGTAACCCATTATATGTGTTATACATAGTGTATTGTGTGTCATAATTCCAGCATATAGAGGACCAGTGATCACAGTAACCCATTATATGTGTCATACATAGTGTATTGTGTGTCATAATTCCACCATATACAGGGCCAGTGATCACAGTAACCCATTATATGTGTCATACATAGTGTATTGTGTGTCATAATTCCAGCATATACAGGACCAGTGATCACAGTAACCCATTATATGTGTCATACATAGTGTATTGTGTGTCATAATTCCAGCATATACAGGACCAGTGATCACAGTAACCCATTATATGTGTCATACATAGTGTATTGTGTGTCATAATTCCAGCATATACAGGACCAGCGATCACAGTAACCCATTATATGTGTCATACATAGTGTATTGTGTGTCATAATTCCAGCATATACAGGACCAGTGATCACAGTAACCCATTATATGTGTCATACATAGTGTATTGTGTGTCATAATTCCAGCATATGCAGGACCAGTGATCACAGTAACCCATTATATGTGTCATACATAGTGTATTGTGTGTCATAATCCCAGCATATACAGGACCAGCGATCACAGTAACCCATTATATGTGTCATACATAGTGTATTGTGTGTCATAATTCCAGCATATACAGGACCAGCGATCACAGTAACCCATTATATGTGTCATACATAGTGTATTGTGTGTCATAATTCCACCATATATAGGACCAGTGATCACAGTAACCCATTATATGTGTCATACATAGTGTATTGTGTGTCATAATTCCAGCATATACAGGACCAGTGATCACAGTAACCCATTATATGTGTCATATATAGTGTATTATGTGTCATAATTCCAGCATATACAGGACCAGTGATCACAGTAACCCATTATATGTGTCATACATAGTGTATTGTGTGTCATAATTCCAGCATATACAGGACCAGTGACCACAGTAACCCATTATATGTGTCATACATAGTGTATTGTGTGTCATAATTCCAGCATATACAGGACCAGTGATCACAGTAACCCATTATATGTGTCATACATAGTGTATTGTGTGTCATAATTCCAGCATATACAGGACCAGTGACCACAGTAACCCATTATATGTGTCATACATAGTGTATTGTGTGTCATAATTCCAGCATATACAGGACCAGCGATCACAGTAACCCATTATATGTGTCATACATAGTGTATTGTGTGTCATAATTCCAGCATATACAGGACCAGTGATCACAGTAACCCATTATATGTGTCATACATAGTGTATTGTGTGTCATAATTCCAGCACATACAGGACCAGTGATCACAGTAACCCATTATATGTGTCATACATAGTGTATTGTGTGTCATAATTCCACCATATACAGGGCCAGTGATCACAGTAACCCATTATATGTGTCATACATAGTGTATTGTGTGTCATAATTCCAGCATATACAGGACCAGCGATCACAGTAACCCATTATATGTGTCATACATAGTGTATTGTGTGTCATAATTCCAGCATATACAGGACCAGTGATCACAGTAACCCATTATATGTGTCATACATAGTGTATTGTGTGTCATAATTCCAGCATATACAGGACCAGTGATCACAGTAACCCATTATATGTGTCATACATAGTGTATTGTGTGTCATAATTCCAGAATATACAGGACCAGTGATCACAGTAACCCATTATATGTGTCATACATAGTGTATTGTGTGTCATAATTCCAGCATATACAGGACCAGTGATCACAGTAACCCATTATATGTGTAATACATAGTGTATTGTGTGTCATAATTCCAGCATATACAGGACCAGCGATCACAGTAACCCTTTATATGTGTCATACATAGTGTATTGTGTGTCATAATTCCAGCATATACAGGACCAGTGATCACAGTAACCCATTATATGTGTCATACATAGTGTATTGTGTGTCATAATTCCAGCATATACAGGACCAGTGATCACAGTAACCCATTATATGTGTCATACATAGTGTATTATATGTCATAATTCCAGCATATACAGTGCCAGTGATCACAGTAACCCATTATATGTGTCATACATAGTGTATTGTGTATCATAATTCCAGCATATACAGGAGCAGCGATCACAGTAACCCATTATATGTGTCATACATAGTGTATTGTGTGTCCTAATTCCAGCACATACAGGACCAGTGATCACAGTAACCCATTATATGTGTCATACATAGTGTATTGTGTGTCATAATCCCAGCATATACAGGACCAGCGATCACAGTAACCCATTATATGTGTCATACATAGTGTATTGTGTGTCATAATTCCAGCATATACAGGACCAGTGATCACAGTAACCCATTATATGTGTCATACATAGTGTATTGTGTGTCATAATTCCAGCATATACAGTACCAGTGATCACAGTAACCCATTATATGTGTCATACATAGTGTATTGTGTGTCATAATTCCACCATATACAGGACCAGTGATCACAGTAACCCATTATATGTGTCATACATAGTGTATTGTGTGTCATAATTCCATCATATACAGGACCAGTGATCACAGTAACCCATTATATGTGTCATACATAGTGTATTGTGTCATAATTCCAGCATATACAGGACCAGCGATCACAGTAACCCATTATATGTGTCATACATAGTGTATTGTGTGTCATAATTCCAGCATATAGAGGACCAGTGATCACAGTAACCCATTATATGTGTCATACATAGTGTATTGTGTGTCATAATTCCAGCATATACAGGACCAGTGATCACAGTAACCCATTATATGTCATACATAGTGTATTGTGTGTCATAATTCCAGCATATAGAGGACCAGTGATCACAGTAACCCATTATATGTGTCAAACATTGTGTATTGTGTGTCATAATTCCACCATATACAGGGCCAGTGATCACAGTAACCCATTATATGTGTCATACATAGTGTATTGTGTGTCATAATTCCAGCATATACAGGACCAGTGATCACAGTAACCCATTATATGTGTCATACATAGTGTATTGTGTGTCATAATTCCAGCATATACAGGACCAGTGATCACAGTAACCCATTATATGTGTCATACATAGTGTATTGTGTGTCATAATTCCAGCATATACAGGACCAGCGATCACAGTAACCCATTATATGTGTCATACATAGTGTATTGTGTGTCATAATTCCAGCATATACAGGACCAGTGATCACAGTAACCCATTATATGTGTCATACATAGTGTATTGTGCGTCATAATTCCAGCATATACAGGACCAGTGATCACAGTAACCCATTATATGTGTCATACATAGTGTATGGTGTGTCATAATTCCAGCATATACAGGACCAGTGATCACAGTAACCCATTATATGTGTCATACATAGAGTATTGTGTGTCATATATCCAGCATATACAGGACCAGCGATCACAGTAACCCATTATATGTGTCATACATAGTGTATTGTGTGTCATAATTCCAGCATATACAGGACCAGCGATCACAGTAACCCATTATATGTGTCATACATAGTGTATTGTGTGTCATAATTCCAGCATATACAGGACCAGTGATCACAGTAACCCATTATATGTGTCATACATAGTGTATTATGTGTCATAATTCCAGCATATACAGGACCAGTGATCACAGTAACCCATTATATGTGTAATACATAGTGTATTGTGTGTCATAATTCCAGCATATACAGTACCAGTGATCACAGTAACCCATTATATGTGTCATACATAGTGTATTGTGGGTCATAATCCCAGCATATACAGGACCAGAGATCATAGTAAACCATTATATGTGTCATACATAGTGTATTGTGTGTCATAATTCCAGCATATACAGGACCAGTGATCACAGTAACCCATTATATGTGTCATACATAGTGTATTGTGTGTCATAATTCCAGCATATACAGTACCAGTGATCACAGTAACCCATTATATGTGTCATACATAGTGTATTGTGTGTCATAATTCCAGCATATAGAGGACCAGTGATCACAGTAACCCATTATATGGGTCACATATAGTGTATTGTGTGTCATAATTCCACCATATACAGGACCAGTGATCACAGTAACCCATTATATGTGTCATACATAGTGTATTGTGTGTCATAATTCCACCATATACAGGACCAGTGATCACAGTAACCCATTATATGGGTCATACATAGTGTATTGTGTGTCATAATTCCAGCTTATACAGGACCAGTGATCACAGTAACCCATTATATGTGTTATACATAGTGTATTGTGTGTCATAATTCCAGCATATAGAGGACCAGTGATCACAGTAACCCATTATATGTGTCATACATAGTGTATTGTGTGTCATAATTCCACCATATACAGGGCCAGTGATCACAGTAACCCATTATATGTGTCATACATAGTGTATTGTGTGTCATAATTCCAGCATATACAGGACCAGTGATCACAGTAACCCATTATATGTGTTATACATAGTGTATTGTGTGTCATAATTCCAGCATATACAGGACCAGTGATCACAGTAACCCATTATATGTGTCATACATAGTGTATTGTGTGTCATAATTCCAGCATATACAGGACCAGCGATCACAGTAACCCATTATATGTGTCATACATAGTGTATTGTGTGTCATAATTCCAGCATATACAGGACCAGTGATCACAGTAACCCATTATATGTGTCATACATAGTGTATTGTGTGTCATAATTCCAGCATATGCAGGACCAGTGATCACAGTAACCCATTATATGTGTCATACATAGTGTATTGTGTGTCATAATCCCAGCATATACAGGACCAGCGATCACAGTAACCCATTATATGTGTCATACATAGTGTATTGTGTGTCATAATTCCAGCATATACAGGACCAGCGATCACAGTAACCCATTATATGTGTCATACATAGTGTATTGTGTGTCATAATTCCACCATATATAGGACCAGCGATCACAGTAACCCATTATATGTGTCATACATAGTGTATTGTGTGTCATAATTCCAGCATATACAGGACCAGTGATCACAGTAACCCATTATATGTGTCATACATAGTGTATTGTGTGTCATAATTCCAGCATATGCAGGACCAGTGATCACAGTAACCCATTATATGTGTCATACATAGTGTATTGTGTGTCATAATCCCAGCATATACAGGACCAGTGATCACAGTAACCCATTATATGTGTCATACATAGTGTATTGTGTGTCATAATTCCAGCATATACAGGACCAGTGATCACAGTAACCCATTATATGTGTCATACATAGTGTATTGTATGTCATAATTCCACCATATACAGGACCAGTGATCACAGTAACCCATTATATGTGTCATACATAGTGTATTGTGTGTCATAATTCCAGCATATACAGGACCAGTGATCACAGTAACCCATTATATGTGTCATACATAGTGTATTGTGTGTCATAATTCCAGCATATACAGGACCAGTGATCACAGTAACCCATTATATGTGTCATACATAGTGTATTGTGTGTCATAATTCCAGCATATACAGGACCAGTGATCACAGTAACACATTATATGTGTCATACATAGTGTATTGTGTGTCATAATTCCAGCATATACAGGATCAGTGATCACAGTAACCCATTATATGGGTCACATATAGTGTATTGTGTGTCATAATTCCAGCATATACAGGACCAGAGATCACAGTAACCCATTATATGTGTCATACATAGTGTATTGTGTGTCATAATTCCAGCATATACAGGACCAGTGACCACAGTAACCCATTATATGTGTCATATAAAGTGTATTGTGTGTCATAATTCCAGCATATACAGGACCAGCGATCACAGTAACCCATTATATGTGTAATACATAGTGTATTGTGTGTCATAATTCCAGCATATACAGGACCAGTGATCACAGTAACCCATTATATGTGTCATACATAGTGTATTGTGTGTCATAATTCCATCATATACAGGACCAGTGATCACAGTAACCCATTATATGTGTCATACATAGTGTATTGTGTCATAATTCCAGCATATACAGGACCAGCGATCACAGTAACCCATTATATGTGTCATACATAGTGTATTGTGTGTCATAATTCCAGCATATAGAGGACCAGCGATCACAGTAACCCATTATATGTGTCATACATAGTGTATTGTGTGTCATAATTCCAGCATATAGAGGACCAGTGATCACAGTAACCCATTATATGTGTCATACATAGTGTATTGTGTGTCATAATTCCACCATATACAGGGCCAGTGATCACAGTAACCCATTATATGTGTCATACATAGTGTATTGTGTGTCATAATTCCAGCATATACAGGACCAGTGATCACAGTAACCCATTATATGTGTCATACATAGTGTATTGTGTGTCATAATTCCAGCATATACAGGACCAGTGATCACAGTAACCCATTATATGTGTCATACATAGTGTATTGTGTGTCATAATACCAGCATATACAGGACCAGCGATCACAGTAACCCATTATATGTGTCATACATAGTGTATTGTGTGTCATAATTCCAGCATATACAGGACCAGTGATCACAGTAACCCATTATATGTGTCATACATAGTGTATTGTGCGTCATAATTCCAGCATATACAGGACCAGTGATCACAGTAACCCATTATATGTGTCATACATAGTGTATTGTGTGTCATAATTCCAGCATATACAGGACCAGTGATCACAGTAACCCATTATATGTGTCATACATAGAGTATTGTGTGTCATATATCCAGCATATACAGGACCAGCGATCACAGTAACCCATTATATGTGTCATACATAGTGTATTGTGTGTCATAATTCCAGCATATACAGGACCAGCGATCACAGTAACCCATTATATGTGTCATACATAGTGTATTGTGTGTCATAATTCCAGCATATACAGGACCAGTGATCACAGTAACCCATTATATGTGTCATACATAGTGTATTATGTGTCATAATTCCAGCATATACAGGACCAGTGATCACAGTAACCCATTATATGTGTAATACATAGTGTATTGTGTGTCATAATTCCAGCATATACAGGACCAGCGATCACAGTAACCCATTATATGTGTCATACATAGTGTATTGTGTGTCATAATTCCAGCATATACAGGACCAGTGATCACAGTAACCCATTATATGTGTCATACATAGTGTATTATGTGTCATAATTCCAGCATATACAGGACCAGTGATCACAGTAACCCATTATATGTGTCATACATAGTGTATTGTGTATCATAATTCCAGCATATACAGGACCAGCGATCACAGTAACCCATTATATGTGTCATACATAGTGTATTGTGGGTCATAATCCCAGCATATACAGGACCAGAGATCATAGTAACCCATTATATGTGTCATACATAGTGTATTTTGTGTCATAATTCCAGCATATACAGGACCAGTGATCACAGTAACCCATTATATGTGTCATACATAGTGTATTGTGTGTCATAATTCCAGCATATACAGTACCAGTGATCACAGTAACCCATTATATGTGTCATACATAGTGTATTGTGTGTAATAATTCCAGCATATAGAGGACCAGTGATCACAGTAACACATTATATGTGACATACATAGTGTATTGTGTGTCATAATTCCACCATATACAGGACCAGTGATCACAGTAACCCATTATATGGGTCACATATAGTGTATTGTGTGTCATAATTCCAGCATATACAGGACCAGTGATCACAGTAACCCCTTATATGTGTCATACATAGTGTATTGTGTGTCATAATTCCACCATATACAGGACCAGTGATCACAGTAACCCATTATATGGGTCATACATAGTGTATTGTGTGTCATAATTCCAGCTTATACAGGACCAGTGATCACAGTAACCCATTATATGTGTTATACATAGTGTATTGTGTGTCATAATTCCAGCATATAGAGGACCAGTGATCACAGTAACCCATTATATGTGTCATACATAGTGTATTGTGTGTCATAATTCCACCATATACAGGGCCAGTGATCACAGTAACCCATTATATGTGTCATACATAGTGTATTGTGTGTCATAATTCCAGCATATACAGGACCAGTGATCACAGTAACCCATTATATGTGTTATACATAGTGTATTGTGTGTAATAATTCCAGCATATACAGGACCAGTGATCACAGTAACCCATTATATGTGTCATACATAGTGTATTGTGTGTCATAATTCCAGCATATACAGGACCAGCGATCACAGTAACCCATTATATGTGTCATACATAGTGTATTGTGTGTCATAATTCCAGCATATACAGGACCAGTGATCACAGTAACCCATTATATGTGTCATACATAGTGTATTGTGTGTCATAATTCCAGCATATGCAGGACCAGTGATCACAGTAACCCATTATATGTGTCATACATAGTGTATTGTGTGTCATAATCCCAGCATATACAGGACCAGCGATCACAGTAACCCATTATATGTGTCATACATAGTGTATTGTGTGTCATAATTCCAGCATATACAGGACCAGCGATCACAGTAACCCATTATATGTGTCATACATAGTGTATTGTGTGTCATAATTCCACCATATATAGGACCAGTGATCACAGTAACCCATTATATGTGTCATACATAGTGTATTGTGTGTCATAATTCCAGCATATACAGGACCAGTGATCACAGTAACCCATTATATGTGTCATATATAGTGTATTATGTGTCATAATTCCAGCATATACAGGACCAGTGATCACAGTAACCCATTATATGTGTCATACATAGTGTATTGTGTGTCATAATTCCAGCATATACAGGACCAGTGACCACAGTAACCCATTATATGTGTCATACATAGTGTATTGTGTGTCATAATTCCAGCATATACAGGACCAGTGATCACAGTAACCCATTATATGTGTCATACATAGTGTATTGTGTGTCATAATTCCAGCATATACAGGACCAGTGACCACAGTAACCCATTAAATGTGTCATACATAGTGTATTGTGTGTCATAATTTCAGCATATACAGGACCAGCGATCACAGTAACCCATTATATGTGTCATACATAGTGTTTTGTGTGTCATAATTCCAGCATATACAGGACCAGTGATCACAGTAACCCATTATATGTGTCATACATAGTGTATTGTGTGTCATAATTCCAGCATATACAGGACCAGTGATCACAGTAACACATTATATGTGTCATACATAGTGTATTGTGTGTCATAATTCCAGCATATACAGGATCAGTGATCACAGTAACCCATTATATGGGTCACATATAGTGTATTGTGTGTCATAATTCCAGCATATACAGGACCAGAGATCACAGTAACCCTTTATATGTGTCATATAAAGTGTATTGTGTGTCATAATTCCAGCATATACAGGACCAGCGATCACAGTAACCCATTATATGTGTCATACATAGTGTATTGTGTGTCATAATTCCAGCATATACAGGACCAGTGATCACAGTAACCCATTATATGTGTCATACATAGTGTATTGTGTGTCATAATTCCACCATATACAGGGCCAGTGAGCACAGTAACCCATTATATGTGTCATACATAGTGTATTGTGTGTCATAATTCCACCATATACAGGGCCAGTGATCACAGTAACCCATTATATGTGTCATACATAGTGTATTGTGTGTCATAATTCCAGCATATACAGGACCAGCGATCACAGTAACCCATTAAATGTGTCATACATAGTGTATTGTGTGTCATAATTCCAGCATATACAGGACCAGTGATCACAGTAACCCATTATATGTGTCATACATAGTGTATTGTGTGTCATAATTACAGCATATACAGGACCAGTGATCACAGTAACCCATTATATGTGTCATACATAGTGTATTGTGTGTCATAATTCCAGCATATACAGGACCAGTGATCACAGTAACCCTTTATATGTGTCATACATAGTGTATTGTGTGTCATAATTCCAGCATATACAGGACCAGTGATCACAGTAACCCATTATATGTGTCATACATAGTGTATTGTGTGTCATAATTCCAGCATATACAGGACCAGCGATCACAGTAACCCTTTATATGTGTCATACATAGTGTATTGTGTGTCATAATTCCAGCATATACAGGACCAGTGACCACAGTAACCCATTATATGTGTCATACATAGTGTATTGTGTGTCATAATTCCAGCATATACAGGACCAGTGATCACAGTAACCATTATATGTGTCATACATAGTGTATTGTGTGTCATAATTCCAGCATATACAGGACCAGTGATCACAGTAACCCATTATATGTGTCATATATAGTGTATTATGTGTCATAATTCCAGCATATACAGGACCAGTGATCACAGTAACCCATTATATGTGTCATACATAGTGTATTGTGTGTCATAATTCCAGCATATACAGGACCAGTGACCACAGTAACCCATTATATGTGTCATACATAGTGTATTGTGTGTCATAATTCCAGCATATACAGGACCAGTGATCACAGTAACCCATTATATGTGTCATACATAGTGTATTGTGTGTCATAATTCCAGCATATACAGGACCAGTGACCACAGTAACCCATTAAATGTGTCATACATAGTGTATTGTGTGTCATAATTTCAGCATATACAGGACCAGCGATCACAGTAACCCATTATATGTGTCATACATAGTGTATTGTGTGTCATAATTCCAGCATATACAGGACCAGAGATCACAGTAACCCTTTATATGTGTCATATAAAGTGTATTGTGTGTCATAATTCCAGCATATACAGGACCAGCGATCACAGTAACCCATTATATGTGTCATACATAGTGTATTGTGTGTCATAATTCCAGCATATACAGGACCAGTGATCACAGTAACCCATTATATGTGTCATACATAGTGTATTGTGTGTCATAATTCCACCATATACAGGGCCAGTGATCACAGTAACCCATTATATGTGTCATACATAGTGTATTGTGTGTCATAATTCCACCATATACAGGGCCAGTGATCACAGTAACCCATTATATGTGTCATACATAGTGTATTGTGTGTCATAATTCCAGCATATACAGGACCAGTGATCACAGTAACCCATTATATGTGTCATACATAGTGTATTGTGTGTCATAATTACAGCATATACAGGACCAGTGATCACAGTAACCCATTATATGTGTCATACATAGTGTATTGTGTGTCATAATTCCAGCATATACAGGACCAGTGATCACAGTAACCCTTTATATGTGTCATACATAGTGTATTGTGTGTCATAATTCCAGCATATACAGGACCAGCGATCACAGTAACCCTTTATATGTGTCATACATAGTGTATTGTGTGTCATAATTCCAGCATATACAGGACCAGTGATCACAGTAACCCATTATATGTGTCATACATAGTGTATTGTGTGTCATAATTCCAGCATATACAGGACCAGTGATCACAGTAACCCATTATATGTGTCATACATAGTGTATTATATGTCATAATTCCAGCATATACAGGGCCAGTGATCACAGTAACCCATTATATGTGTCATACATAGTGTATTGTGTATCATAATTCCATCATATACAGGAGCAGCGATCACAGTAACCCATTATATGTGTCATACATAGTGTATTGTGTGTCCTAATTCCAGCACATACAGGACCAGTGATCACAGTAACCCATTATATGTGTCATACATAGTGTATTGTGTGTCATAATCCCAGCATATACAGGACCAGCGATCACAGTAACCCATTATATGTGTCATACATAGTGTATTGTGTGTCATATATCCAGCATATACAGGACCAGTGATCACAGTAACCCATTATATGTGTCATACATAGTGTATTGTGTGTCATAATTCCAGCATATACAGGACCAGCGATCACAGTAACCCATTATATGTGTCATGTATAGTGTATTGTGGGTCATAATCCCAGCATATACAGGACCAGAGATCATAGTAACCCATTATATGTGTCATACATAGTGTATTGTGTGTCATAATTCCAGCATATACAGGACCAGTGATCACAGTAACCCATTATATGTGTCATACATAGTGTATTGTGTGTCATAATTCCAGCATATACAGTACCAGTGATCACAGTAACCCATTATATGTGTCATACATAGTGTATTGTGTGTCATAATTCCAGCATATACAGGACCAGTGATCACAGTAACCCATTATATGTGTCATACATAGTGTATTGTGTGTCATAATTCCACCATATACAGGACCAGTGATCACAGTAACCCATTATATGTGTCATACATAGTGTATTGTGTGTCATAATTCCAGCATATACAGGACCAGAGATCACAGTAACCCATTATATGTGACATACATAGTGTATTGTGTGTCATAATTCCACCATATACAGGACCAGTGATCACAGTAACCCATTATATGGGTCACATATAGTGTATTGTGTGTCATAATTCCACCATATACAGGACCAGTGATCACAGTAACCCATTATATGTGTCATACATAGTGTATTGTGTGTCATAATTCCACCATATACAGGACCAGTGATCACAGTAACCCATTATATGGGTCATACATAGTGTATTGTGTGTCATAATTCCAGCATATACAGGACCAGTGATCACAGTAACCCATTATATGTGTTATACATAGTGTATTGTGTGTCATAATTCCAGCATATACAGGACCAGTGATCACAGTAACACATTATATGTGTCATACATAGTGTATTGTGTGTCATAATTCCAGCATATACAGGATCAGTGATCACAGTAACCCATTATATGGGTCACATATAGTGTATTGTGTGTCATAATTCCAGCATATACAGGACCCGTGATCACAGTAACCCATTATAAGTGTCATACATAGTGTATTGTGTGTCATAATTCCAGCATATAGAGGACCAGTGATCACAGTAACCCATTATATGTGTCATACATAGTGTATTGTGTGTCATAATTCCACCATATACAGGGCCAGTGATCACAGTAACCCATTATATGTGTCATACATAGTGTATTGTGTGTCATAATTCCAGCATATACAGGACCAGCGATCACAGTAACCCATTATATGTGTCATACATAGTGTATTGTGTGTCATAATTCCAGCATATACAGGACCAGTGATCACAGTAACCCATTATATGTGTCATACATAGTGTATTGTGTGTCATAATTCCAGCATATACAGGACCAGTGATCACAGTAACCCATTATATGTGTCATACATAGTGTATTGTGTGTCATAATTCCAGCATATACAGGACCAGTGATCACAGTAACCCATTATATGTGTCATACATAGTGTATTGTGTGTCATAATTCCAGCATATACAGGACCAGTGATCACAGTAACCCATTATATGTGTAATACATAGTGTATTGTGTGTCATAATTCCAGCATATACAGGACCAGCGATCACAGTAACCCTTTATATGTGTCATACATAGTGTATTGTGTGTCATAATTCCAGCATATACAGGAGCAGCGATCACAGTAACCCATTATATGTGTCATACATAGTGTATTGTGTGTCCTAATTCCAGCACATACAGGACCAGTGATCACAGTAACCCATTATATGTGTCATACATAGTGTATTGTGTGTCATAATCCCAGCATATACAGGACCAGCGATCACAGTAACCCATTATATGTGTCATACATAGTGTATTGTGTGTCATAATTCCAGCATATACAGGACCAGTGATCACAGTAACCCATTATATGTGTCATACATAGTGTATTGTGTGTCATAATTCCAGCATATACAGGACCAGTGATCACAGTAACACATTATATGTGACATACATAGTGTATTGTGTGTCATAATTCCACCATATACAGGACCAGTGATCACAGTAACCCATTATATGGGTCACATATAGTGTATTGTGTGTCATAATTCCACCATATACAGGACCAGTGATCACAGTAACCCATTATATGTGTCATACATAGTGTATTGTGTGTCATAATTCCACCATATACAGGACCAGTGATCACAGTAACCCATTATATGGGTCATACATAGTGTATTGTGTGTCATAATTCCAGCATATACAGGACCAGTGATCACAGTAACCCATTATATGTGTTATACATAGTGTATTGTGTGTCATAATTCCAGCATATACAGGACCAGTGATCACAGTAACCCATTATATGTGTCATACATAGTGTATTGTGTGTCATAATTCCAGCATATGCAGGACCAGCGATCACAGTAACCCATTATATGTGTCATACATAGTGTATTGTGTGTCATTATTCCAGCATATACAGGACCAGTGATCACAGTAACCCATTATATGTGTCATACATAGTGTATTGTGTGTCATAATTCCAGCATATACAGGACCAGCGATCACAGTAACCCATTATATGTGTCATACATAGTGTATTGTGTGTCATAATTCCAGCATATGCAGGACCAGTGATCACAGTAACCCATTATATGTGTCATACATAGTGTATTGTGTGTCATAATTCCAGCATATACAGGACCAGTGATCACAGTAACCCATTATATGTGTCATACATAGAGTATTGTGTGTCATATATCCAGCATATACAGGACCAGCGATCACAGTAACCCATTATATGTGTCATACATAGTGTATTGTGTGTCATAATTCCAGCATATACAGGACCAGCGATCACAGTAACCCATTATATGTGTCATACATAGTGTATTGTGTGTCATAATTCCAGCATATACAGGAGCAGCGATCACAGTAACCCATTATATGTGTCATACATAGTGTATTGTGTGTCCTAATTCCAGCACATACAGGACCAGTGATCACAGTAACCCATTATATGTGTCATACATAGTGTATTGTGTGTCATAATCCCAGCATATACAGGACCAGCGATCACAGTAACCCATTATATGTGTCATACATAGTGTATTGTGTGTCATAATTCCAGCATATACAGTACCAGTGATCACAGTAACCCATTATATGTGTCATACATAGTGTATTGTGTGTCATAATTCCACCATATACAGGACCAGTGATCACAGTAACCCATTATATGTGTCATACATAGTGTATTGTGTGTCATAATTCCAGCATATACAGGACCAGTGATCACAGTAACACATTATATGTGACATACATAGTGTATTGTGTGTCATAATTCCACCATATACAGGACCAGTGATCACAGTAACCCATTATATGGGTCACATATAGTGTATTGTGTGTCATAATTCCACCATATACAGGACCAGTGATCACAGTAACCCATTATATGTGTCATACATAGTGTATTGTGTGTCATAATTCCACCATATACAGGACCAGTGATCACAGTAACCCATTATATGGGTCATACATAGTGTATTGTGTGTCATAATTCCAGCATATACAGGACCAGTGATCACAGTAACCCATTATATGTGTTATACATAGTGTATTGTGTGTCATAATTCCAGCATATAGAGGACCAGTGATCACAGTAACCCATTATATGTGTCATACATAGTGTATTGTGTGTCATAATTCCAGCATATACAGGACCAGTGATCACAGTAACCCATTATATGTGTCATACATAGTGTATTGTGTGTCATAATTCCAGCATATACAGGACCAGTGATCACAGTAACCCATTATATGTGTCATACATAGTGTATTGTGTGTCATAATTCCAGCATATGCAGGACCAGCGATCACAGTAACCCATTATATGTGTCATACATAGTGTATTGTGTGTCATTATTCCAGCATATACAGGACCAGTGATCACAGTAACCCATTATATGTGTCATACATAGTGTATTGTGTGTCATAATTCCAGCATATACAGGACCAGCGATCACAGTAACCCATTATATGTGTCATACATAGTGTATTGTGTGTCATAATTCCAGCATATGCAGGACCAGTGATCACAGTAACCCATTATATGTGTCATACATAGTGTATTGTGTGTCATAATTCCAGCATATACAGGACCAGTGATCACAGTAACCCATTATATGTGTCATACATAGTGTATTGTGTGTCATAATTCCAGCATATACAGGACCAGTGATCACAGTAACCCATTATATGTGTCATACATAGAGTATTGTGTGTCATATATCCAGCATATACAGGACCAGCGATCACAGTAACCCATTATATGTGTCATACATAGTGTATTGTGTGTCATAATTCCAGCATATACAGGACCAGCGATCACAGTAACCCATTATATGTGTCATACATAGTGTATTGTGTGTCATAATTCCAGCATATACAGGACCAGCGATCACAGTAACCCATTATATGTGTCATACATAGTGTATTATGTGTCATAATTCCAGCATATACAGGACCAGTGATCACAGTAACCCATTATATGTGTCATACATAGTGTATTGTGTGTCATAATTCCAGCATATACAGGACCAGCGATCACAGTAACCCATTATATGTGTCATACATAGTGTATTGTGTGTCATAATTCCAGCATATACAGGACCAGAGATCACAGTAACCCATTATATGTGTCATACATAGTGTATAGTGTGTCATAATTCCAGCATATACTGGACCAGTGATCACAGTAACCCATTATATGTGTCATACATAGTGTATTGTGTGTCATAATTCCAGCATATACAGGACCAGTGATCACAGTAACCCATTATGTGTGTCATACATAGTGTATTGTGTGTCATAATTCCGCCATATACAGGACCAGTGATCACAGTAACCCATTATATGGGTCACATATAGTGTATTGTGTGTCATAATTCCAGCATATACAGGACCAGTGATCACAGTAACCCATTATATGTGTCATACATAGTGTATTGTGTGTCATAATTCCAGCATATACAGGACCAGTGATCACAGTAACCCATTATATGTGTCATACATAGTGTATTGTGTGTCATAATTCCAGCATATACAGGACCAGAGATCACAGTAACCAATTATATGTGTCATACATAGTGTATTGTGTGTCATAATTCCAGCATATACAGGACCAGAGATCACAGTAACCCATTATATGTGTCATACATAGTGTATTGTGTGTCATAATTCCAGCATATACAGGACCAGTGACCACAGTAACCCATTATATGTGTCATATATAGTGTATTGTGTGTCATAATTCCAGCATATACAGGACCAGCGATCACAGTAACCCATTATATGTGTCATACATAGTGTATTGTGTGTCATAATTCCAGCATATACAGGACCAGAGATCACAGTAACCCATTATATGTGTCATACATAGTGTATTGTGTGTCATAATTCCAGCATATACAGGACCAGAGATCACAGTAACCCATTATATGTGTCATACATAGTGTATTGTGTGTCATAATTCCAGCATATACAGGACCAGTGATCACAGTAACCCATTATATGTGTCATACATAGTGTATTGTGTGTCATAATTCCAGCATATAGAGGACCAGTGATCACAGTAACCCATTATATGTGTCATACATAGTGTATTGTGTGTCATAATTCCACCATATACAGGACCAGTGATCACAGTAACCCATTATATGTGTCATACATAGTGTATTGTGTGTCATAATTCCACCATATACAGGACCAGTGATCACAGTAACCCATTATATATGTCATACATAGTGTATTGTGTGTCATAATTCCAGCATATACAGGACCAGCGATCACAGTAACCCATTATATGTGTCATACATAGTGTATTGTGTGTCATAATTCCAGCATATACAGGACCAGTGATCACAGTAACCCATTATATGTGTCATACATAGTGTATTGTGTGTCATAATTCCAGCATATACAGGACCAGTGATCACAGTAACCCATTATATGTGTCATACATAGTGTATTGTGTGTCATAATTCCAGCATATACAGGACCAGTGATCACAGTAACCCATTATATGTGTCATACATAGTGTATTGTGTGTCATAATTCCAGCATATACAGGACCAGTGATCACAGTAACCCATTATATGTGTCATACATAGTGTATTGTATATCATAATTCCAGCATATACAGGAGCAGCGATCACAGTAACCCATTATATGTGTCATACATAGTGTATTGTGTGTCCTAATTCCAGCATATACAGGACCAGTGATCACAGTAACCCATTATATGTGTCATACATAGTGTATTATGTGTCATAATTCCAGCATATACAGTACCAGTGATCACAGTAACCCATTATATGTGTCATACATAGTGTATTGTGTATCATAATTCCAGCATATACAGTACCAGTGATCACAGTAACCCATTATATGTGTTATACATAGTGTATTGTGTGTCATAATTCCATCATATACAGGACCAGCGATCACAGTAACCCATTATATGTGTCATACATAGTGTATTGTGTGTCATAATCCCAGTATATACAGGACCAGCGATCACAGTAACCCATTATATGTGTCATACATAGTGTATTGTGTGTCATATATCCAGCATATACAGGACCAGTGATCACAGTAACCCATTATATGTGTCATACATAGTGTATTGTGTGTCATAATTCCAGCATATACAGGACCAGTGATCACAGTAACCCATTATATGTGTCATACATAGTGTATTGTGTGTCATAATTCCAGCATATACAGGACCAGCGATCACAGTAACCCATTATATGTGTCATACATAGTGTATTGTGTGTCATAATTCCAGCATATACAGGACCAGTGATCACAGTAACCCATTATATGTGTCATACATAGTGTATTGTGCGTCATAATTCCAGCATATACAGGACCAGTTATCACAGTAACCCATTATATGTGTCATACATAGTGTATTGTGTGTCATAATTCCAGCATATACAGGACCAGTGATCACAGTAACCCATTATGTGTGTCATACATAGTGTATTGTGTGTCATAATTCCAGCATATACAGGACCAGCGATCACAGTAACCCATTATAAGTGTCATACATAGTGTATTGTGTGACATAATTCCAGCATATACAGGACCAGTGATTACAGTAACCCATTATATGTGTCATACATAGTGTATTGTGTGTCATAATTCCAGCACATACAGGACCAGCTATCACAGTAACCCATTATATGTGTCATACATAGTGTATTCTGTTTCATAATTCCAGCATATACAGGACCAATGATCACAGTAACCCATTAAATGTGTTATACATAGTGTAATAGTGTATTGTGTGTCATAATTCCAGCATATACAGGACCAGTGATCACAGTAACCCATTATATGTGTCATACATAGTGTATTGTGTGTCATAATTCCAGCATATACAGGATCAGTGATCACAGAAACCTATTATATGTGTCATACATAGTGTATTGTGTGTCATATATCCAGCATATACAGGACAAGTGATCACAGTAACCCATTATATGGGTCATACATAGTGTATTGTGTGTCATAATTTCAGCATATACAGGACCAGCGATCACAGTAACCCATTATATGTGTCATACATAGTGTATTGTGTGTCATAATTCCAGCATATACAGGACCAGTGATCACAGTAACCCATTATATGTGTCATACATAGTGTATTGTGTGTCATAATTCCAGCATATACAGTACCAGCGATCACAGTATCCCATTATATGTGTCATACATAGTGTATTGTGTGTCATAATTCCAGCATATACAGGACCAGCGATCACAGTAACCCATTATATGTGTCATACATAGTGTATTGTGTGTCATAATTCCAGCATATACAGGACCAGTTATCACAGTAACCCATTATATGTGTCATACATAGTGTATTGTGTGTCATACATAGTGTATTGTGTGTCGTAATTCCAGCATATACAGGACCAGTGATCACAGTAACCCATTATATGTGTCATACATAGTGTATTGTGTGTCATAATTCCAGCATATACTGGACCAGTGATCACAGTAACCCATTATATGTGTCATACATAGTGTATTGTGTGTCATAATTCCAGCATATACAGGACCAGTGATCACAGAAACCCATTATATGTGTCATACATAGTGTATTGTGTGTCATAATTCCAGCATATACAGGGCCAGTGATCACAGTAACCCATTAAATGTGTCATACAAAGTGTATTGTGTGTCATAGTTCCAGCATATACAGGACCAGTGATCACAGTAACCCATTATATGTGTCATACATAGTGTATTGTGTGTCATAATTCCACCATATACAGGACCAGTGATCACAGTAACCCATTATATGTGGCATACATAGTGTATTGTGTGTCATAATTCCAGCATATACAGGACCAGTGATCACAGTAACACATTATATGTGACATACATAGTGTATTGTGTGTCATAATTCCACCATATACAGGACCAGTGATCACAGTAACCCATTATATGGGTCACATATAGTGTATTGTGTGTCATAATTCCACCATATACAGGACCAGTGATCACAGTAACCCATTATATGGGTCATACATAGTGTATTGTGTGTCATAATTCCAGCATATACAGGACCAGTGATCACAGTAACCCATTATATGTGTTATACATAGTGTATTGTGTGTCATAATTCCAGCATATAGAGGACCAGTGATCACAGTAACCCATTATATGTGTCATACATAGTGTATTGTGTGTCATAATTCCACCATATACAGGGCCAGTGATCACAGTAACCCATTATATGTGTCATACATAGAGTATTGTGTGTCATATATCCAGCATATACAGGACCAGCGATCACAGTAACCCATTATATGTGTCATACATAGTGTATTGTGTGTCATAATTCCAGCATATACAGGACCAGCGATCACAGTAACCCATTATATGTGTCATACATAGTGTATTGTGTGTCATAATTCCAGCATATACAGGACCAGCGATCACAGTAACCCATTATATGTGTCATACATAGTGTATTATGTGTCATAATTCCAGCATATACAGGACCAGGGATCACAGTAACCCATTATATGTGTCATACATAGTGTATTGTGTGTCATAATTCCAGCATATACAGGACCAGCGATCACAGTAACCCATTATATGTGTCATACATAGTGTATTGTGTGTCATAATTCCAGCATATACAGGACCAGAGATCACAGTAACCCATTATATGTGTCATACATAGTGTATTGTGTGTCATAATTCCAGCATATACAGGACCAGTGATCACATTAACCCATTATATGTGTCATACATAGTGTATTGTGTGTCATAATTCCAGCATATACAGGACCAGAGATCACAGTAACCAATTATATGTGTCATACATAGTGTATTGAGTGTCATAATTCCAGCATATACAGGACCAGTGATCACAGTAACCCATTATATGTGTCATATATAGTGTATTGTGTGTCATAATTCCAGCATATACAGGACCAGCGATCACAGTAACCCATTATATGTGTCATACATAGTGTATTGTGTGTCATAATTCCAGCATATACAGGACCAGCGATCACAGTAACCCATTATATGTGTCATACATAGTGTATTGTGTGTCATAATTCCAGCATATACAGGACCAGAGATCACAGTAACCCATTATATGTGTCATACATAGTGTATTGTGTGTCATAATTCCAGCATATACAGGAGCAGTGATCACAGTAACCCATTATATGGGTCATACATAGTGTATTGTGTGTCATAATTCCAGCATATACAGGACCAGTGATCACAGTAACCCATTATATGTGTTATACATAGTGTATTGTGTGTCATAATTCCAGCATATAGAGGACCAGTGATCACAGTAACCCATTATATGTGTCATACATAGTGTATTGTGTGTCATAATTCCACCATATACAGGACCAGCGATCACAGTAACCCATTATATGTGTCATACATAGTGTATTGTGTGTCATAATTCCAGCATATACAGGACCAGTGATCACAGTAACCCATTATATGTGTCATACATAGTGTATTGTGTGTCATAATTCCAGCATATACAGGACCAGTGATCACAGTAACCCATTATATGTGTCATACATAGTGTATTGTGTGTCATAATTCCAGCATATACAGGACCAGTGATCACAGTAACCCATTATATGTGTCATACATAGTGTATTGTGTGTCATAATTCCAGCATATACAGGACCAGCGATCACAGTAACCCATTATATGTGTCATACATAGTGTATTGTGTGTCATAATTCCAGCATATACAGGATCAGTGATCACAGTAACCCATTATTATTATATGTGTTCTGTGTATGTTATGTGTATACTGTGTGTGTATGTTATGTGTGTACTGTGTATGTTATGTGTATACTGTGTGTGTATGTTATGTGTATACTGTGTGTACTGTGTATGTTATGTGTATACTGTGTGTACTGTGTATGTTATGTGTATACTGTGTATGTTATGTGTATACTGTGTGTGTGTATGTTATGTGTGTACTGTGTATGTTATGTGTATACTGTGTGTGTATGTTATGTGTATACTGTGTGTACTGTGTATGTTATGTGTATACTGTGTGTACTGTGTATGTTATGTGTATACTGTGTATGTTATGTGTATACTGTGTGTGTATGTTATGTGTATACTGTGTGTTCTGTGTATGTTATGTGTATACTGTGTGTGTGTATGTTATGTGTGTACTGTGTATGTTATGTGTATACTGTGTGTGTATGTTATGTGTGTACTGTGTATGTTATGTGTGTACTGTGTATGTTATGTGTATACTGTGTATGTTATGTGTATACTGTGTGTGTATGTTATGTGTATACTGTGTGTTCTGTGTATGTTATGTGTATACTGTGTGTGTGTATGTTATGTGTGTACTGTGTATGTTATGTGTGTACTGTGTGTGTATGTTATGTGTGTACTGTGTATGTTATGTGTATACTGTGTGTACTGTGTATGTTATGTGTATACTGTGTGAGTGTATGTTATGTGTGTACTGTGTATGTTATGTGTATACTGTGTGTTCTGTGTATACTGTGTATACTGTGTGTACTGTGTATGTTATGTGTATACTGTGTGTGTATGTTATGTGTGTACTGTGTATGTTATGTGTATACTGTGTGTACTGTGTATACTGTGTATACTGTGTGTACTGTGTATGTTATGTGTATACTGTGTGTGTATGTTATGTGTGTACTGTGTATGTTATGTGTATACTGTGTATGTATGTTAGTGTCAGTACCGGGCCCCACAATTTCTGATTCTCAGGTCAGGAGACTCCTCTGCCAGGCGAGCCACTGCCTCCTGATCCTGGCAGGTAAGAGCCTGTTTTCCACGACAGGGTCTGACTGGGCATTTATTACACTTTGCGTCTTTCACAAAAAAAAAAATGTCTGCAATAAATACCAGGCTAGAATAGATGGCACCAATACGGGCAGCAGGCTCTCTTTTGTACTGTATGGTGGTAGTAGTGCGCATAATTATTGTGTCATACTGAATATAATATATATATATATATATATATATATATATATATTAGGGGTGAGCGGGTTCGGATTTCTGAAATCCGAACCCCCCCGAGCCCCCCAGATCCGAGTCCGATCCGAGTCAGGCTCGACTTTTCCCGCCTGACTCGGATCTGAAATCGAGGCAAAACGTCATCATCCCGCCTTCCGAGTCTCGCGGGTTTTGGATCCTATATAAGGTACCCGCGTCGGCGCCATTTTCTCACTCGGCTGTGGACAGTGAAGAGGGAGGGTGGGAGTTAGGGCTGTGTAGTGTAGTGTAGTGTAGTGCTGCTGTTGTCCACTACTTCAAAGTCCATAGGGGCTGGCTGTGTTGTGCTGTGCTGCTGTTGTTAATAGGGGCTGTGTCCACTACTTCAAAGTCCATAGGGGCTGGCTGGACTGTGTTGTGCAGTCAGTTCTCCATAGGGGCTGTGTCCACTCCAAAGTCCTGTGCAGTGTCCCAGTCCTAAAGGGGTGCTGTAGTGTTGTCCAGGGGGTGCTCTGTCCATCAGGGGTGCTCCCCCCAAGTGCTAAAAAAATAATATATTTTCTGTGTTTGTGAATTGTGTGCGCAGTAGCCGCACGTGCATCAACAAAGTAGTGCCAAGCGTGCGCCTGTGTCATAAGTAAAGGGCCGGCTGGCTTGACCGTTAAAGGGTGCTGTAACCCCCGAAAGTACACTCCAGTCCAAACCAAAAAAAAATTATTTTCTGTGTTTGTGAATTGTGTGCGCAGTAGCCGCACGTGCATCAACAAAGTAGTGCCAAGCGTGCGCCTGTGTCATAAGTAAAGGGCCGGCTGGCTTGACCGTTAAGGGTGCTGTAACCCCCGAAAGTACACTCCAGTCCAAACCAAAAAAAAAATTATTTTCTGTGTTTGTGAATTGTGTGCGCAGTAGCCGCACGTGCATCAACAAAGTAGTGCCAAGCGTGCGCCTGTGTCATAAGTAAAGGGCCGGCTGGCTTGACCGTTAAAGGGTGCTGTAACCCCCAAAAGTACACTCCAGTCCAAACCCCAAAAAAATTATTTTCTGTGTTTGTGAATTGTGTGCGCAGTAGCCGCACGTGCATCAACAAAGTAGTGCCAAGCGTGCGCCTGTGTCATAAGTAAAGGGCCGGCTGGCTTGACCGTTAAGGGTGCTGTAACCCCCGAAAGTACACTCCAGTCCAAACCAAAAAAAAAATTATTTTCTGTGTTTGTGAATTGTGTGCGCAGTAGCCGCACGTGCATCAACAAAGTAGTGCCAAGCGTGCGCCTGTGTCATAAGTAAAGGGCCGGCTGGCTTGACCGTTAAGGGTGCTGTAACCCCCGAAAGTACACTCCTGTCCAAACCAAAAAAAAAATTATTTTCTGTGTTTGTGAATTGTGTGCGCAGTAGCCGCACGTGCATCAACAAAGTAGTGCCAAGCGTGCGCCTGTGTCATAAGTAAAGGGCCGGCTGGCTTGACCGTTAAAGGGTGCTGTAACCCCCAAAGTACACTCCAGTCCAAACCAAAAAAAAAATTATTTTCTGTGTTTGTGAATTGTGTGCGCAGTAGCCGCACATGCATCAACAAAGTAGTGCCAAGCGTGCACCTGTGTCATAAGTAAAGGGCCGGCTGGCTTGACCGTTAAGGGTGCTGTAACCCCCGAAAGTACACTCCAGTCCAAACCAAAAAAAAATTTATTTTCTGTGTTTGTGAATTGTGTGCGCAGTAGCCGCACGTGCATCAACAAAGTAGTGCCAAGCGTGCGCCTGTGTCATAAGTAAAGGGCCGGCTGGCTTGACCGTTAAAGGGTGCTGTAACCCCCAAAGTACACTCCAGTCCAAACCAAAAAAAAAATTATTTTCTGTGTTTGTGAATTGTGTGCGCAGTAGCCGCACGTGCATCAACAAAGTAGTGTCAAGCGTGCGCCTGTGTCATAAGTAAAGGGCCGGCTGGCTTGACCGTTAAAGGGTGCTGTAACCCCCGAAAGTACACTCCAGTCCAAACCAAAAAAAAATTATTTTCTGTGTTTGTGAATTGTGTGCGCAGTAGCCGCACGTGCATCAACAAAGTAGTGCCAAGCGTGCGCCTGTGTCATAAGTAAAGGGCCGGCTGGCTTGACCGTTAAAGGGTGCTGTAACCCCCGAAAGTACACTCCAGTCCAAACCAAAAAAAAAAATATTTTCTGTGTTTGTGAATTGTGTGCGCAGTAGCCGCACGTGCATCAACAAAGTAGTGCCAAGCGTGCACCTGTGTCATAAGTAAAGGGCCGGCTGGCTTGACCGTTAAGGGTGCTGTAACCCCCGAAAGTACACTCCTGTCCAAACAAAAAAAAAAATTATTTTCTGTGTTTGTGAATTGTGTGCGCAGTAGCCGCACGTGCATCAACAAAGTAGTGCCAAGCGTGCGCCTGTGTCATAAGTAAAGGGCCGGCTGGCTTGACCGTTAAAGGGTGCTGTAACCCCCAAAGTACACTCCAGTCCAAACCAAAAAAAAAAATATTTTCTGTGTTTGTGAATTGTGTGCGCAGTAGCCGCACGTGCATCAACAAAGTAGTGCCAAGCGTGCGCCTGTGTCATAAGTAAAGGGCCGGCTGGCTTGACCGTTAAAGGTGCTGTAACCCCCGAAAGTACACTCCAGTCCAAACCAAAAAAAAAATTATTTTCTGTGTTTGTGAATTGTGTGCGCAGTAGCCGCACGTGCATCAACAAAGTAGTGCCAAGCGTGCGCCTGTGTCATAAGTAAAGGGCCAGCTGGCTTGACCGTTAAGGGTGCTGTAACCCCCGAAAGTACACTCCAGTCCAAACCAAAAAAAAAATTATTTTCTGTGTTTGTGAATTGTGTGCGCAGTAGCCGCACGTGCATCAACAAAGTAGTGTCAAGCGTGCGCCTGTGTCATAAGTAAAGGGCCGGCTGGCTTGACCGTTAAAGGGTGCTGTAACCCCCGAAAGTACACTCCAGTCCAAACCAAAAAAAAATTATTTTCTGTGTTTGTGAATTGTGTGCGCAGTAGCCGCACGTGCATCAACAAAGTAGTGCCAAGCGTGCGCCTGTGTCATAAGTAAAGGGCCGGCTGGCTTGACCGTTAAGGGTGCTGTAACCCCCGAAAGTACACTCCTGTCCAAACAAAAAAAAAAATTATTTTCTGTGTTTGTGAATTGTGTGCGCAGTAGCCGCACGTGCATCAACAAAGTAGTGCCAAGCGTGCGCCTGTGTCATAAGTAAAGGGCCGGCTGGCTTGACCGTTAAAGGGTGCTGTAACCCCCAAAGTACACTCCAGTCCAAACCAAAAAAAAAAATATTTTCTGTGTTTGTGAATTGTGTGCGCAGTAGCCGCACGTGCATCAACAAAGTAGTGCCAAGCGTGCGCCTGTGTCATAAGTAAAGGGCCGGCTGGCTTGACCGTTAAAGGTGCTGTAACCCCCGAAAGTACACTCCAGTCCAAACCAAAAAAAAAATTATTTTCTGTGTTTGTGAATTGTGTGCGCAGTAGCCGCACGTGCATCAACAAAGTAGTGCCAAGCGTGCGCCTGTGTCATAAGTAAAGGGCCGGCTGGCTTGACCGTTAAGGGTGCTGTAACCCCCGAAAGTACACTCCAGTCCAAACCAAAAAAAAAATTATTTTCTTTGTTTGTGAATTGTGTGCGCAGTAGCCGCACGTGCATCAACAAAGTAGTGCCAAGCGTGCACCTGTGTCATAAGTAAAGGGCCGGCTGGCTTGACCGTTAAGGGTGCTGTAACCCCCGAAAGTACACCAGTCCAAACCAAAAAAAAAATTATTTTCTGTGTTTGTGAATTGTGTGCGCAGTAGCCGCACGTGCATCAACAAAGTAGTGCCAAGCGTGCGCCTGTGTCATAAGTAAAGAGCCGGCTGGCTTGACCGTTAAAGGGTGCTGTAACCCACAAAGTACACTCCAGTCCAAACCAAAAAAAAAATTATTTTCTGTGTTTAGCCGCACGTATATATCAAATCGATATAACATAAATGGAGGACCAAACTTTCTCCGATAAAAATAAAATAGAGAAAGATCAAGAACCACTTCCTCCTAGTGCTGAAGCTGCTGCCACTAGTCATGACATAGACGATAACATGCCATCAACGTTGTCTGCCAAGGCCGATGCCCAATGTCATAGTAGAGGGCACATACAATCCCAAATGGCAAAGTTCAGGAAAATGACCTTGAAAAAGACATTTAAATCAGCTGAAGAGAAACGTAAACTTGTCAATATGCCATTTACGACACGGAGTGGCAAGGAACGGCTAAGGTCGATCCCTAGTATGTTCATGACTAGTGGTTCAGCTTCACATGACGATGGAAGCCCTCCTCCCACTAAAAAAATCAAAAGAGTTAAGCTGGCAAAAGCACAGCGAAGAACTGTGCTTTCTAAGAAGATATCACAAATCCCCAAGGAGAGTCCAAGTGTGGTGGTGGTTGCGATGCCTGACCTTCCCAGCACTGGACGGGAAGAGGTGGCTCTTTCCACCATTTGCACGCCCCCTGCAAGTGCTGAAAGGAGCACCCACAGTCCACTTGCTGATATGCAAATTGAAGATGTCACTGTTGAAGTACAACAGGATGAGGATACTGGTGTAGCTGGCGCTGAGGAGGAAGTTGGCGAGGAGGATTCTGATGGTGATGTGGTTTGTTTAAATCAGGCTCCGGGGGAGACAGTTGTTGTCCGTGGGATGAAAAAGCCCATCACGGTCATGCCTGGGCAGAAGACCAAACATTCCACCTCTTTGGTCTGGCAATATTTCTATCCAAATCCGGACAACAACTGTCTTGCCATATGTACCATATGTAAAGGTGAAATAAGTAGGGGTAGGGACGTCAACCACCTAGGAACATCCTCCCTTATACGGCACCTGCAGCGCGTTCATAAAAAGTTACTGTCAAGTTCAGAAACTTTGGCTAAGACCGTAAGCAGTCCAGGGACACCTAAATCCCGTTGTCCTGTTGTATCCAAGCGCCTGCAAACCACACCGTCAACTCCCTCCTCGTCAATTTCCTCCTTAGTCAGGATCGGAAGTAGTCCTGCAGGCCATGTCACTGGCATGACTGACTCTCCTATCCGGGATTCCTCTGGAGGATCCTGCATTGCTACGCCTACTGCTGCCGCTGCTGCTGTTGCTGCTGCTGGGAGTCGTTCATCATCCCAGAGAGGAAGTAGGAACACCACTACTTTTACTAAACAATTGACCCTCCAACAGTCCTTAGCGAGGAGGATGAAGTACGACAGCAGTCATCCTGAAGCAAAACGTATAACTGAGGCCTTGACTGCTATGTTGGTGTTAGACGTGCGTCCGGTATCCGCCATTAGTGCAGTGGGATTTAGACAATTGATGGAGGTAGTGTGTCCCCGGTTCCAAATCCCGTCTAGATTCCACTTCACTAGGCAGGCGATACCGAGACTGTACAGAAACGTCAGAAAAAGTGTCCTCAGTGTCCTGAAAAATGCCGTTGTACACAATGTCCACTTAACCACGGACATGTGGACAAGTGGAACAGGGCAGACTAAGGACTATATGACTGTGACAGCCCACTGGGTAGATGTATCACCTTACGCAGCAACAGCAGCAGCGTCACCAGTAGCAGCATCTCAGAAACGCCAGCTCGTTACAAGGCAGGCTACGCTGTGTATCACCGGTTTCAGTAAGAGGCACACCGCCGACAACCTCTTAGAGAAACTGAGGGAAATCATCGCCCAGTGGCTTACCCCACTTAGACTCTCCTGGGGATTTGTGATATCTGACAATGCCACCAATATTGTGCGGGCATTACATCTGGGCAAATTCCAGCACGTCCCATGTTTTGCTCACACAATAAACTTGGTGGTGCAGAATTTTCTGAAAAGCGACAGGGGCGTGCAGGAGACGCTTTGGGTGGCCCGAAAAATTTCTGGCCACTTTCGCCATTCAGCGACTGCGTGCCGAAGACTGGAGCGCCAGCAAACACTCTTGAACCTACCCCGCCATCACCTGAAGCAAGAGGTTGTGACGCGGTGGAACTCAACCCTCTATATGCTTCAGAGGATGGAGGAGCAGCAAAAGGCCATACAAGCCTATACATCCACCTATGACATAGGCAAAGGAGGGGGTATGCACCTGACTCAAGCACAGTGGAGAATGATTTCCATGTTGTGCAAGGTTCTCCAGCCCTTCGAACTTGCCACACGTGAAGTCAGTTCAGACACAGCCAGCTTGAGTCAGGTCATTCCCCTCATCAGGCTTTTGCAGAAGCAGCTGGAGAAAGTGAAGGAGGAGCTAAGACGGAGCGATTCCGCTCGGCATGTGGGACTTGTGGATGAAGCCCTTCATTCGCTTTGCCAGGATTCCAGGGTGGTCAATCTGTTGAAATCAGACCACTACATTTTGGCCACCGTGCTTGATCCTAGGTTTAAAGCCTATGTGGTGTCTCTCTTTCCGGCTGACACAAGCCTGCAGAGGTGCAAAGACCTGCTGGTGAACACACTGTCAGCTGAAGCGGAACGTGACACGTCAACGGCTCCTTCTTCATTTTCTCCCGCAACTGGGGCTGCCAGGAAAAAACTTAGGTATCCTAAGCAACCCGCTGGCGGTGATGCAGGGCAGGCAGGACCAAGTTTGGACATCTGGTCCGGACTGAAGGACCTGGCAACAATTTCTGACATGTCTACTGTCACTGCATATGATACTGTCACCATTGACAGAATGGTGGAGGATTACATCGGTGACAGCATCCAAGTAGGCATGTCAGACAGTCCATACCTGTACTGGCAGGAAAAAGAGGCAATTTGGAGGCCCCTGTACAAGCTGGCTCTATTTTACCTGAGTTGGCCCCCCTCCAGTGTGTATTCCGAAAGAGTGTTTAGTGCAGCCGGGAACCTTGTCAGCGAAAGGCGTAGGAGGTTGCTTCCACAGAATGTGGAGAAGATGATGTTCATCAAAATGAATTATCAGCTCTTCCAGGGAGACCAGCCTCCAGAAGGTACAGAGGGACCTGTGGTGGTGGATTCAAGTGGGGACGAGTTAATACTTTGTGAGGATGAGGATGTACACACTGAAGAGGGTGAGGAATCGGTGGATGAGGAGGATGAGGATGACATCTTGCCTCCGTAGAGCCAGTTTGTGCAGGGACACATTAATTGCCAGCTTGTTTTGTGGGGGCCCAAACGAACCAATCATTTCAGCCACAGTTGTGTGGCAGACCCTGGCGCTGAAATGATTGATTTGTTAAAGTGTGCATGTCCTGTTTATACAACATAAGGGTGGGTGGGAGGGCCCAAGGACAATTCCATCTTGCACTTCTTTTTTTTCTTTGCATTATGTACAGTTTGGGGCCTAGTTTTTCTAACTGCCATCCTGTCTGCCACTGCAGTGTCACTCCTAGATGGGTCACGTGTTTGTGCCGCCCACTCGTGTCGCTTAGCATAGTCATCCAGCTACCTCGGTGCAACCTTTTGGACATGAAAACACTATTGTGAGGTGTGAGGTGTTCAGAATAGACTGGAAATGAGTGGAAATTAAGGTTATTGAGGTTAATAATAGCATAGGAGCAGAGAAACCAACAAATTCTGTGATTTTAGCTGTTTTTATGCTTTTTTTAAAAAAAATACAGATCCAAAACACAAAACCCAGAACCCAAAACACGGAAGGGTGGTTTTGGCAAAACCAATCCAGATCCAAAACACGAAGAAAGATCCAGATCCAAAACCAAAACACAAAACACGAAAAGTGGCCGGTGCACACCCCTAATTAGGAGTAATAAGAGTAAGGTGTATAAAGGAGATTACATGATACACTATGATATTACTCTGTACATGCAGTGTGTAATGGTCTGTGGTTGGGAACATTAGGAGTAATAAGAGTAAGGTGTATATAGGAGGTTACATGATACACTATGATATTACCCTGTACATGCAGTGTGTAATGGTCTGTGCTTAGGAACATTAGGAGTAATAAGAGTAAGGTGTATACAGGAGGTTACATGATACACTATGATATTACCCTGTACATGCAGTGTGTAATGGTCTGTGGTTGGGAACATTAGGAGTAATAAGAGTAAGGTGTATAAAGGAGGTTACATGATACACTATGATATTACTCTGTACATGCAGTGTGTAATGGTCTGTAGTTGGGAATATTAGGAGTAATAAGAGTAAGGTATATACAGGAGGTTACATGATACACTATGACACTTACCCTGTACATGTAGTGTGTAATGGTCTGTGGTTGGGAACATTAGGAGGAGTAAGGTGTATACAGGAGGTTACATGATACTCTATGATATTACCCTGTACATGCAGTGTGTAATGGTCTGTGGTTGGGAATATTAGGAGTAATAAGAGTGAGGTGTATATAGGAGGTTACATGATACACTATGATATTACCCTGTACATGCAGTGTGTAATGGTCTGTGGTTGGGATCATTAGGATTAATAAGAGTAAGCTGTATACAGGAGGTAATATGATACACTATGAAATTACCCTGTACATGCAGTGTGTAATGGTCTGTGGTTGGGAACATTAGGAGTAATAAGAGTAAGGTGTATACAGGAGGTTACATGATACACTATGATATTACCCTGTACATGCAGAGTATAATGGTCTGTGGTTGGGAACATTAGGAGTAATAAGAGTAAGGTGTATACAGGAGATTACATGATACACTATGATATTACCCTGTACATGCAGTGTGTAATGGTCTGTGGTTGGGAACATTAGGAGTAATAAGAGTAAGGTGTATACAGGAGGTTACATGATACAGTATGATATTACCCTGTACATGCAGTGTGTAATGGTATGTGGTCTGGAAAATTAGGAGTATTAAGAGTAAGGTGTATACAGGAGGTTACATGATACATTATGATATTACCCTGTACATGCAGTGTGTAATGGTCTGTGGTTGTGAACATTAGGTGTAATAAGAGTAAGGTGTATACAGGAGGTTACATGATACACTATGATATTACCCTGTACATGCAGTGTGCAATGGTCTGTGTTTGGGAACATTAGGAGTAATAAGAGTAAGGTGTATACAGGAGGTTACATGATACACTATGATATTACCCTGTACATGCAGTGTGTAATGGTCTGTGGTTGGGAACATTAGGAGTAATAAGAGTAAGGTGTATACAGGAGGTTACATGATACACTATGACACTTACCCTGTACATGCAGTGTGCAATGGTCTGTGGTTATGAACATTAGGAGTAATAAGAGTAAGGTGTATACAGGAGGTTACATGATACACTATGATATTACCCTGTACATGCAGTGTGTAATGATCTGTGGTTGGGAACATTAGGAGTAATAAGAGTAATGTGTATACAGGAGGTTACATGTTACACTATGATATTACCCTGTACATGCAGTGTGTAATGGTCTGTGGTTAGGAACATTAGGAGTAATAAGAGTAAGGTGTATACAGGAGGTTACATGATATACTATGATATTACCCTGTACATGCAGCGTGTAATGGTCTGTGGTTGGGTACATTAGGAGTAATAAGAGTAAGGTGTATACAGGAGGTTACATGATACACTATGATATTACCCTGTACATGCAGTGTGTAATGGTCTGTGGTTGGAAACATTAGGAGTAATAAGAGTAAGGTGTATAAAGTAGGTTACATGATACACTATGATATTACTCTGTACATGCAGTGTGTAATGGTCTGTAGTTGGGAATATTAGGAGTAATAAGAGTAAGGTATATACAGGAGGTTACATGATACACTATGACACTTACCCTGTACATGCAGTGTGCAATGGTCTGTGTTTGGGAACATTAGGAGTAATAAGAGTAAGGTGTATACAGGAGGTTACATGATACACTATGATATTACCCTGTACATGCAGTGTGTAATGGCCTGTGGTTGGGAACATTAGGAGGAGTAAGGTGTATACAGGAGGTTACATGATACTCTATGATATTACCCTGTACATGCAGTGTGTAATGGCCTGTGGTTGGGAACATTAGGATTAATAAGAGTGAGGTGTATACAGGAGGTTACATGATACACTATGATATTACCCTGTACATGCAGTGTGCAATGGTCTGTGGATGGGAACATTAGGAGGAGGAAGGTGTATACAGGAGGATACATTATACACTATAATATTACCCTGTACATGCAGTGTGTAATGGTCTGTAGTTGGGAATATTAGGAGTAATAAGAGTGAGGTGTATATAGGAGGTTACATGATACACTATGATATTACCCTGTACATGCAGTGTGTAATGGTCTGTGGTTGGGATCATTAGGATTAATAAGAGTAAGGTGTATACAGGAGGTTACATGATACACTATGATATTACCCTGTACATGCAGAGTATAATGGTCTGTGGTTGGGAACATTAGGAGTAAGAAGAGTAAGGTGTATACAGGAGATTACATGATACACTATGATATTACCCTGTACATGCAGTGTGTAATGGTCTGTGGTTTGGAACATTAGGAGTATTAAGAGTAAGGTGTATACAGGAGGTTACATGATACAGTATGATATTACCCTGTACATGCAGTGTGTAATGGTCTGTGGTCTGGAACATTAGGAGTATTAAGAGTAAGGTGTATACAGGAGGTTACATGATACATTATGATATTACCCTGTACATGTAGTGTGTAATGGTCTGTGGTTGGGAACATTAGGAGTAATAAGAGTAAGGTGTATACAGGAGGTTACATGATACACTATGATATTACCCTGTACATGTAGTGTGTAATGGTCTGTGGTTGGGAACATTAGAAGTAATAAGAGTGTGTATACAGGAGGTTACATGATACACTATGATATTACCCTGTACATGCAGTGTGTAATGGTCTGTGGTTGTGAACATTAGGAGTAATAAGAGTAAGGTGTATACAGGAGGTTACATTATACACTATGATATTACCCTGTACATGCAGTGTGTAATGGTCTGTGTTTGGGAACATTAGGAGTAATAAGAGTAAAGTGTATACAGGAGGTTACATGATACACTATGATATTACCCTGTACATGCAGCGTGCAATGGTCTGTGGATGGGAACATTAGGAGGAGTAAGGTGTATACAGGAGGTTACATGATACACTATGATATTACCCTGTACATGCAGTGTGTAATGGTCTGTGGTGGGGAACATTAGGAGTAATAATAGTAAGGTGTATACAGGAAGTTACATGATACACTATGATATTACCCTGTACATGCAGTGTGTAATGGTCTATGGTTGGGAACATTAGGAGTAATAAGAGTAAGGTGTACACAGGAGGTTACATGATACACTATGATATTACCCTGTACATGCAGTGTGTAATGGTCTGTGGTTGGGAACATTAGGAGTAATAAGAGTAAGGTGTATACAGGAGGTTACATGATACACTATGATATTACCCTGTACATGTAGTGTGTAATGGTCTGTGGTTGGGAACATTAGGATTTATAAGAGTGAGGTGTATACAGGAGGTTACATGATACACTATGATATTACCCTGTACATGCAGTGTGCAATGGTCTGTGTATGGGAACATTAGGAGGAGTAAGGTGTATACAGGAGGATACATTATACACTATAATATTACCCTGTACATGCAGTGTGTAATGGTCTGTAGTTGGGAATATTAGGAGTAATAAGAGTGAGGTGTATATAGGAGGTTACATGATACACTATGATATTACCCTGTACATGCAGTGTGTAATGGTCTGTGGTTGGGATCATTAGGATTAATAAGAGTAAGCTGTATACAGGAGGTAACATGATACACTATGATATTACCCTGTACATGCAGTGTGTAATGGTCTGTGGTTGGGAACATTAGGAGTAATAAGAGTAAGGTGTATACAGGAGGTTACATGATACACTATGATATTACCCTGTACATGCAGTGTGTAATGGTCTGTGGTTGGGAACATTAGGAGTAATAAGAGTAAGGTGTATACAGGAGGTTACATGATACACTATGATATTACCCTGTACATGCAGAGTATAATGGTCTGTGGTTGGGAACATTAGGAGTAATAAGAGTAAGGTGTATACAGGAGATTACATGATACACTATGATATTACCCTGTACATGCAGTGTGTAATGGTCTGTGGTTTGGAACATTAGGAGTATTAAGAGTAAGGTGTATACAGGAGGTTACATGATACAGTATGATATTACCCTGTACATGCAGTGTGTAATGGTCTGTGGTCTGGAACATTAGGAGTATTAAGAGTAAGGTGTATACAGGAGGTTACATGATACATTATGATATTACCCTGTACATGTAGTGTGTAATGGTCTGTGTTTGGGAACATTAGGAGTAATAAGAGTAAGGTGTATACAGGAGGTTACATGATACACTATGATATTACCCTGTACATGCAGCGTGCAATGGTCTGTGGATGGGAACATTAGGAGGAGTAAGGTGTATACAGGAGGTTACATGATACACTATGATATTACCCTGTACATGCAGTGTGTAATGGTCTGTGGTGGGGAACATTAGGAGTAATAATAGTAAGGTGTATACAGGAAGTTACATGATACACTATGATATTACCCTGTACATGCAGTGTGTAATGGTCTATGGTTGGGAACATTAGGAGTAATAAGAGTAAGGTGTACACAGGAGGTTACATGATACACTATGATATTACCCTGTACATGCAGTGTGTAATGGTCTGTGGTTGGGAACATTAGGAGTAATAAGAGTAAGGTGTATACAGGAGGTTACATGATACACTATGATATTACCCTGTACATGTAGTGTGTAATGGTCTGTGGTTGGGAACATTAGGAGTAATAAGAGTAAGGTGTATACAGGAGGATACATGATACACTATGATATTACCCTGTACATGCAGTGTGTAATGGTCTGTGGATGGGAACATTAGGAGGAGTAAGGTGTATACAGGAGGTTACATTATACACTATAATATTACCCTGTACATTTAGTGTGTAATGGTCTGTGGTTGGGAACATTAGGAGTAATAAGTGTAAGGTGTATACAGGAGGTTACATGATACACTATGATATTACCCTGTACATGCAGTGTGCAATGGTCTGTGGATGGGAACATTAGGAGGAGTAAGAGTAAGGTGTATACAGGAGGTTACATGATACACTATGATATTACCCTGTACATGCAGTGTGTAATGGTCTGTGGTTGGGAACATTAGAAGTAATAAGAGTAAGGTGTATACAGGAGGATACATGATACACTATGATATTACCCTGTACATGCAGTGTGTAATGGTCTGTGGTTGGGAACATTAGGAGTAATAAGAGTAAGGTGTATACAGGAGGTTACATGATACACTATGATATTACCTGTACATGCAGTGTGTAATGGTCTGTGGTTGGGAACATTAGGAGTAATAAGAGTAAGGTGTATACAGGAGGTTACATGATACACTGTGATATTACCCTGTACATGCAGTGTGTAATGGTCTGTGGTTGGGAACATTAGGAGTAATAAGAGTAAGGTGTATATAGGAGGTTACATGATACACTATGATATTACCATGTACATGCAGTGTGTAATGGTCTGTGGTTGGGAACATTAGGAGTAATAAGAGTAAGGTGTATACAGTAGGTTACATGATACACTATGATATTACCCTGTACATGCAGTGTGTAATTGTCTGTGGTTGGGAACATTAGGAGTAATAAGAGTAAGGTGTATATAGGAGGTTACATGATACACTATGATATTACCCTGTATATGCAGTGTGCAATGGTCTGTGGATGGGAACATTAGGAGGAGTAAGGTGTATACAAGAGGTTACATTAAACGCTATAATATTACCCTGTACATGTAGTGTGTAATGGTCTGTGGTTGGGAACATTAGGAGTAATAAGTGTCTGGTGTATATAGGAGGTTACATGATACACTATGATATTACCCTGTACATGTAGTGTGTAATGGTCTGTGGATGGGAACAGTAGGAATAATAAGAGTAATGTGTATACAGGAGGTTACATGACACACTATGATATTACCCTGTATATGCAGTGTGTAATGATCTGTGGTTGGGAACATTAGGAGTAATAAGAGTAAGGTGTATATAGGAGGTTACATGATACACTATGATATTACCCTGTACATGCAGTGTGTAATGGTCTGTGGTTGGAAACATTAGGAGTAATAAGAGTAAGGTGTATAAAGGAGATTACATGATACACTATGATATTACTCTGTACATGCAGTGTGTAATGGTCTGTGGTTGGGAACATTAGGAGTAATAAGAGTAAGGTGTATATAGGAGGTTACATGATACACTATGATATTACTCTGTACATGCAGTGTGTAATGGTCTGTGCTTAGGAACATTAGGAGTAATAAGAGTAAGGTGTATACAGGAGGTTACATGATACACTATGATATTACCCTGTACATGCAGTGTGTAATGGTCTGTGGTTGGGAACATTAGGAGTAATAAGAGTAAGGTGTATATAGGAGGTTACATGATACACTATGATATTACCCTGTACATGCAGTGTGTAATGGTCTGTGGTTAGGAACATTAGGAGTAATAAGAGTAAGGTGTATACAGGAGGTTACATGATACACTATGATATTACCCTGTACATGCAGTGTGTAATGGTCTGTGGTTGGAAACATTAGGAGTAATAAGAGTAAGGTGTATAAAGGAGGTTACATGATACACTATGACACTTACCCTGTACATGCAGTGTGCAATGGTCTGTGGTTGGGAACATTAGGAGTAATAAGAGTAAGGTGTATACAGGAGGTTACATGATACTCTATGATATTACCCTGTACATGCAGTGTGTAATGGTCTGTGGATGGGAACATAAGGAGGAGAAAGGTGTATACAGGAGGATACATTATACACTATAATATTACCCTGTAAATGCAGTGTGTAATGGTCTGTAGTTGGGAATATTAGGAGTAATAAGAGTGAGGTTTATATAGGAGGTTACATGATACACTATGATATTACCCTGTACATGCAGTGTGTAATGGTCTGTGGTTGGGATCATTAGGATTAATAAGAGTAAGCTGTATACAGGAGGTAATATGATACACTATGAAATTACCCTGTACATGCAGTGTGTAATGGTCTGTGGTTGGGAACATTAGGAGTAATAAGAGTGAGGTGTATACAGGAGGTTACATGATACACTATGATATTACCCTGTACATGCAGTGTGCAATGGTCTGTGGATGGGAACATTAGGAGGAGAAAGGTGTATACAGGAGGATACATTATACACTATAATATTACCCTGTACATGCAGTGTGTAATGGCCTGTGGTTGGGAACATTAGGATTAATAAGAGTGAGGTGTATACAGGAGGTTACATGATACACTATGATATTACCCTGTACATGCAGTGTGCAATGGTCTGTGGATGGGAACATTAGGAGGAGAAAGGTGTATACAGGAGGATACATTATACACTATAATATTACCCTGTACATGCAGTGTGTAATGGTCTGTAGTTGGGAATATTAGGAGTAATAAGAGTGAGGTGTATATTGGAGGTTACATGATACACTATGAAATTACCCTGTACATGCAGTGTGTAATGGTCTGTGGTTGGGAACATTAGGAGTAATAAGAGTAAGGTGTATACAGGAGGTTACATGATACACTATGATATTACCTGTACATGCAGAGTATAATGGTCTGTGGTTGGGAACATTAGGAGTAATAAGAGTAAGGTGTATACAGGTGATTACATGATACACTATGATATTACCCTGTACATGCAGAGTATAATGGTCTGTGGTTGGGAACATTAGGAGTAATAAGAGTAAGGTGTATACAGGAGATTACATGATACACTATGATATTACCCTGTACATGCAGTGTGTAATGGTCTGTGGTTGGGAACATTAGGAGTAATAAGAGTAAGGTGTATACAGGAGGTTACATGATACAGTATGATATTACCCTGTACATGCAGTGTGTAATGGTATGTGGTCTGGAAAATTAGGAGTATTAAGAGTAAGGTGTATACAGGAGGTTACATGATACATTATGATATTACCCTGTACATGCAGTGTGTAATGGTCTGTGTTTGGGAACATTAGGAGTAATAAGAGTAAGGTGTATACAGGAGGTTACATGATACACTATGATATTACCCTGTACCTGCAGTGTGTAATGGTCTGTGTTTGGGAACATTAGGAGTAATAAGAGTAAGGTGTATACAGGAGGTTACATGATACACTATGATATTACCCTGTACATGCAGTGTGTAATGGTCTGTGGTTGGGAACATTAGGAGTAATAAGAGTAAGGTGTATACAGGAGGTTACATGATACACTATGATATTACCCTGTACATGCAGTGTGTAATGGTCTGTGGTTGGGAACATTAGGAGTAATAAGAGTAAGGTGTATACAGGAGGTTACATGATACACTATGACACTTACCCTGTACATGCAGTGTGCAATGGTCTGTGGTTATGAACATTAGGAGTAATAAGAGTAAGGTGTATACAGGAGGTTACATGATACACTATGATATTACCCTGTACATGCAGTGTGTAATGGTCTGTGGTTGGGAACATTAGGAGTAATAAGAGTAAGGTGTATACAGGAGGTTACATGATACACTATGATATTACCCTGTACATGCAGTGTGTAATGGTCTGTGGTTGTGAACATTAGGTGTAATAAGAGTAAGGTGTATACAGGAGGTTACATGATACACTATGATATTACCCTGTACATGCAGTGTGCAATGGTCTGTGGTTGGGAACATTAGGAGTAATAAGAGTAAGGTGTATATAGGAGGTTACATGATACACTATGATATTACCCTGTACATGTAGTGTGTAATGGTCTGTGTTTGGGAACATTAGGAGTAATAAGAGTAAGGTGTATACAGGAGGTTACATGATACACTATGATATTACCCTGTACATGCAGTGTGTAATGGTCTGTGGTTGGGAACATTAGGAGTAATAAGAGTAAGGTGTATACAGGAGGTTACATGATACACTATGACACTTACCCTGTACATGCAGTGTGCAATGGTCTGTGGTTATGAACATTAGGAGTAATAAGAGTAAGGTGTATACAGGAGGTTACATGATACACTATGATATTACCCTGTACATGCAGTGTGTAATGATCTGTGGTTGGGAACATTAGGAGTAATAAGAGTAATGTGTATACAGGAGGTTACATGATACACTATGATATTACCCTGTACATGCAGTGTGTAATGATCTGTGGTTGGGAACATTAGGAGTAATAAGAGTAATGTGTATACAGGAGGTTACATGATACACTATGATATTACCCTGTACATGCAGTGTGTAATGATCTGTGGTTGGGAACATTAGGAGTAATAAGAGTAATGTGTATACAGGAGGTTACATGATACACTATGATATTACCCTGTACATGCTGTGTGTAATGGTATGTGGTTGGAAACATTAGGAGTAATAAGAGTAAGGTGTATAAAGGAGGTTACATGATACACTATGATATTACTCTGTACATGCAGTGTGTAATGGTCTGTAGTTGGGAATATTAGGAGTAATAAGAGTAAGGTATATACAGGAGGTTACATGATACACTATGACACTTACCCTGTACATGCAGTGTGCAATGGTCTGTGTTTGGGAACATTAGGAGTAATAAGAGTAAGGTGTATACAGGAGGTTACATGATACTCTATTATACTACCCTGTACATGCAGTGTGTAATGGTCTGTGGATGGGAACATTAGGAGGAGTAAGGTGTATACAGGAGGATACATGATACTCTATGATATTACCCTGTACATGCAGTGTGTAATGGCCTGTGGTTGGGAACATTAGGATTAATAAGAGTGAGGTGTATACAGGAGGTTACATGATACACTATGATATTACCCTGTACATGCAGTGTGCAATGGTCTGTGGATGGGAACATTAGGAGTAATAAGAGTAAGGTGTATACAGGAGGTTACATGATACACTATGATATTACCCTGTACATGCAGTGTGTAATGGTCTGTAGTTGGGAATATTAGGAGTAATAAGAGTGAGGTGTATATAGGAGGTTACATGATACACTATGATATTACCCTGTACATGCAGTGTGTAATGGTCTGTAGTTGGGAATATTAGGAGTAATAAGAGTAAGGTGTATATAGGAGGTAACATGATACACTATGATATTACCCTGTACATGCAGAGTATAATGGTCTGTGGTTGGGAACATTAGGAGTAATAAGAGTAAGGTGTATACAGGAGATTACATGATACACTATGATATTACCCTGTACATGCAGTGTGTAATGGTCTGTGGTTGGGAACATTAGGAGTAATAAGAGTAAGGTGTATACAGGAGGTTACATGATACATTATGATATTAACCTGTACATGTAGTGTGTAATGGTCTGTGGTCTGGAACATTAGGAGTATTAAGAGTAAGGTGTATACAGGAGGTTACATGATACATTATGATATTACCCTGTACATGTAGTGTGTAATGGTCTGTGGTTGGGAACATTAGAAGTAATAAGAGTAAGGTGTATACAGGAGGATACATGATACACTATGATATTACCCTGTACATGCAGTGTGTAATGGTCTGTGGTTGTGAACATTAGGAGTAATAAGAGTAAGGTGTATACAGGAGGTTACATGATACACTATGATATTACCCTGTACATGCAGTGTGCAATGGTCTGTGTTTGGGAACATTAGGAGTAATAAGAGTAAGGTGTATACAGGAGGTTACATGATACACTATGATATTACCTGTACATGCAGCGTGCAATGGTCTGTGGATGGGAACATTAGGAGGAGTAAGGTGTATACAGGAGGTTACATGATACACTATGACACTTACCCTGTACATGCAGTGTGCAATGGTCTGTGGTTATGAACATTAGGAGTAATAAGAGTAATGTGTATACAGGAGTTTACATGATACACTATGATATTACCCTGTACATGCAGTGTGCAATGGTCTGTGGTTGGGAACATTAGGAGTAATAAGAGTAAGGTGTATACAGGAGGTTACATGATACACTATGATATTACCCTGTACATGCAGCGTGCAATGGTCTGTGGATGGGAACATTAGGAGGAGTAAGGTGTATACAGGAGGTTACATGATACACTATGATATTACCCTGTACATGCAGTGTGTAATGGTCTGTGGTGGGGAACATTAGGAGTAATAATAGTAAGGTGTATACAGGAAGTTACATGATACACTATGATATTACCCTGTACATGCAGTGTGTAATGGTCTGTGGTTGGGAACATTAGGAGTAATAAGAGTAAGGTGTATACAGGAGGATACATGATACACTATGATATTACCCTGTACATGCAGTGTGTAATGGTCTGTGGATGGGAACATTAGGAGGAGTAAGGTGTATACAGGAGGTTACATTATACACTATAATATTACCCTGTACATGTAGTGTGTAATGGTCTGTGGTTGGGAACATTAGGAGTAATAAGTGTATGGTGTATCTAGGAGGTTACATGATACACTATGATATTACCCTGTACATGCAGTGTGTAATGGTCTGTGGTTGGGAACATTATGAGTAATAAGAGTAAGGTGTATACAGGAGGTTACATGATACACTATGATATTACCCTGTACATGCAGTGTGCAATGGTCTGTGGATGGGAACATTAGGAGGAGTAAGGTGTATACAGGAGGTTACATTATACACTATAATATTACCCTGTACATGTAGTGTGTAATGGTCTGTGGTTGGGAACATTAGGAGTAATAAGTGTATGGTGTATCTAGGAGGTTACATGATACACTATGATATTACCCTGTACATGTAGTGTGTAATGGTCTGTGGTTGGGAACATTAGGAGTAATAAGAGTAAGGTGTATACAGAAAGTTACATGATACACTATGATATTACCCTGTACATGCAGTGTGTAATGGTCTGTGGTTGGGAACATTAGGAGTAATAAGAGTAAGGTGTATACAGGAGGTTACATGATACACTATGATATTACCCTGTACATGCAGTGTGTAATGGTCTGTGGTTGGGAACATTAGGACTAATAAGAGTAAGGTATATACAGGAGGTTACATGATACACTATAATATTACCCTGTACATGCAGTGTGTAATGGTCTGTGGTTGGGAACATTAGGAGTAATAAGAGTAAGGTGTATACTGGAGGTTACATGATACACTATGATATTACCCTGTACATGCAGTGTGTAATGGTCTGTGGTTGGGAACATAAGGAGTAATAAGAGTAAGGTGTATACAGGAGGTTACATGATACACTATAATATTACCCTGTACATGCAGTGTGTAATGGTCTGTGGTTGGGAACATTAGGAGTAATAAGAGTAAGGTGTATACAGGAGGTTACATGATACACTGTGATATTACCCTGTACATGCAGTGTGTAATGGTCTGTGGTTGGGAACATTAGGAGTAATAAGAGTAAGGTGTATACAGTAGGTTACATGATACACTATGATATTACCCAGTACATGCAGTGTGTAATGGTCTGTGGTTGGGAACATTAGGAGTAATAAGAGTAAGGTGTATACAGGAGGTTACATGATACACTATGATATTACCCTGTATATGCAGTGTGTAATTGTCTGTGGTTGGGAACATTAGGAGTAATAAGAGTAAGGTGTATACAGGAGGTTACATGATACAAAATGATATTACCATGTACATGCAGTGTGTAATGGCCTGTGGTTGGGAACATTAGGAGTAATAAGAGTGAGGTGTATACAGGAGGTTACATGATATACTATGATATTACCCTGTACATGCAGTGTGCAATGGTCTGTGGATGGGAACATTAGGAGGAGTAAGGTGTATACAGGAGGTTACATTATATGCTATAATATTACCCTGTACATGTAGTGTGTAATGGTCTGTGGTTGGGAACATTAGGAGTAATAAGAGTAAGGTGTTTACAGGAGATTTCATGATACACTATGATATTACCCTGTACATGCAGTGTGTAATGGTCTGAGGTTGGGAATATTAGGAGTAATAAGAGTAAGGTGTATACAGGAGGTTACATGATACACTATGAAATTACCCTGTACATGCAGTGTATAATGGTCTGTGGTTGGGAACATTACGAGTAACAAGAGTAAGGTGTATACAGGTGGGTAAATGATACACTATGATATTACCCTGTACATGCAGTGTGTAATGGTCTGTGGTTGGGAACATTAAAAGTAAGAAGAGTAAGGTGTATACAGGAGGTTACATGATACACTATGATATTACCCTGTACATGCAGTGTGTAATGTTCTGTGGTTGGGAGCATTAGGATTAATAAGAGTAAGGTGTATACAGGAGGTTACATGATACACTATGATATTATCCTGCACGTGCAGTGTGTAATGGTCTGTGGTTGGGAACATTAGGTGTAATAATAGTAAGGTGTATACAGGTGGTTACATGATACACTATGATATTACCCTGTACATGCAGCGTGTAATGGTCTGTGATTGGGAACATTAGGAGTAATAGGAGTAAGGTGTATACAGGAGGTTACATGATATACTATGATATTACCATGGACATGCAGTGTGTAATGGTCTGTGGTTGGGAACATTAGGAGTAATAAGAGTAAGGTGTATACAGGAGGTTACATGATACACTATGATATTATCGTGTACATGCAGTGTGTAGTGGTCTGTGGTTGGGAACATTAGGAGTAATAAGAGTAATGTGTATACAGGAGGTTACATGATACACTATGATATTACCCAGTACATGCAGTGTGTAATGGTCTGAGGTTGGGAATATTAGGAGTTAAAAGAGTAAGGTGTATACAGGAGGTTACATGATACACTATGATATTACCCAGTACATGCAGTGTGTAATGGTCTGAGGTTGGGAATATTAGGAGTTATAAGAGTAAGTGTATACAGGATGTTACATGATACACTATGATATTACCCAGTACATGCAGTGTGTAATGGTCTGTGGTTGGGAATATTAGGAGTTATAAGAGTAAGGTGTATACAGGAGGTTACATGATACACTATGAAATTACCCTGTACATGCAGTGTGTAATGGTCTGTGGTTGGGAGCATTAGGATTAATAAGAGTAAGGTGTATACAGGAGGTTACATGATACACTATGATATTATCCTGCACGTGCAGTGTGTAATGGTCTGTGGTTGGGAACATTAGGTGTAATAATAGTAAGGTGTATACAGGTGGTTACATGATACACTATGATATTACCCTGTACATGCAGTGTGTAATGGTCTGTGGTTGTGAACATTAGGTGTAATAAGAGTAAGGTGTATACAGGAGGTTACATGATACACTATGATATTACCCTGTACATGCAGTGTGCAATGGTCTGTGGTTGGGAACATTAGGAGTAATAAGAGTAAGGTGTATACAGGAGGTTACATGATACACTATGATATTACCCTGTACATGTAGTGTGTAATGGTCTGTGTTTGGGAACATTAGGAGTAATAAGAGTAAGGTGTATACAGGATGTTACATGATACACTATGACACTTACCCTGTACATGCAGTGTGTAATGGTCTGTGGTTGGGAACATTAGGAGTAATAAGAGTAAGGTATATACAGGAGGTTACATGATACACTATGACACTTACCCTGTACATGCAGTGTGCAATGGTCTGTGTTTGGGAACATTAGGAGTAATAAGAGTAAGGTGTATACAGGAGGTTACATGATACACTATGATATTACCCTGTACATGCAGTGTGCAATGGTCTGTGGATGGGAACATTAGGAGGAGTAAGGTGTATACAGGAGGATACATTATACACTATAATATTACCCTGTACATGCAGTGTGTAATGGTCTGTGGTTGGGATCATTAGGATTAATAAGAGTAAGCTGTATACAGGAGGTAACATGATACACTATGATATTACCCTGTACATGCAGAGTATAATGGTCTGTGGTTGGGAACATTAGGAGTAATAAGAGTAAGGTGTATACAGGAGATTACATGATACACTATGATATTACCCTGTACATGCAGTGTGTAATGGTCTGTGGTTTGGAACATTAGGAGTATTAAGAGTAAGGTGTATACAGGAGGTTACATGATACATTATGATATTACCCTGTACATGTAGTGTGTAATGGTCTGTGGTTGGGAACATTAGAAGTAATAAGAGTAAGGTGTATACAGGAGGATACATGATACACTATGATATTACCCTGTACATGCAGTGTGTAATGGTCTGTGGTTGTGAACATTAGGAGTAATAAGAGTAAGGTGTATACAGGAGGTTACATGATACACTATGATATTACCCTGTACATGCAGTGTGCAATGGTCTGTGTTTGGGAACATTAGGAGTAATAAGAGTAAGGTGTATACAGGAGGTTACATGATACACTATGACACTTACCCTGTGCATGCAGTGTGCAATGGTCTGTGGTTATGAACATTAGGAGTAATAAGAGTAATGTGTATACAGGAGGTTACATGATACACTATGATATTACCCTGTACATGCAGTGTGCAATGGTCTGTGGTTGGGAACATTAGGAGTAATAAGAGTAAGGTGTATACAGGAGGTTACATGATACACTATGATATTACCCTGTACATGCAGCGTGCAATGGTCTGTGGATGGGAACATTAGGAGGAGTAAGGTGTATACAGGAGGTTACATGATACACTATGATATTACCCTGTACATGCAGTGTGTAATGGTCTGTGGTGGGGAACATTAGGAGTAATAATAGTAAGGTGTATACAGGAAGTTACATGATACACTATGATATTACCCTGTACATGCAGTGTGTAATGGTCTATGGTTGGGAACATTAGGAGTAATAAGAGTAAGGTGTACACAGGAGGTTACATGATACACTATGATATTACCCTGTACATGCAGTGTGTAATGGTCTGTGGTTGGGAACATTAGGAGTAATAAGAGTAAGGTGTATACAGGAGGATACATGATACACTATGATATTACCCTGTACATGCAGTGTGTAATGGTCTGTGGATGGGAACATTAGGAGGAGTAAGGTGTATACAGGAGGTTACATGATACACTATGATATTACCCTGTACATGCAGTGTGTAATGGTCTGTGGTTGGGAACATTAGGACTAATAAGAGTAAGGTATATACAGGAGGTTACATGATACACTATAATATTACCCTGTACATGCAGTGTGTAATGGTCTGTGGTTGGGAACATAAGGAGTAATAAGAGTAAGGTGTATACTGGAGGTTACATGATACACTATGATATTACCCTGTACATGCAGTGTGTAATGGTCTGTGGTTGGGAACATAAGGAGTAATAAGAGTAAGGTGTATACAGGAGGTTACATGATACACTATGATATTACCCAGTACATGCAGTGTGTAATGGTCTGAGGTTGGGAATATTAGGAGTTATAAGAGTAAGGTGTATACAGGAGGTTACATGATACACTATGATATTACCCTGTACATGCAGTGTGTAATTGTCTGTGGTTGGGAACATTACGAGTAACAACAGTAAGGAGTATACAGGTGGGTAAATGATACACTATGCTATTACCCTGTTCATGCAGTGTGTAATGGTCTGTGGTTATGAACATTAGGAGTAATAAGAGTAAGGTGTATACAGGAGGTTACATGATACACTATGATATTACCCTGTACATGCAGTGTGTAATGGTCTGTGGTTGTGAACATTAGGTGTAATAAGAGTAAGGTGTATACAGGAGGTTACATGATACACTATGATATTACCCTGTACATGCAGTGTGCAATGGTCTGTGGTTGGGAACATTAGGAGTAATAAGAGTAAGGTGTATACAGGATGTTACATGATACACTATGACACTTACCCTGTACATGCAGTGTGTAATGGTCTGTGGTTGGGAACATTAGGAGTAATAAGAGTAAGGTATATACAGGAGGTTACATGATACACTATGACACTTACCCTGTACATGCAGTGTGCAATGGTCTGTGGTTGGGATCATTAGGATTAATAAGAGTAAGCTGTATACAGGAGGTAACATGATACACTATGATATTACCCTGTACATGCAGAGTATAATGGTCTGTGGTTGGGAACATTAGGAGTAATAAGAGTAAGGTGTATACAGGAGATTACATGATACACTATGATATTACCCTGTACATGCAGTGTGTAATGGTCTGTGGTTTGGAACATTAGGAGTATTAAGAGTAAGGTGTATACAGGAGGTTGCATGATACAGTATGATATTACCCTGTACATGCAGTGTGTAATGGTCTGTGGTCTGGAACATTAGGAGTATTAAGAGTAAGGTGTATACAGGAGGTTACATGATACATTATGATATTACCCTGTACATGTAGTGTGTAATGGTCTGTGGTTGGGAACATTAGAAGTAATAAGAGTAAGGTGTATACAGGAGGATACATGATACACTATGATATTACCCTGTACATGCAGTGTGTAATGGTCTGTGGTTGTGAACATTAGGAGTAATAAGAGTAAGGTGTATACAGGAGGTTACATGATACACTATGATATTACCCTGTACATGCAGTGTGCAATGGTCTGTGTTTGGGAACATTAGGAGTAATAAGAGTAAGGTGTATACAGGAGGTTACATGATACACTATGACACTTACCCTGTGCATGCAGTGTGCAATGGTCTGTGGTTATGAACATTAGGAGTAATAAGAGTAATGTGTATACAGGAGGTTACATGATACACTATGATATTACCCTGTACATGCAGTGTGCAATGGTCTATGGTTGGGAACATTAGGAGGAGTAAGGTGTATACAGGAGGTTACATGATACACTATGATATTACCCTGTACATGCAGTGTGTAATGGTCTGTGGTGGGGAACATTAGGAGTAATAATAGTAAGGTGTATACAGGAAGTTACATGATACACTATGATATTACCCTGTACATGCAGTGTGTAATGGTCTATGGTTGGGAACATTAGGAGTAATAAGAGTAAGGTGTACACAGGAGGTTACATGATACACTATGATATTACCCTGTACATGCAGTGTGTAATGGTCTGTGGATGGGAACATTAGGAGGAGTAAGGTGTATACAGGAGGTTACATTATACACTATAATATTACCCTGTACATGCAGTGTGTAATGGTCTGTGGTTGGGAACATTAGGAGTAATAAGTGTATGGTGTATCTAGGAGGTTACATGATACACTATGATATTACCCTGTACATGCAGTGTGTAATGGTCTGTGGTTGGGAACATTAGGAGTAATAAGTGTATGGTGTATCTAGGAGGTTACATGATACACTATGATATTACCCTGTACATGCAGTGTGTAATGGTCTGTGGTTGGGAACATTAGGAGTAATAAGTGTATGGTGTATCTAGGAGGTTACATGATACACTATGATATTACCCTGTACATGCAGTGTGTAATGGTCTGTGGTTGGGAACATTAGGAGTAATAAGAGTAAGGTGTATACAGAAAGTTACATGATACACTATGATATTACCCTGTACATGCAGTGTGTAATGGTCTGTGGTTGGGAACATTAGGAGTAATAAGAGTAAGGTGTATACAGGAGGTTACATGATACACTATGATATTACCCTGTACATGCAGTGTGTAATGGTCTGTGGTTGGGAACATTAGGACTAATAAGAGTAAGGTATATACAGGAGGTTACATGATACACTATAATATTACCCTGTACATGCAGTGTGTAATGGTCTGTGGTTGGGAACATAAGGAGTAATAAGAGTAAGGTGTATACTGGAGGTTACATGATACACTATGATATTACCCTGTACATGCAGTGTGTAATGGTCTGTGGTTGGGAACATAAGGAGTAATAAGAGTAAGGTGTATACAGGAGGTTACATGATACACTATAATATTACCCTGTACATGCAGTGTGTAATGGTCTGTGGTTGGGAACATTAGGAGTAATAAGAGTAAGGTGTATACAGGAGGTTACATGATACACTGTGATATTACCCTGTACATGCAGTGTGTAATGGTCTGTGGTTGGGAACATTAGGAGTAATAAGAGTAAGGTGTATACAGTAGGTTACATGATACACTATGATATTATCCAGTACATGCAGTGTGTAATGGTCTGTGGTTGGGAACATTAGGAGTAATAAGAGTAAGGTGTATACAGGAGGTTACATGATACACTATGATATTACCCTGTATATGCAGTGTGTAATTGTCTGTGGTTGGGAACATTAGGAGTAATAAGAGTAAGGTGTATACAGGAGGTTACATGATACAAAATGATATTACCATGTACATGCAGTGTGTAATGGCCTGTGGTTGGGAACATTAGGAGTAATAAGAGTGAGGTGTATACAGGAGGTTACATGATATACTATGATATTACCCTGTACATGCAGTGTGCAATGGTCTGTGGATGGGAACATTAGGAGGAGTAAGGTGTATACAGGAGGTTACATTATACGCTATAATATTACCCTGTACATGTAGTGTGTAATGGTCTGTGGTTGGGAACATTAGGAGTAATAAGAGTAAGGTGTATACAGGAGATTTCATGATACACTATGATATTACCCTGTACATGCAGTGTGTAATGGTCTGAGGTTGGGAATATTAGGAGTAATAAGAGTAAGGTGTATACAGGAGGTTACATGATACACTATGAAATTACCCTGTACATGCAGTGTGTAATGGTCTGTGGTTGGGAGCATTAGGATTAATAAGAGTAAGGTGTATACAGGAGGTTACATGATACACTATGATATTATCCTGCACGTGCAGTGTGTAATGGTCTGTGGTTGGGAACATTAGGTGTAATAATAGTAAGGTGTATACAGGTGGTTACATGATACACTATGATATTACCCTGTACATGCAGCGTGTAATGGTCTGTGATTGGGAACATTAGGAGTAATAGGAGTAAGGTGTATACAGGAGGTTACATGATATACTATGATATTACCCTGGACATGCAGTGTATAATGGTCTGTGGTTGGGAACATTAGGAGTAATAAGAGTAAGGTGTATACAGGAGGTTACATGATACACTATGATATTATCGTGTACATGCAGTGTGTAGTGGTCTGTGGTTGGGAACATTAGGAGTAATAAGAGTAATGTGTATACAGGAGGTTACATGATACACTATGATATTACCCAGTACATGCAGTGTGTAATTGTCTGAGGTTGGGAATATTAGGAGTAATAAGAGTAAGGTATATACAGGAGGTAACATGACACACTATGATATTACCCAGTACATGCAGTGTGTAATGGTCTGAGGTTGGGAATATTAGGAGTTAAAAGAGTAAGGTGTATACAGGAGGTTACATGATACACTATGATATTACCCAGTACATGCAGTGTGTAATGGTCTGAGGTTGGGAATATTAGGAGTTATAAGAGTAAGTGTATACAGGATGTTACATGATACACTATGATATTACCCAGTACATGCAGTGTGTAATGGTCTGAGGTTGGGAATATTAGGAGTTATAAGAGTAAGGTGTATACAGGAGGTTACATGATACACTATGATATTACCCTGTACATGCAGTGTGTAATGGTCTGTGGTTGGGAACATTACGAGTAACAACAGTAAGGAGTATACAGGTGGGTAAATGATACACTATGCTATTACCCTGTTCATGCAGTGTGTAATGGTCTGTGGTTGGGAACATTAGGAGTAATAAGAGTAAGGTGTATACAGGAGGTTACATGATACACTATGATATTACCCTGTACATGCAGTGTGTAATGGTCTGTGGTTGGGAACATTAGGACTAATAAGAGTAAGGTGTATACAGGAGGTTACATGATACACTATGATATTACCCTGTACATGCAGTGTGTAATGGTCTGTGGTTGGGAACATTAGGAGTAATAAGAGTAATGTGTATACAGGAGGTTACATGATACACTATGATATTACCCTGTACATGCAGTGTGTAATTGTCTGTGGTTGGGAACATTAGGAGTAATAAGAGTAAGGTGTATACAGTAGGTTAAATGATACACTATGATATTACCCTGTACATGCCGTGTATAATGGTCTGTGGTTGGGAACATTAGGAGTAATAAGAGTGAGGTGTATACAGGAGGTTACATGATACACTATGAAATTACCCTGTACATGCAGTGTGCAATGGTCTGTGGATGGGAATTTTAGGAGGAGTAAGGTGTATACAGGAGGTTACATTATACGCTATAATATTACCCTGTACATGTAGTGTGTAATGGTCTGTGGTTGGGAACATTAGGAGTAATAAGAGTAAGGTGTATATAGGAGGTTACATGATACACTATGATATTACCCTGTACATGTAGTGTGTAATGGTCTGTGGATGGGAACATTAGGAGTAATAAGAGTAATGTGTATACAGGAGGTTACATGATACACTATGATATTACCCTGAACATGCAGTGTGTAATGGTCTGTGGTTGGGAACATTAGGAGTAATAAGAGTAAGGTGTATACAGGAGGTTACATGACACACTATGATATTACCCTGTATATGCAGTGTTTAATGATCTGTGGTTGGGAACATTAGGAGTAATAAGAGTAAGTTGTATACAGGAGGTTACATGATACACTATGATATTACCCTGTACATGAAGTGTGTAATGGTCTGTGGTTGGGAACATTAGGAGTAATAAGAGTAAGGTGTATACAGTAGGTTACATGATACTCTATGATATTACCCTGTATATGCAGTGTGTAATGGTCTGTGGTTGGGAACATTAGGAGTAATAAGAGTAAGGTGTATACAGGAGGTTACATGATACACTATGATATTACCCTGTACATGCAGTGTGTAATGATCTGTGGTTGGGAACATTAGGAGTAATAAGAGTAAGTTGTATACAGGAGGTTACATGATACACTATGATATTACCCTGTATATGCAGTGTGTAATGATCTGTGGTTGGGAACATTAGGAGTAATAAGAGTAAGGTGTATACAGGAGGTTACACGATACACTATGATATTACCCTGTACATGCAGTGTGTAATGGTGTGTGGTAGGGAACATTAGGAGTAATAAGAGTAAGGTGTATACAGGATGTTACATGACACACTATGATATTACCCTGTATATGCAGTGTGTAATGATCTGTGGTTGGGAACATTAGGAGTAATAAGAGTAAGTTGTATACAGGAGGTTACATGATACACTATGATATTACCCTGTACATGCAGTGTGTAATGGTCTGTGGTTGGGAACATTAGGAGTAATAAGAGTAAGGTGTATACAGGAGGTTACATGATACACTATGATATTACCCTGTACATGCAGTGTGTAATGGTCTGTGGTTGGGAACATTAGGAGTAATAAGAGTAAGGCATATACAGGAGGTTTCATGATACACTATGATATTACCCTGTACATGCAGTGTGTAATTGTCTGTGGTTGGGAACATTAGGAGTAATAAGAGTAAGGTGTATACAGGAGGTTACATGATACAAAATGATATTACCCTGTACATGCAGTGTGCAATGGTCTGTGGATGGCAACATTAGGAGTAATAAGAGTAAGGTGTATACAGGAGGTTACATGATACACTGTGATATTACCCTGTACATGCAGTGTGTAATGGACTGTGGTTGGGAACATTAGGAGTAATAAGAGTAAGGTGTATACAGGAGGTTACATGATACACTATGATATTACCCTGTACATACAGTGTGTAATGGACTGTGGTTGGGAACATTAGGAGTAATAAGAGTAAGGTGTATACAGGAGGTTACATGATACACTATGATATTACCCTGTATATGCAGTGTGTAATTGTCTGTGGTTGGGAACATTAGGAGTAATAAGAGTAAGGTGTATACAGGAGGTTACATGATACAAAATGATATTACCCTGTACATGCAGTGTGTAATGGTCTGTGGTTGGGAACATTAGGAGTAATAAGAGTAAGGTGTATACAGTAGGTTACATGATACACTATGATATTACCCTGTACATGCAGTGTGCAATGGTCTGTGGATGGGAACATTAGGAGGAGTAAGGTGTATACAGGAGGTTACATTATACGCTATAATATTACCCTGTACATGTAGTGTGTAATGGTCTGTGGTTGGGAACATTAGGAGTAATAAGAGTAAGGTGTATACAGGAGATTTCATGATACACTATGATATTACCCTGTACATGCAGTGTGTAATGGTCTGAGGTTGGGAATATTAGGAGTAATAAGAGTAAGGTGTATACAGGAGGTTACATGATACACTATGATATTACCCTGTACATGCAGTGTGTAATGGTCTGTGGTTGGGAGCATTAGGATTAATAAGAGTAAGGTGTATACAGGAGGTTACATGATACAATATGATATTATCCTGCACGTGCAGTGTGTAATGGTCTGTGGTTGGGAACATTAGGAGTAATAAGAGTAAGGTGTATACAGGAGGTTACATGATACACTATGATATTACCCTGTACATGCAGCGTGTAATGGTCTGTGATTGGGAACATTAGGAGTAATAGGAGTAAGGTGTATACAGGAGGTTACATGATACACTATGATATTACCCTGGACATGCAGTGTATAATGGTCTGTGGTTGGGAACATTAGGATTAATAAGAGTAAGGTGTATACAGGAGGTTACATGATACACTATGATATTATCCTGTACATGCAGTGTATAATGGTCTGAGGTTGGGAATATTAGGAGTTAAAAGAGTAAGATGTATACAGGTGGTTACATGATACACTATGATATTACCCTGTACATGCAGTGTGTAATGGTCTGTGTTTGGGAACATTAGGAGTAATAAGAGTAAGATGTATACAGGAGGTTACATGATACACTATGATATTACCCTGTACATGCAGTGTGTAATGGTCTGAGGTTGGGAATATTAGGAGTTAAAAGAGTAAGGTGTATACAGGAGCTTACATGATACACTATGATATTACCCAGTACATGCAGTGTGTAATGGTCTGAGGTTGGGAATATTAGGAGTTATAAGAGTAAGGTGTATACAGGAGGTTACATGATACACTATGATATTACCCTGTACATGCAGTGTGTAATGGTCTGTGGTTGGGAACATTAGGAGTAATAAGAGTAAGGTGTATACAGGAGGTTACATGATACAAAATGATCTTACCCTGTACATGCAGTGTGTAATGGTCTGTGGTTGGGAACATTAGGAGTAATAAGAGTGAGGTGTATACAGGAGGTTACATGATACACTATGAAATTACCCTGTACATGCAGTGTGTAATGGTCTGTGGATGGGAACTTTAGGAGGAGTAAGGTGTATACAGGAGGTTACATTATACGCTATAATATTACCCTGTACATGTAGTGTGTAATGGTCTGTGGTTGGGAACATTAGGAGTAATAAGTGTATGGTGTATATAGGAGGTTACATGATACACTATGATATTACCCTGTACATGTAGTGTGTAATGGTCTGTGGATGGGAACATTAGGAGTAATAAGAGTAATGTGTATACAGGAGGTTACATGATACACTATGATATTTCCCTGTACATGCAGTGTGTAATGGTCTGTGGTTGTGAACATTAGGAGTAATAAGAGTAAGGTGTATACAGGAGGTTACATGATACACTATGATATTACCCTGTACACGCAGTGTGTAATGGTCTGTGGTTGGGAACATTAGGAGTAATAAGAGTAAGGTGTATACAGGAGGTTACATGATACACTATGATATTACCCTGTACATGCAGTGTGCAATGGTCTGTGGATGGGAACATTAGGAGGAGTAAGGTGTATACAGGAGGTTACATTATACACTATAATATTACCCTGTACATGTAGTGTGTAATGGTCTGTGGTTGGGAACATTAGGAGTAATAAGTGTATGGTGTATCTAGGAGGTTACATGATACACTATGATATTACCCTGTACATGCAGTGTGTAATGGTCTGTGGTTGGGAACATAAGGAGTAATAAGAGTAAGGTGTATACAGGAGGTTACATGATACACTATGATATTACCCTGTACATGCAGTTTGTAATGGTCTGTGGTTGGGAACATTAGGAGTAATAAGAGTAAGGTGTATACAGGAGGTTACATGATACACTGTGATATTACCCTGTACATGCAGTTTGTAATGGTCTGTGGTTGGGAACATTAGGAGTAATAAGAGTAAGGTGTATACAGGAGGTTACATGATACACTATGATATTACCCTGTATATGCAGTGTGTAATTGTCTGTGGTTGGGAACATTAGGAGTAATAAGAGTAAGGTGTATACAGGAGGTTACATGATACACTATGATATTACCCTGTATATGCAGTGTGTAATGGGCTGTGGTTGGGAACATTAGGAGTAATAAGAGTGAGGTGTATACAGGAGGTTACATGATATACTTTGATATTACCCTGTACATGCAGTGTGCAATGGTCTGTGGATGGGAACATTAGGAGGAGTAAGGTGTATACAGGAGGTTACATTATACGCTATGATATTACCCTGTACATGCAGTGTGTAATGGTCTGTGGTTGGGAACATTAGGAGTAATAAGAGTAAGGTGTATACAGGAGATTTCATGATACACTATGATATTACCCTGTACATGCAGTGTGTAATGGTCTGAGGTTGGGAATATTAGGAGTAATAAGAGAAAGGTGTATACAGGAGGTTACATGATATACTATGAAATTACCCTGTACATGCAGTGTGTATTGGTCTGTGGTTGGGAACATTACGAGTAACAAGAGTAAGGTGTATACAGGTGGGTAAATGATACACTATGATATTACCCTGTACATGCAGTGTATAATGGTCTGTGGTTGGGAACATTACGAGTAACAAGAGTAAGGTGTATACAGGAGGTTACATGATACCCTATGATATTACCCTGCACGAGCAGTGTGTAATGGTCTGTGGTTGGGAACATTAGGAGTAATAATAGTAAGGTGTATACAGGAGGTTACATGATACACTGTGATATTACCCTGTACATGCAGTGTGTAATGGTCTGTGGTAGGGAACATTAGGAGTAATAATAGTAAGGTGTATACAGGAGGTTACATGATACACTGTGATATTACCCTGTACATGCAGTGTGTAATGGTCTGTGGTTGGGAGCATTAGGATTAATAATAGTAAGGTGTATACAGGAGGTTACATGATACACTATGATATTACCCTGTACATGTAGTGTGTAATGGTCTGTGGTTGGGAACATTAGGAGTAATAAGAGTAAGGTGTATACAGGAGGTTACATAATACACTATGATATTACCCTGTAGATGCAGTGTGTAATGGTCTGTGGTTGGGAACATTAGGAGTAATAATAGTAAGGTGTATACAGGAGGTTACATGATACACTGTGATATTACCCTGTACATGCAGTGTGTAATGGTCTGTGGTAGGGAACATTATGACTAATAAGAGTAAGGTGTATACAGGAGGTTACATGATACACTATGATATTACCCTGTACATGCAGCGTGTAATGGTCTGTGATTGGGAACATTAGGAGTAATAGGAGAAAGGTGTATACAGGAGGTTACATGATATACTATGATATTACCCTGGACATGCAGTGTATAATGGTCTGTGGTTGGGAACATTAGGAGTAATAAGAGTAAGGTGTATACAGGAGGTTACATGATACACTATGATATTATCGTGTACATGCAGTGTGTAGTGGTCTGTGGTTGGGAACATTAGGAGTAATAAGAGTAAGATGTATAAAGGAGGTTACATGATACACTATGATATTACCCAGTACATGCAGTGTGTAATTGTCTGAGGTTGGGAATATTAGGAGTAATAAGAGTAAGGTATATACAGGAGGTTACATGACACACTATGATATTACCCAGTACATGCAGTGTGTAATGGTCTGAGGTTGGGAATATTAGGAGTTAAAAGAGTAAGGTGTATACAGGAGGTTACATAATACACTATGATATTACCCAGTACATGCAGTGTGTAATGGTCTGAGGTTGGGAATATTAGGAGTTATAAGAGTAAGGTGTATACAGGAGGTTACATGATACACTATGATATTACCCTGGACATGCAGTGTATAATGGTCTGTGGTTGGGAACATTAGGAGTAATAAGAGTAAGGTGTATACAGGAGGTTACATGATACACTATGATATTACCCAGTACATGCAGTGTGTAATGGTCTGTGGTTGGGAACATTAGGAGTAATAAGAGTAAGATGTATACAGGAGGTTACATGATACACTATGATATTACCCAGTACATGCAGTGTGTAATGGTCTGTGGTTGGGAATATTAGGAGTTATAAGAGTAAGGTGTATATAGGAGGTTACATGATACACTATGATATTACCCTGTACATGCAGTGTGTAATGGTCTGTGGTTGGGAACATTAGGAGTAATAAGAGTAAGGTGTATACAGGAGGTTACATGATACACTATGATATTACCCTGTACATGCAGTGTGTAATGGTCTGTGGTTGGAAACATTAGGAGTAATAAGAGTAATGTGTATACAGGAGGTTACATGATACACTATGATATTACCCTGTACATGCAGTGTGTAATGGTCTGTGATTGGGAACATTAGGAGTAATAAGAGTAAGGTGTATACAGGAGGTTACATGATACACTATGATATTACCCTGTACATGCAGTGTGTAATGGTCTGTGGTTGGGAATATTAGGAGTAATAAGAGTAAGGTGTATACAGTAGGTTAAATGATACACTATGATATTACCCTGTACATGTAGTGTGTAATGGTCTGTGGTTGGGAACATTAGGAGTAATAAGAGTAAGGTGTATACAGGAGGTTACATGATACACTATGATATTACCCTGTATATGCAGTGTGTAATGGGCTGTGGTTGGGAACATTAGGAGTAATAAGAGTGAGGTGTATACAGGAGGTTACATGATATACTTTGATATTACCCTGTACATGCAGTGTGCAATGGTCTGTGGATGGGAACATTAGGAGGAGTAAGGTGTATACAGGAGGTTACATTATACGCTATGATATTACCCTGTACATGCAGTGTGTAATGGTCTGTGGTTGGGAACATTAGGAGTAATAAGAGTAAGGTGTATACAGGAGATTTCATGATACACTATGATATTACCCTGTACATGCAGTGTGTAATGGTCTGAGGTTGGGAATATTAGGAGTAATAAGAGAAAGGTGTATACAGGAGGTTACATGATATACTATGAAATTACCCTGTACATGCAGTGTGTAATGGTCTGTGGTTGGGAACATTACGAGTAACAAGAGTAAGGTGTATACAGGTGGGTAAATGATACACTATGATATTACCCTGTACATGCAGTGTATAATGGTCTGTGGTTGGGAACATTACGAGTAACAAGAGTAAGGTGTATACAGGAGGTTACATGATACCCTATGATATTACCCTGCACGAGCAGTGTGTAATGGTCTGTGGTTGGGAACATTAGGAGTAATAATAGTAAGGTGTATACAGGAGGTTACATGATACACTGTGATATTACCCTGTACATGCAGTGTGTAATGGTCTGTGGTAGGGAACATTAGGAGTAATAATAGTAAGGTGTATACAGGAGGTTACATGATACACTGTGATATTACCCTGTACATGCAGTGTGTAATGGTCTGTGGTTGGGAGCATTAGGATTAATAAGAGTAAGGTGTATACAGGAGGTTACATGATACACTGTGATATTACCCTGTACATGCAGTGTGTATTGGTCTGTGGTTGGGAACATTAGGAGTAATAAGAGTAAGGTGTATACAGGAGGTTACATAATACACTATGATATTACCCTGTAGATGCAGTGTGTAATGGTCTGTGGTTGGGAACATTAGGAGTAATAATAGTAAGGTGTATACAGGAGGTTACATGATACACTGTGATATTACCCTGTACATGCAGTGTGTAATGGTCTGTGGTAGGGAACATTATGACTAATAAGAGTAAGGTGTATACAGGAGGTTACATGATACACTATGATATTACCCTGTACATGCAGCGTGTAATGGTCTGTGATTGGGAACATTAGGAGTAATAGGAGAAAGGTGTATACAGGAGGTTACATGATATACTATGATATTACCCTGGACATGCAGTGTATAATGGTCTGTGGTTGGGAACATTAGGAGTAATAAGAGTAAGGTGTATACAGGAGGTTACATGATACACTATGATATTATCGTGTACATGCAGTGTGTAGTGGTCTGTGGTTGGGAACATTAGGAGTAATAAGAGTAAGATGTATAAAGGAGGTTACATGATACACTATGATATTACCCAGTACATGCAGTGTGTAATTGTCTGAGGTTGGGAATATTAGGAGTAATAAGAGTAAGGTGTATACAGGAGGTTACATAATACACTATGATATTACCCAGTACATGCAGTGTGTAATGGTCTGAGGTTGGGAATATTAGGAGTTATAAGAGTAAGGTGTATACAGGAGGTTACATGACACACTATGATATTACCCAGTACATGCAGTGTGTAATGGTCTGAGGTTGGGAATATTAGGAGTTAAAAGAGTAAGGTGTATACAGGAGGTTACATAATACACTATGATATTACCCAGTACATGCAGTGTGTAATGGTCTGAGGTTGGGAATATTAGGAGTTATAAGAGTAAGGTGTATACAGGAGGTTACATGATACACTATGATATTACCCTGGACATGCAGTGTATAATGGTCTGTGGTTGGGAACATTAGGAGTAATAAGAGTAAGGTGTATACAGGAGGTTACATGATACACTATGATATTATCGTGTACATGCAGTGTGTAGTGGTCTGTGGTTGGGAACATTAGGAGTAATAAGAGTAAGATGTATACAGGAGGTTACATGATACACTATGATATTACCCAGTACATGCAGTGTGTAATTGTCTGAGGTTGGGAATATTAGGAGTAATAAGAGTAAGGTATATACAGGAGGTTACATGACACACTATGATATTACCCAGTACATGCAGTGTGTAATGGTCTGTGGTTGGGAATATTAGGAGTTATAAGAGTAAGGTGTATACAGGAGGTTACATGATACACTATGATATTACCCTGTACATGCAGTGTGTAATGGTCTGTGGTTGGGAACATTAGGAGTAATAAGAGTAAGGTGTATACAGGAGGTTACATGATACACTATGATATTACCCTGTACATGCAGTGTGTAATGGTCTGTGGTTGGAAACATTAGGAGTAATAAGAGTAATGTGTATACAGGAGGTTACATGATACACTATGATATTACCCTGTACATGCAGTGTGTAATGGTCTGTGATTGGGAACATTAGGAGTAATAAGAGTAAGGTGTATACAGGAGGTTACATGATACACTATGATATTACCCTGTACATGCAGTGTGTAATGGTCTGTGGTTGGGAACATTAGGAGTAATAAGAGTAAGGTGTATACAGTAGGTTAAATGATACACTATGAAATTACCCTGTACATGCAGTGTGCAATGGTCTGTGGATGGGAACTTTAGGAGGAGTAAGGTGTATACAGGAGGTTACATTATACGCTATAATATTACCCTGTACATGTAGTGTGTAATGGTCTGTGGTTGGGAACATTAGGAGTAATAAGTGTATGGTGTATATAGGAGGTTACATGATACACTATGATATTACCATGTACATGTAGTGTGTAATGGTCTGTGGATGGGAACATTAGGAGTAATAAGAGTAATGTGTATACAGGAGGTTACATGATACACTATGATATTACCCTGAACATGCAGTGTGTAATGGTCTGTGGTTGGGAACATTAGGAGTAATAAGAGTAAGGTGTATACAGGAGGTTACATGACACACTATGATATTACCCTGTATATGCAGTGTGTAATGATCTGTGGTTGGGAACATTAGGAGTAATAAGAGTAAGTTGTATACAGGAGGTTACATGATACACTATGATATTACCCTGTACATGCAGTGTGTAATGGTCTGTGGTTGGGAACATTAGGAGTAATAAGAGTAAGGTGTATACAGGAGGTTACATGATACACTATGATATTACCCTGTACATGCAGTGTGTAATGATCTGTGGTTGGGAACATTAGGAGTAATAAGAGTAAGTTGTATATAGGAGGTTACATGATACACTATGATATTACCCTGTATATGCAGTGTGTAATGGTCTGTGGTTGGGAACATTAGGAGTAATAAGAGTAAGGTGTATACAGGAGGTTACATGATACACTATGATATTACCCTGTACATGCAGTGTGTAATGGTCTGTGGATGGCAACATTAGGAGTAATAAGAGTAAGGTGTATACAGGAGGTTACATGATATACTATGATATTACCCTGTACATGCAGTGTGTAATGGTCTGTGGTTGGGAACATTAGGAGTAATAAGAGTAAGGTGTATACAGGAGGTTACATGATACACTATGATATTACCCTGTACATGCAGTGTGTAATGGTCTGTGGTTGGGAACATTAGGAGTAATAAGAGTAAGGTGTATACAGTAGGTTACATGATACACTATGATATTACCCTGTACATGCAGTGTGTAATGGTCTGTGGTTGGGAACATTAGGAGTAATAAGAGTAAGGTGTATACAGGAGGTTACATGATACACTATGATATTACCCTGTATATGCAGTGTGTAATTGTCTGTGGTTGGGAACATTAGGAGTAATAAGAGTAAGGTGTATACAGGAGGTTACATGATACAAAATGATATTACCCTGTACATGCAGTGTGTAATGGTCTGTGGTTGGGAACATTAGGAGTAATAAGAGTAAGGTGTATACAGGAGGTTACATGATACACTATGATATTACCCTGTATATGCAGTGTGTAATTGTCTGTGGTTGGGAACATTAGGAGTAATAAGAGTAAGGTGTATATAGGAGGTTACATGATACAAAATGATATTACCCTATACATGCAGTGTGTAATGGTCTGTGGTTGGGAACATTAGGAGTAATAAGAGTAAGGTGTATACAGGAGGTTACATGATACACTATGATATTACCCTGTACATGCAGTGTGTAATGGTCTGTGGTTGGGAACATTAGGAGTAATAAGAGTAAGGTGTATACAGGAGGTTACATGATACACTATGATATTACCCTGTATATGCAGTGTGTAATTGTCTGTGGTTGGGAACATTAGGAGTAATAAGAGTAAGGTGAATACAGGAGGTTACATGATACAAAATGATATTACCCTGTACATGCAGTGTGCAATGGTCTGTGGATGGGAACATTAGGAGGAGTAAGGTGTATACAGGAGATTACATTATACGCTATAATATTACCCTGTACATGTAGTGTGTAATGGTCTGTGGTTGGGAACATTAGGAGTAATAAGAGTAAGGTGTATACAGGAGATTTCATGATACACTATGATATTACCCTGTACATGCAGTGTGTAATGGTCTGAGGTTGGGAATATTAGGAGTAATAAGAGTAAGGTGTATACAGGAGGTTACATGATACACTATGAAATTACCCTGTACATGCAGTGTGTAATGGTCTGTGGTTGGGAGCATTAGGATTAATAAGAGTAAGGTGTATATAGGAGGTTACATGATACACTATGATATTACCCTGTACATGCAGTGTGTAATGGTCTGTGGTTGGGAACATTAGGAGTAATAAGAGTAAGGTGTATACAGGTGGTTACATGATACACTATGATATTACCCTGTACATGCAGCGCGTAATGGTCTGTGATTGGGAACATTAGGAGTAATAGGAGTAAGGTGTATACAGGAGTTTACATGATATACTATGATATTACCCTGGACATGCAGTGTGTAGTGGTCTGTGGTTGGGAACATTAGGAGTAATAAGAGTAAGGTGTATACAGGAGGTTACATGATACACTATGATATTACCCTGGACATGCAGTGTGTAATGGTCTGTGGTTGGGAACATTAGGAGTAATAAGAGTAAGGTATATACAGGAGGTTACATGATACACTATGATATTACCCTGTACATGCAGTGTGTAATGGTCTGAGGTTGGGAATATTAGGAGTAATAAGAGTAAGGTGTATACAGGAGGTTACATGATACACTATGATATTACCCAGTACATGCAGTGTGTAATGGTCTGAGGTTGGGAATATTATGAGTAATAAGAGTAAGGTATATACAGGAGGTTACATGACACACTATGATATTACCCAGTACATGCAGTGTGTAATGGTCTGAGGTTGGGAATATTAGGAGTTAAAAGAGTAAGGTGTATACAGGAGGTTACATGATACACTATGATATTACCCAGTACATGCAGTGTGTAATGGTCTGAGGTTGGGAATATTAGGAGTTATAAGAGTAAGGTGTATACAGGAGGTTACATGATACACTATGATATTACCCAGTACATGCAGTGTGTAATGGTCTGAGGTTGGGAATATTAGGAGTTATAAGAGTAAGGTGTATACAGGAGGTTACATGATACACTATGATATTACCCTGTACATGCAGTGTGTAATGGTCTGTGGTAGGGAACATTAGGAGTAATAAGAGTAAGGTGTATACAGGAGGTTACATGATACACTATGATATTACCCTGTACATGCAGTGTGTAATGGTCTGTGGTTGGGAACATTAGGAGTAATAAGAGTAAGGTGTATACAGTAGGTTACATGATACACTATGATATTACCCTGTACATGCAGTGTGTAATTGTCTGTGGTTGGGAACATTAGGAGTAATAAGAGTAAGGTGTATACAGGAGGTTACATGACACACTATGATATTACCCTGTATATGCAGGGTGTAATGGTCTGTGGTTGGGATCATTAGGAGTAATAAGGTGTATACAGGAGGTTACATGATACACTATGATATTACCCTGTACATGCAGTGTGTAATGATCTGTGGTTGGGAACATTAGGAGTAATAAGAGTAAGTTGTATACAGGAGGTTACATGATACACTATGATATTACCCTGTACATGCAGTGTGTAATGGTCTGTGGTTGGGAACATTAGGAGTAATAAGAGTAAGTTGTATACAGGAGGTTACATGATACACTATGATATTACCCTGTACATGCAGTGTGTAATGGTCTGTGGTTGGGAACATTAGGAGTAATAAGAGTAAGGTGTATACAGGATGTTACATGATACACTATGATATTACCCTGTACATGCAGTGTGTAATGGTCTGTGGTTGGGAACATTAGGAGTAATAAGAGTAAGGCGTATACAGGAGGTTACATGATACACTATGATATTACCCTGTTCATGCAGTGTGTAATGGTCTGTGGTTGGGAACATAAGGTGTAATAAGAGTGAGGTGTATATAGGAGGGTACATGATACACTATGATATTACCCTGTACATGCAGTGTGCAATGGTCTGTGGATGGCAACATTAGGAGTAATAAGAGTAAGGTGTATACAGGAGGTTACATGATACACTGTGATATTACCCTGTACATGCAGTGTGTAATGGTCTGTGGTTGGGAACATTAGGAGTAATAAGAGTAATGTGTATACAGGAGGTTACATGATACACTATGATATTACCCTGTACATGCAGTGTGTAATGGTCTGTGGTTGGGAACATTAGGAGTAATAAGAATATGGTGTATACAGGAGGTTACATGATACACTATGATATTACCCTGTACATACAGTGTGTAATGGTCTGTGGTTGGGAACATTAGGAGTAATAAGAGTAAGGTGTATACAGGAGGTTACATGATACACTATGATATTACACTGTACATGCAGTGTGTAATGGTCTGTGGTTGGGAACATTAGGAGTAATAAGAGTAAGGTGTATACAGGAGGTTACATGATACACTATGATATTACCCTGTATATGCAGTGTGTAATTGTCTGTGGTTGGGAACATTAGGAGTAATAAGAGTAAGGTGTATACAGGAGGTTACATGATACAAAATGATATTACCCTGTACATGCAGTGTGTAATGGTCTGTGGTTGGGAACATTAGGAGTAATAAGAGTAAGGTGTATACAGTAGGTTACATGATACACTATGATATTACCCTGTACATGCAGTGTGCAATGGTCTGTGGATGGGAACATTAGGAGGAGTAAGGTGTATACAGGAGGTTACATTATACGCTATAATATTACCCTGTACATGTAGTGTGTAATGGTCTGTGGTTGGGAATATTAGGAGTAATAAGAGTAAGGTGTATACAGGAGGTTACATGATACACTATGAAATTACCCTGTACATGCAGTGTGTAATGGTCTGTGGTTGGGAGCATTAGGATTAATAAGAGTAAGGTGTATACAGGAGGTTACATGATACACTATGATATTATCCTGCACGTGCAGTGTGTAATGGTCTGTGGTTGGGAACATTAGGAGTAATAAGAGTAAGGTGTATACAGGTGGTTACATGATACACTATGATATTACCCTGTACATGCAGCGTGTAATGGTCTGTGATTGGGAACATTAGGAGTAATAGGAGTAAGGTGTATACAGGAGGTTACATGATATACTATGATATTAACCTGGACATGCAGTGTGTAATGGTCTGTGGTTGGGAACATTAGGATTAATAAGAGTAAGATGTATACAGGAGGTTACATGATACACTATGATATTACCCTGTACATGCTGTGTGTAATTGTCTGAGGTTGGGAATATTAGGAGTAATAAGAGTAAGGTGTATACAGGAGGTTACATGATACACTATGATATTACCCTGTACATGCAGTGTGTAATGGTCTGAGGTTGGGAATATTAGGAGTTATAAGAGTAAGGTGTATACAGGAGGTTACATGATACACTATGATATTACCCAGTACATGCAGTGTGTAATGGTCTGAGGTTGGGAATATTAGGAGTTATAAGAGTAAGGTGTATACAGGAGGTTATATGATACACTATGATATTACCCAGTACATGCTGTGTGTAATGGTCTGTGGTTGGGAACATTAGGAGTAATAAGAGTAAGGTGTATACAGGAGGTTACATGATACACTATAATATTACCCTGTACATGCAGTGTGTAATGGTCTGTGGTAGGGAACATTAGGAGTAATAAGAGTAAGGTGTATACAGGAGGTTACATGCTACACTATGATATTACCCTGTACATGCAGTGTGTAATGGTCTGTGGTTGGGAACATTAGGAGTAATAAGAGTAAGGTGTATACAGTAGGTTACATGATACACTATGATATTACCCTGTACATGCAGTGTGTAATTGTCTGTGGTTGGGAACATTAGGAGTAATAAGAGTAAGGTGTATACAGGAGGTTACATGATACAAAATGATATTACCCTGTACATGCAGTGTGTAATGGTCTGTGGTTGGGAACTTTAGGAGGAGTATAGTGTATACAGGAGGTTACATTATACGCTATAATATTACCCTGTACATGTAGTGTGTAATGGTCTGTGGTTGGGAACATTAGGAGTAATAAGTGTATGGTGTATATAGGAGGTTACATGATACACTATGATATTACCCTGTACATGTAGTGTGTAATGGTCTGTGGTTGGGAACATTAGGAGTAATAAGAGTAATGTGTATACAGGAGGTTACATGATACACTATGATATTACCCTGAACATGCAGTGTGTAATGGTCTGTGGTTGGGAACATTAGGAGTAATAAGAGTAAGGTGTATACAGGAGGTTACATGATACACTATGATATTACCCTGTATATGCAGGGTGTAATGGTCTGTGGTTGGGAACATTAGGAGTAATAAGGTGTATACAGGAGGTTACATGATACACTATGATATTACCCTGTACATGCAGTGTGTAATGATCTGTGGTTGGGAACATTAGGAGTAATAAGAGTAAGTTGTATACAGGAGGTTACCTGATACACTATGATATTACCCTGTACATGCAGTGTGTAATGGTCTGTGGTTGGGAACATTAGGAGAAATAAGAGTAAGGTGTATACAGTAGGTTACATGATACACTATGATATTACCCTGTACATGTAGTGTGTAATGGTCTGTGGTTGGGAACATTAGGAGTAATAAGAGTAAGGTGTATACAGGAGGTTACACGATACACTATGATATTACCCTGTACATGCAGTGTGTAATGGTCTGTGGTTGGGAACATTAGGAGTAATAAGAGTAATGTGTATACAGGAGGTTACATGATACACTATGATATTACCCTGAACATGCAGTGTGTAATGGTCTGTGGTTGGGAACATTAGGAGTAATAAGAGTAATGTGTATACAGGAGGTTACATGATACACTATGATATTACCCTGAACATGCAGTGTGTAATGGTCTGTGGTTGGGAACATTAGGAGTAATAATAGTAAGGTGTATACAGGAGGTTACATGACACACTATGATATTACCCTGTATATGCAGTGTGTAATGGTCTGTGGTTGGGAACATTAGGAGAAATAAGGTGTATACAGGAGGTTACATGATACACTATGATATTACCCTGTACATGCAGTGTGTAATGGTCTGTGGTTGGGAACATTAGGAAAAATAAGAGTAAGTTGTATACAGGAGGTTACATGATACACTATGATATTACCCTGTGTATGCAGTGTGTAATGATCTGTGGTTGGGAACATTAGGAGTAATAAGAGTAAGGTGTATACAGTAGGTTACATGATACAGTATGATATTACCCTGTATATGCAGTGTGTAATGATCTGTGGTTGGGAACATTAGGAGTAATAAGAGTAAGTTGTATACAGGAGGTTACATGATACACTATGATATTACCCTGTGTATGCAGTGTATAATGGTCTGTGGTTGGGAACATTAGGAGTAATAAGAGTGAGGTGTATACAGGATGTTACATGACACAATATGATATTACCCTGTATATGCAGTGTGTAATGATCTGTGGTTGGGAACATTATTAGTAATAAGAGTAAGTTGTATACAGGAGGTTACATGATACACTATGATATTACCCTGTACATGCAGTGTGTAATGGTCTGTGGTTGGGAACATTAGGAGTAATAAGAGTAAGGTGTATACAGGAGGTTACATGATACACTATGATATTACCCTGTACATGCAGTGTGTAATGGTCTGTGGTTGGGAACATTAGGAGTAATAAGAGTAAGGTGTATACAGGAGGTTACATGATACACTATGATATTACCCTGTACATGCAGTGTGTAATGGTCTGTGGTTGGGAACATTAGGAGTAATATGGTGTATACAGGAGGTTACATGATACACTATGATATTACCCTCTACATGCAGTGTGTAATGGTCTGTGGTTGGGAACATTAGGAGTAATAAGAGTAAGGTGTATACAGGAGGTTACATGATACACTATGATATTACCCTGTACATGCAGTGTGTAATGGTCTGTGGTTGGGAACATTAGGAGTAATAAGAGTAAGGTGTATACAGGAGATTACATGATACACTATGATATTAGCCTGTACATGCAGTGTGTAATGGTCTGTGGTAGGGAACATTAGGAGTAATAAGAGTAAGGTGTATACAGGAGTTTACATGATACACTATGATATTACCCTTTACATGCAGTGTGTAATGGTCTGTGGTTGGGAACATTAGGAGTAATAAGAGTAAGGTGTATACAGGAGGTTACATTATACGCTATAATATTACCCTGTACATGTAGTGTGTAATGGTCTGTGGTTGGGAACATTAGGAGTAATAAGTGTATGGTGTATATAGGAGGTTACATGATACACTATGATATTACCCTGTACATGTAGTGTGTAATGGTCTGTGGATGGGAACATTAGGAGTAATAAGAGTAAGGTGTATACAGGAGGTTACATGATACACTATGATATTACCCTGTACATGCAGTGTGTAATGGTCTGTGGTTGGGAACATTAGGAGTAATAAGAGTAAGGTGTATACAGGAGGTTACATGATACACTATGATATTACCCTGTACTTGTAGAGTGTAATGGTCTGTGGTTGGGAACATTAGGAGTAATAAGAGTAAGTTGTATACAGGAGGTTACATGATACACTATGATATTACCCTGTACATGCAGTGTGTAATGGTCTGTGGTTTTGAAAATTTGGAGTAATAAGAGTAAGGTGTATACAGGAGGTTACATGATACACTATGATATTACCCTGTACATGTAGTGTGTAATGGTCTGTGGTTGGGAACATTAGGAGTAATAAGAGTAAGTTGTATACAGGAGGTTACATGATACGCTATGATATTACCCTGTACATGCAGTGTATAATGGTCTGTGGTTGGGAACATTAGGAGTAATAAGATTAAGGTATATACAGGAGGTTACATGATACGCTATGATATTATCCTGTACATGCAGTGTGTAATGGTCTGTGGTTGGGAACATTAGGAGTAATAAGAGTAAGGTGTATACAGGAGGTTACATGATACACTATGATATTACCCTGTACATGCAGTGTGTAATGGTCTGTGGTTGGGAACATTAGGAGTAATAAGAGTAAGGTGTATACAGGAGGTTACATGATACACTATGATATTACCCTGTACATGCAGTGTGTAATGGTCTGTGGTTGGAAACATTAGGAGTAATAAGAGTAAGGTGTATAAAGGAGGTTACATGATACACTATGATATTACCCTGTACATGCAGTGTGTAATGGTCTGTAGTTGGGAATATTAGGAGTAATAAGAGTAAGGTATATACAGGAGGTTACATGATACACTATGACACTTACCCTGTACATGCAGTGTGCAATGGTCTGTGGTTGGGAACATTAGGAGTAATAAGAGTAAGGTGTATACAGGAGGTTAAATGATACTCTATGATATTACCCTGTACATGCAGTGTGTAATGGTCTGTGGTTGGGAACATTAGGAGGAGTAAGGTGTATACAGGAGGTTACATGATACTCTATGATATTACCCTGTACATGCAGTGTGTAATGGTCTGTGGATGGGAACATTAGGAGGAGAAAGGTGTATACAGGAGGATACATTATACACTATAATATTACCCTGTACATGCAGTGTGTAATGGTCTGTAGTTGGGAATATTAGGAGTAATAAGAGTGAGGTGTATATAGGAGGTTACATGATACACTATGATATTACCCTGTACATGCAGTGTGTAATGGTCTGTGGTTGGGATCATTAGGATTAATAAGAGTAAGGTGTATACAGGAGGTTACATGATACATTATGATATTACCCTGTACATGCAGTGTGTAATGGTCTGTGGTTGGGAACATTAGAAGTAATAAGAGTAAGGTGTATACAGGAGGTTACATGATACACTATGATATTACCCTGTACCTGCAGTGTGTAATGGTCTGTGTTTGGGAACATTAGGAGTAATAAGAGTAAGGTGTATACAGGAGGTTACATGATACACTATGATATTACCCTGTACCTGCAGTGTGTAATGGTCTGTGTTTGGGAACATTAGGAGTAATAAGAGTAAGGTGTATACAGGAGGTTACATGATACACTATGATATTACCCTGTACATGCAGTGTGTAATGGTCTGTGGTTGGGAACATTAGAAGTAATAAGAGTAAGGTGTATACAGGAGGTTACATGATACACTATGATATTACCCTGTACCTGCAGTGTGTAATGGTCTGTGTTTGGGAACATTAGGAGTAATAAGAGTAAGGTGTATACAGGAGGTTACATGATACACTATGATATTACCCTGTACATGCAGTGTGCAATGGTCTGTGGTTATGAACATTAGGAGTAATAAGAGTAAGGTGTATACAGGAGGTTACATGATACACTATGATATTACCCTGTACATGCAGTGTGCAATGGTCTGTGGTTGGGAACATTAGGAGTAATAAGAGTAAGGTGTATATAGGAGGTTACATGATACACTATGATATTACCCTGTACATGTAGTGTGTAATGGTCTGTGTTTGGGAACATTAGGAGTAATAAGAGTAAGGTGTATACAGGAGGTTACATGATACACTATGATATTACCCTGTACATGCAGTGTGTAATGGTCTGTGGTTGGGAACATTAGGAGTAATAAGAGTAAGGTGTTTACAGGAGGTTACATGATACACTATGACACTTACCCTGTACATGCAGTGTGCAATGGTCTGTGGTTATGAACATTAGGAGTAATAAGAGTAAGGTGTATACAGGAGGTTACATGATACACTATGATATTACCCTGTACATGCAGTGTGTAATGATCTGTGGTTGGGAACATTAGGAGTAATAAGAGTAATGTGTATACAGGAGGTTACATGATACACTATGATATTACCCTGTACATGCAGTGTGTAATGGTCTGTAGTTGGGAATATTAGGAGTAATAAGAGTAAGGTATATACAGGAGGTTACATGATACACTATGACACTTACCCTGTACATGCAGTGTGCAATGGTCTGTGTTTGGGAACATTAGGAGTAATAAGAGTAAGGTGTATACAGGAGGTTACATGATACTCTATTATACTACCCTGTACATGCAGTGTGTAATGGTCTGTGGATGGGAACATTAGGAGGAGTAAGGTGTATACAGGAGGATACATGATACTCTATGATATTACCCTGTACATGCAGTGTGTAATGGCCTGTGGTTGGGAACATTAGGATTAATAAGAGTGAGGTGTATACAGGAGGATACATTATACACTATAATATTACCCTGTACATGCAGTGTGTAATGGTCTGTAGTTGGGATTATTAGGAGTAATAAGAGTGAGGTGTATATAGGAGGTTACATGATACACTATGATATTACCCTGTACATGCAGTGTGTAATGGTCTGTGGTTGGGAACATTAGGAGTAATAAGAGTAAGGTGTATACAGGAGGTTACATGATACATTATGATATTACCCTGTACATGTAGTGTGTAATGGTCTGTGGTCTGGAACATTAGGAGTATTAAGAGTAAGGTGTATACAGGAGGTTACATGATACATTATGATATTACCCTGTACATGTAGTGTGTAATGGTCTGTGGTTGGGAACATTAGAAGTAATAAGAGTAAGGTGTATACAGGAGGTTACATGATACACTATGATATTACCCTGTACATGCAGTGTGTAATGGTCTGTGGTTGTGAACATTAGGAGTAATAAGAGTAAGGTGTATACAGGAGGTTACATGATACACTATGATATTACCCTGTACATGCAGTGTGCAATGGTCTGTGTTTGGGAAAATTAGGAGTAATAAGAGTAAGGTGTATACAGGAGGTTACATGATACACTATGATATTACCCTGTACATGCAGTGTGCAATGGTCTGTGTTTGGGAAAATTAGGAGTAATAAGAGTAAGGTGTATACAGGAGGTTACATGATACACTATGACACTTACCCTGTGCATGCAGTGTGCAATGGTCTGTGGTTATGAACATTAGGAGTAATAAGAGTAATGTGTATACAGGAGTTTACATGATACACTATGATATTACCCTGTACATGCAGTGTGCAATGGTCTGTGGTTGGGAACATTAGGAGTAATAAGAGTAAGGTGTATACAGGAGGTTACATGATACACTATGATATTACCCTGTACATGCAGCGTGCAATGGTCTGTGGATGGGAACATTAGGAGGAGTAAGGTGTATACAGGAGGTTACATGATACACTATGATATTACCCTGTACATGCAGTGTGTAATGGTCTGTGGTGGGGAACATTAGGAGTAATAATAGTAAGGTGTATACAGGAAGTTACATGATACACTATGATATTACCCTGTACATGCAGTGTGTAATGGTCTGTGGTTGGGAACATTAGGAGTAATAAGAGTAAGGTGTATACAGGAGGATACATGATACACTATGATATTACCCTGTACATGCAGTGTGTAATGGTCTGTGGATGGGAACATTAGGAGGAGTAAGGTGTATACAGGAGGTTACATTATACACTATAATATTACCCTGTACATGCAGTGTGTAATGGTCTGTGGTTGGGAACATTAGGAGTAATAAGTGTATGGTGTATCTAGGAGGTTACATGATACACTATGATATTACCCTGTACATGCAGTGTGTAATGGTCTGTGGTTGGGAACATTATGAGTAATAAGAGTAAGGTGTATACAGGAGGTTACATGATACACTATGATTTTACCCTGTACATGCAGTGTGCAATGGTCTGTGGATGGGAACATTAGGAGGAGTAAGGTGTATACAGGAGGTTACATTATACACTATAATATTACCCTGTACATGTAGTGTGTAATGGTCTGTGGTTGGGAACATTAGGAGTAATAAGTGTATGGTGTATCTAGGAGGTTACATGATACACTATGATATTACCCTGTACATGTAGTGTGTAATGGTCTGTGGTTGGGAACATTAGGAGTAATAAGAGTAAGGTGTATACAGAAAGTTACATGATACACTATGATATTACCCTGTACATGCAGTGTGTAATGGTCTGTGGTTGGGAACATTAGGACTAATAAGAGTAAGGTATATACAGGAGGTTACATGATACACTATAATATTACCCTGTACATGCAGTGTGTAATGGTCTGTGGTTGGGAACATAAGGAGTAATAAGAGTAAGGTGTATACTGGAGGTTACATGATACACTATGATATTACCCTGTACATGCAGTGTGTAATGGTCTGTGGTTGGGAACATAAGGAGTAATAAGAGTAAGGTGTATACAGGAGGTTACATGATACACTATAATATTACCCTGTACATGCAGTGTGTAATGGTCTGTGGTTGGGAACATTAGGAGTAATAAGAGTAAGGTGTATACAGGAGGTTACATGATACACTATGATATTACCCTGTACATGCAGTGTGTAATGGTCTGTGGTTGGGAACATTAGGAGTAATAAGAGTAAGGTGTATACAGTAGGTTACATGATACACTATGATATTACCCAGTACATGCAGTGTGTAATGGTCTGTGGTTGGGAACATTAGGAGTAATAAGAGTAAGGTGTATACAGGAGGTTACATGATACACTATGATATTACCCTGTATATGCAGTGTGTAATTGTCTGTGGTTGGGAACATTAGGAGTAATAAGAGTAAGGTGTATACAGGAGGTTACATGATACAAAATGATATTACCATGTACATGCAGTGTGTAATGGCCTGTGGTTGGGAACATTAGGAGTAATAAGAGTGAGGTGTATACTGGAGGTTACATGATATACTATGATATTACCCTGTACATGCAGTGTGCAATGGTCTGTGGATGGGAACATTAGGAGGAGTAAGGTGTATACAGGAGGTTACATTATACGCTATAATATTACCCTGTACATGTAGTGTGTAATGGTCTGTGGTTGGGAACATTAGGAGTAATAAGAGTAAGGTGTATACAGGAGATTTCATGATACACTATGATATTACCCTGTACATGCAGTGTGTAATGGTCTGAGGTTGGGAATATTAGGAGTAATAAGAGTAAGGTGTATACAGGAGGTTACATGATACACTATGAAATTACCCTGTACATGCAGTGTATAATGGTCTGTGGTTGGGAACATTACGAGTAACAAGAGTAAGGTGTATACAGGTGGGTAAATGATACACTATGATATTACCCTGTACATGCAGTGTGTAATGGTCTGTGGTTGGGAACATTAAAAGTAAGAAGAGTAAGGTGTATACAGGAGGTTACATGATACACTATGATATTACCCTGTACATGCAGTGTGTAATGGTCTGTGGTTGGGAGCATTAGGATTAATAAGAGTAAGGTGTATACAGGAGGTTACATGATACACTATGATATTATACTGCACGTGCAGTGTGTAATGGTCTGTGGTTGGGAACATTAGGTGTAATAATAGTAAGGTGTATACAGGTGGTTACATGATACACTATGATATTACCCTGTACATGCAGCGTGTAATGGTCTGTGATTGGGAACATTAGGAGTAATAGGAGTAAGGTGTATACAGGAGGTTACATGATATACTATGATATTACCCTGGACATGCAGTGTATAATGGTCTGTGGTTGGGAACATTAGGAGTAATAAGAGTAAGGTGTATACAGGAGGTTACATGATACACTATGATATTATCGTGTACATGCAGTGTGTAGTGGTCTGTGGTTGGGAACATTAGGAGTAATAAGAGTAATGTGTATACAGGAGGTTACATGATACACTATGATATTACCCAGTACATGCAGTGTGCAATGGTCTGAGGTTGGGAATATTAGGAGTTAAAAGAGTAAGGTGTATACAGGAGGTTACATGATACACTATGATATTACCCAGTACATGCAGTGTGTAATGGTCTGAGGTTGGGAATATTAGGAGTTATAAGAGTAAGGTGTATACAGGAGGTTACATGATACACTATGATATTACCCTGTACATGCAGTGTGTAATGGTCTGTGGTTGGGAACATTAGGAGTAATAAGAGTGAGGTGTATATAGGAGGTTACATGATGATGATACACTATGATATTACCCTGTACATGCAGTGTGTAATGGTCTGTGGTTGGGAACATTACGAGTAACAACAGTAAGGAGTATACAGGTGGGTAAATGATACACTATGCTATTACCCTGTTCATGCAGTGTGTAATGGTCTGTGGTTATGAACATTAGGAGTAATAAGAGTAAGGTGTATACAGGAGGTTACATGATACACTATGATATTACCCTGTACATGCAGTGTGTAATGGTCTGTGGTTGTGAACATTAGGTGTAATAAGAGTAAGGTGTATACAGGAGGTTACATGATACACTATGATATTACCCTGTACATGCAGTGTGCAATGGTCTGTGGTTGGGAACATTAGGAGTAATAAGAGTAAGGTGTATACAGGAGGTTACATGATACACTATGATATTACCCTGTACATGTAGTGTGTAATGGTCTGTGTTTGGGAACATTAGGAGTAATAAGAGTAAGGTGTATACAGGAGGTTACATGATACACTATGATATTACCCTGTACATGCAGTGTGTAATGGTCTGTGGTTGGGAACATTAGGAGTAATAAGAGTAAGGTGTATACAGGAGGTTACATGATACACTATGACACTTACCCTGTACATGCAGTGTGTAATGGTCTGTGGTTGGGAACATTAGGAGTAATAAGAGTAAGGTGTATAAAGGAGGTTACATGATACACTATGATATTACTCTGTACATGCAGTGTGTAATGGTCTGTAGTTGGGAATATTAGGAGTAATAAGAGTAAGGTATATACAGGAGGTTACATGATACACTATGACACTTACCCTGTACATGCAGTGTGCAATGGTCTGTGTTTGGGAACATTAGGAGTAATAAGAGTAAGGTGTATACAGGAGGTTACATGATACTCTATTATACTACCCTGTACATGCAGTGTGTAATGGTCTGTGGATGGGAACATTAGGAGGAGTAAGGTGTATACAGGAGGTTACATGATACACTATGATATTACCCTGTACATGCAGTGTGTAATGGCCTGTGGTTGGGAACATTAGGATTAATAAGAGTGAGGTGTATACAGGAGGTTACATGATACACTATGATATTACCCTGTACATGCAGTGTGCAATGGTCTGTGGATGGGAACATTAGGAGGAGTAAGGTGTATACAGGAGGATACATTATACACTATAATATTACCCTGTACATGCAGTGTGTAATGGTCTGTAGTTGGGAATATTAGGAGTAATAAGAGTGAGGTGTATATAGGAGGTTACATGATACACTATGATATTACCCTGTACATGCAGTGTGTAATGGTCTGTGGTTGGGATCATTAGGATTAATAAGAGTAAGCTGTATACAGGAGGTAACATGATACACTATGATATTACCCTGTACATGCAGAGTATAATGGTCTGTGGTTGGGAACATTAGGAGTAATAAGAGTAAGGTGTATACAGGAGATTACATGATACACTATGATATTACCCTGTACATGCAGTGTGTAATGGTCTGTGGTTTGGAACATTAGGAGTATTAAGAGTAAGGTGTATACAGGAGGTTACATGATACAGTATGATATTACCCTGTACATGCAGTGTGTAATGGTCTGTGGTCTGGAACATTAGGAGTATTAAGAGTAAGGTGTATACAGGAGGTTACATGATACATTATGATATTACCCTGTACATGTAGTGTGTAATGGTCTGTGGTTGGGAACATTAGAAGTAATAAGAGTAAGGTGTATACAGGAGGATACATGATACACTATGATATTACCCTGTACATGCAGTGTGTAATGGTCTGTGGTTGTGAACATTAGGAGTAATAAGAGTAAGGTGTATACAGGAGGTTACATGATACACTATGATATTACCCTGTACATGCAGTGTGCAATGGTCTGTGTTTGGGAACATTAGGAGTAATAAGAGTAAGGTGTATACAGGAGGTTACATGATACACTATGATATTACCCTGTACATGCAGTGTGCAATGGTCTGTGGTTGGGAACATTAGGAGTAATAAGAGTAAGGTGTATACAGGAGGTTACATGATACACTATGATATTACCCTGTACATGCAGCGTGCAATGGTCTGTGGATGGGAACATTAGGAGGAGTAAGGTGTATACAGGAGGTTACATGATACACTATGATATTACCCTGTACATGCAGTGTGCAATGGTCTGTGGTGGGGAACATTAGGAGTAATAATAGTAAGGTGTATACAGGAAGTTACATGATACACTATGATATTACCCTGTACATGCAGTGTGTAATGGTCTATGGTTGGGAACATTAGGAGTAATAAGAGTAAGGTGTACACAGGAGGTTACATGATACACTATGATATTACCCTGTACATGCAGTGTGTAATGGTCTATGGTTGGGAACATTAGGAGTAATAAGAGTAAGGTGTACACAGGAGGTTACATGATACACTATGATATTACCCTGTACATGCAGTGTGTAATGGTCTGTGGTTGGGAACATTAGGAGTAATAAGAGTAAGGTGTATACAGGAGGATACATGATACACTATGATATTACCCTGTACATGCAGTGTGTAATGGTCTGTGGATGGGAACATTAGGAGGAGTAAGGTGTATACAGGAGGTTACATTATACACTATAATATTACCCTGTACATGTAGTGTGTAATGGTCTGTGGTTGGGAACATTAGGAGTAATAAGAGTAAGGTGTATACAGGAGGTTACATGATACACTATGATATTACCCTGTACATGCAGTGTGTAATGGTCTGTGGTTGGGAACATTAGGAGTAATAAGAGTAAGGTGTATACAGGAGGTTACATGATACACTATGATATTACCCTGTACATGCAGTGTGCAATGGTCTGTGGATGGGAACATTAGGAGGAGTAAGGTGTATACAGGAGGTTACATTATACACTATAATATTACCCTGTACATGTAGTGTGTAATGGTCTGTGGTTGGGAACATTAGGAGTAATAAGAGTAAGGTGTATACAGAAAGTTACATGATACACTATGATATTACCCTGTACATGCAGTGTGTAATGGTCTGTGGTTGGGAACATTAGGAGTAATAAGAGTAAGGTGTATACAGGAGGTTACATGATACACTATGATATTACCCTGTACATGCAGTGTGTAATGGTCTGTGGTTGGGAACATTAGGACTAATAAGAGTAAGGTATATACAGGAGGTTACATGATACACTATAATATTACCCTGTACATGCAGTGTGTAATGGTCTGTGGTTGGGAACATAAGGAGTAATAAGAGTAAGGTGTATACAGGAGGTTACATGATACACTATAATATTACCCTGTACATGCAGTGTGTAATGGTCTGTGGTTGGGAACATTAGGAGTAATAAGAGTAAGGTGTATACAGGAGGTTACATGATACACTGTGATATTACCCTGTACATGCAGTGTGTAATGGTCTGTGGTTGGGAACATTAGGAGTAATAAGAGTAAGGTGTATACAGTAGGTTACATGATACACTATGATATTACCCAGTACATGCAGTGTGTAATGGTCTGTGGTTGGGAACATTAGGAGTAATAAGAGTAAGGTGTATACAGGAGGTTACATGATACACTATGATATTACCCTGTATATGCAGTGTGTAATTGTCTGTGGTTGGGAACATTAGGAGTAATAAGAGTAAGGTGTATACAGGAGGTTACATGATACAAAATGATATTACCATGTACATGCAGTGTGTAATGGCCTGTGGTTGGGAACATTAGGAGTAATAAGAGTGAGGTGTATACAGGAGGTTACATGATATACTATGATATTACCCTGTACATGCAGTGTGCAATGGTCTGTGGATGGGAACATTAGGAGGAGTAAGGTGTATACAGGAGGTTACATTATACGCTATAATATTACCCTGTACATGTAGTGTGTAATGGTCTGTGGTTGGGAACATTAGGAGTAATAAGAGTAAGGTGTATACAGGAGATTTCATGATACACTATGATATTACGCTGTACATGCAGTGTGTAATGGTCTGAGGTTGGGAATATTAGGAGTAATAAGAGTAAGGTGTATACAGGAGGTTACATGATACACTATGAAATTACCCTGTACATGCAGTGTGTAATGGTCTGTGGTTGGGAGCATTAGGATTAATAAGAGTAAGGTGTATACAGGAGGTTACATGATACACTATGATATTATTCTGCACGTGCAGTGTGTAATGGTCTGTGGTTGGGAACATTAGGTGTAATAATAGTAAGGTGTATACAGGTGGTTACATGATACACTATGATATTACCCTGTACATGCAGCGTGTAATGGTCTGTGATTGGGAACATTCGGAGTAATAGGAGTAAGGTGTATACAGGAGGTTACATGATATACTATGATATTACCCTGGACATGCAGTGTATAATGGTCTGTGGTTGGGAACATTAGGAGTAATAAGAGTAAGGTGTATACAGGAGGTTACATGATACACTATGATATTATCGTGTACATGCAGTGTGTAGTGGTCTGTGGTTGGGAACATTAGGAGTAATAAGAGTAATGTGTATACAGGAGGTTACATGATACACTATGATATTACCCAGTACATGCAGTGTGTAATTGTCTGAGGTTGGGAATATTAGGAGTAATAAGAGTAAGGTATATACAGGAGGTAACATGACACACTATGATATTACCCAGTACATGCAGTGTGTAATGGTCTGAGGTTGGGAATATTAGGAGTTAAAAGAGTAAGGTGTATACAGGAGGTTACATGATACACTATGATATTACCCAGTACATGCAGTGTGTAATGGTCTGAGGTTGGGAATATTAGGAGTTATAAGAGTAAGTGTATACAGGATGTTACATGATACACTATGATATTACCCAGTACATGCAGTGTGTAATGGTCTGAGGTTGGGAATATTAGGAGTTATAAGAGTAAGGTGTATACAGGAGGTTACATGATACACTATGATATTACCCTGTACATGCAGTGTATAATGGTCTGTGGTTGGGAACATTACGAGTAACAACAGTAAGGAGTATACAGGTGGGTAAATGATACACTATGATATTACCCAGTACATGCAGTGTGTAATGGTCTGAGGTTGGGAATATTAGGAGTTATAAGAGTAAGTGTATACAGGATGTTACATGATACACTATGATATTACCCAGTACATGCAGTGTGTAATGGTCTGAGGTTGGGAATATTAGGAGTTATAAGAGTAAGGTGTATACAGGAGGTTACATGATACACTATGATATTACCCTGTTCATGCAGTGTGTAATGGTCTGTGGTTGGGAACATTAGGAGTAATAAGAGTAAGGTGTATACAGGAGGTTACATGATACACTATGATATTACCCTGTACATGCAGTGTGTAATGGTCTGTGGTTGGGAACATTAGGAGTAATAAGAGTAAGGTGTATACAGTAGGTTATATGATACACTATGATATTACCCTGTACATGCAGTGTGTAATGGTCTGTGGTTGGGAACATTAGGAGTAATAAGAGTAAGGTGTATACAGGAGGTTACATGATACACTATGATATTACCCTGTACATGCAGTGTGTAATGGTCTGTGGTTGGGAACATTAGGAGTAATAAGAGTAATGTGTATACAGGAGGTTACATGATACACTATGATATTACCCTGTACATGCAGTGTGTAATGGTCTGTGATTGGGAACATTAGGAGTAATAAGAGTAAGGTGTATACAGGAGGTTACATGATACACTATGATATTACCCTGTACATGCAGTGTGTAATTGTCTGTGGTTGGGAACATTAGGAGTAATAAGAGTAAGGTGTATACAGTAGGTTAAATGATACACTATGATATTACCCTGTACATGCCGTGTGTAATGGTCTGTGGTTGGGAACATTAGGAGTAATAAGAGTGAGGTGTATACAGGAGGTTACATGATACACTATGAAATTACCCTGTACATGCAGTGTGCAATGGTCTGTGGATGGGAACTTTAGGAGGAGTAAGGTGTATACAGGAGGTTACATTATACGCTATAATATTACCCTGTACATGTAGTGTGTAATGGTCTGTGGTTGGGAACATTAGGAGTAATAAGTGTATGGTGTATATAGGAGGTTACATGATACACTATGATATTACCCTGTACATGCAGTGTGTAATGGTCTGTGGTTGGGAACATTAGGAGTAATAAGAGTAAGGTGTATACAGGAGGTTACATGATACACTATGATATTACCCTGTATATGCAGTGTGTAATGGTCTGTGGTTGGGAACATTAGGAGTAATAAGAGTAAGGTGTATACAGGAGGTTACATGATACACTATGATATTACCCTGAACATGCAGTGTGTAATGGTCTGTGGTTGGGAACATTAGGAGTAATAAGAGTAAGTTGTATACAGGAGGTTACATGATACACTATGATATTACCCTGTACATGAAGTGTGTAATGGTCTGTGGTTGGGAACATTAGGAGTAATAAGAGTAAGGTGTATACAGGAGGGTACATGACACACTATGATATTACCCTGTACATGCAGTGTGTAATGGTCTGTGGTTGGGAACATTAGGAGTAATAAGAGTAAGGTGTATACAGGAGGGTACATGATACACTATGGTATTACCCTGTACATGCAGTGTGTAATGGTCTGTGGTTGGGAACATTAGGAGTAATAAGAGTAAGGTGTATACTAGGGATGAGCGGGTTCGGTTCCCTGAGAACCGAACCCACCCGAACTTCGGGGATCCGGGGCGATCCGAGCCCAAGCTCGGATCTCCCTGTCTGCCCCGGATCCCTCTCCCGAGGCAAAACCTCGAGATCTGCTGTCGGATCTCGAGGTTTTGCCTCGAGCGGCCATTTAAAAAAAAATGCCTTTGCCTTTAATGGGCAAAGTGCTGATTGGCTGACAGAGCCGTCTGTCACGGCTCTCAGCCAATCAGCATTATGGTGCTCATTTGCATGTAGCACGGACTCGTGAGATCCGTGCTACATGCATCTGTGTGATTGACAGTGACACAGAGCACAGATGGGTCAGTGAGACCCGTCTGTGCTGCTGTGTATTTCAATGACACAGATGCACGCACGGACCAGGAGATCCGTGCTACTTGCATCTGTGTCATTGACACAGAGCACTAACGGGTCCGTGAGACCCGTCTGTGCTGCTGTGGTAAATAAAAAAAAAAAAACCTGTGTAAAAAGAGAAAAAAATGGCGTGCCCCCCCCCCAAAAAAAGAGCAACCAGCCCCGGGCATTAGTGACCCAGTGCTGGGTGTGCTTAAATACAGGGGACAAACGACATAGGGGTCCCCTGTACTTAAACACAACCAGCACCGGGCTAGTCAGAACCAGAGCTGGTTGCCAAAATACGGGGGACAAACGACGTAGGGGTCCCCCGTATTCTGCGCAACCAGCTCTGGGCTCTGATCCGGTCCTGGTTCTGGAAATACAGGGGAAAAAAATGAGTAGGGTTCCCCTGTATGTTCCAGAACCAGCACTGGACTTTTTCTAGCGGGGGGCTGATGCCACAGCCAGGGGAGCCCTTTCACCGGGCCCCCCAGCCGCAGCATCAGCCCTGACCGCTAGTCAGCCCAGGCCGGGGATCCCTGGAGAGCTGGGGACCCCCCCAATAAAGGGGTCACCCTCTCCAGGGCACCCCAGGCCCAGGCTGATAGCCCGGGGCTATCCCCGCCACCCCTGGTGGCGGTGGGTGGCGGGTTGATTGTGTGGTGTGGTGTAAATAAAGAATATCAAACATTGTCTTTACAAGTAGAACCGCAAGTCCCAGCATGCAGGGCATTAAGGGCCCACTAGTACCTGTAGTTCACCTGTAAAAAAATGTTTAAAAAAAACACAGGACACACACACCGTGACAGTATAAGTTTATTAAACATACATACACACACACACACACACACACACATGTACACATACTCACCTATGTAACCCTGTAGCATCGGTCCACTTGTCCGGTAAAGTATCCATAGGGGACCTGTGAAAAAAAACATACTCACCATCTCCTATGCGAGGTTCTGTCCTCTTCGTTCCAAAGTAGGCATCCCCGGACTTGGCAAAAAAAAAAAACGAAAACGCGATCCACGAACTTAGTACCGTTCTATAGAACGGTACTTCCCGAATGAGAGCTTAGCGGCGGGGTATCACCATGGAAACCCCGCTGCTAAGCGTTCATTGGCTGAGAGAGGTCATCTCCCGTCTCTCAGCCAATGAACGGCTCCCTCCATTGTAGTCAATGGTGGGAACCGCAGGGTAAACTTTAATAACCTTGCGGCTCCCAGCATTGACTACAATGGAGGGAGCCGTTCATTGGCTGAGAGAGACGGGAGATGGCCTCTCTCAGCCAATGAACGCTTAGCAGCGGGGTTTCCATGGTGATACCCCGCCGCTAAGCTCTCATTCGGGAAGTACCGTTCTATAGAACGGTACTAAGTTCGTGGATCGCGTTTTCGTTTTGTTTTTTTGCCAAGTCCGGGGATGCCTACTTTGGAACGAAGAGGACAGAACCTCGCATAGGAGATGGTGAGTATGTTTTTTTTCACAGGTCCCCTAGGGATACTTTACCGGACAAGTGGACCGATGCTACAGGTTACATAGGTGAGTATGTGTACATGTGTGTGTGTGTATGTATGTTTAATAAACTTATACTGTCACGGTGTGTGTGTCCTGTGTTTTTTTAAACATTTTTTTTACAGGTGAACTACAGGTACTAGTGGGCCCTTAATGCCCTGCATGCTGGTACTTGTGGTTCTCCAAGTACCAGCATGCGGGGCAGGCTAGCTGGGACTTGCAGTTCTACTTGTAAAGACAATGTTTGATATTCTTTATTTACACCACACCACACAATCAACCCGCCACCCACCGCCACCAGGGGTGGCGGGGATAGCCCCGGGCTATCAGCCTGGGCCTGGGGTGCCCTGGAGAGGGTGACCCCTTTATTGGGGGGGTCCCCAGCTCTCCAGGGATCCCCGGCCTGGGCTGACTAGCGGTCAGGGTTGATGCTGCGGCTGGGGGGCCCGGTGAAAGGGCTCCCCTGGCTGTGGCATCAGCCCCCCGCTAGAAAAAGTCCAGTGCTGGTTCTGGAACATACAGGGGAACCCTACTCATTTTTTGTCCCCTATATTTCCAGAACCAGGACCGGATCAGAGCCCAGAGCTGGTTGCGCAGAATACAGGGGACCCCTACGTCGTTTGTCCCCCGTATTTTGGCAACCAGCGCTGGTTCTGACTAGCCCGGTGCTGGTTGTGCTTAAGTACAGGGGACCCCTACGTCGTTTGTCCCCTGTATTTAAGCACACCCAGCACTGGGTTACTAATGCCCGGGGCTGGTTGCTCTTTTTTGGGGGGGTGCACGCCATTTTTTTCTTTTTTTACACAGGTTTTTTTTTTTTTTTTTTACCACAGCAGCACAGACGGGTCTCACGGACCTGTCATTGCTCTGTGCCAATCACACAGATGCATGTAGCACGGATCTCCCGGGTTCGTGCTACATGCAAATGGGCACCATAACGCTGATTGGCTTCCTGTCTGCCACTGCAGTGCCACTCCTAGATGGGCCACGTGTTTGTGCCGCCCCCTTGTGTCGCTTAGCATAGTCATCCAGCTTCCTCGGTACAACCTTTTGGCCTAAAAACAATATTGTGAGGTGTGAGGTGTTCAGAATAGAGTGGAAATGAGTGGAAATTAATGTTATTGGGGTTATTAATAGCGTAGGAACAAAAAAAGGCCCATTTATGTGATTTTAGCGTTTTTTTTTTATTTTTTAAGAAAAAATCCAGATCCAAAACACAAAACCCAGAACCCAAAACACGGAAGGGTGGTTTTGGCAAAACCAATCCAGATCCAAAACACGAAGAAAGATCCAGATCCAAAACCAAAACACAAAACACGAAAAGTGTCCGGTGCACACCCCTAGTGTATACAGGAGGTTACATGATACACTATGATATTACCCTGTACATGCAGTGTGTAATGGTCTGTGGTTGGGAACATTAGGAGTAATAAGAGTAAGGTGTATACAGGAGGTTACATGATACACTATGATATTACCCTGTACATGCTGTGTGTAATGGTCTGTGGTTGGGAACATTAGGAGTAATAAGAGTGAGGTGTATACAGGAGGTTACATGATACACTATGATATTACCCTGTACATGCAGTGTGTAATGGTCTGTGGTTGGGAACATTAGGAGTAATAAGAGTAAGGTGTATACAGGAGGGTACATGATACACTATGATATTACCCTGTACATGCAGTGTGTAATGGTCTGAGGTTGGGAACATTAGGAGTAATAAGAGTAAGGTGTATACAGGAGGTTACATGATACTCTATGATATTACCCTGTACATGTAGTGTGTAATGGTCTGTGGTTGGGAACATTAGGAGTAATAAGAGTAAGGTGTATACAGGAGGTTACATGATACACTATGAAATTAGCCTGTACATGCAGTGTGTAATGGTCTGTGGTTGGGAACATTAGGAGTAATAAGAGTAAGGTGTATACAGGAGGTTACATGATACACTATGATATTACACTGTACATGCAGTGTGTAATGGTCTGTGGTTGGGAACATTAGGAGTAATAAGAGTAAGGTGTATACAGGAGGTTACATGATACACTATGATATTACACTGTACATGCAGTGTGTAATGGTCTGTGGTTGGGAACATTAGGAGTAATAAGAGTAAGGTGTATACAGGAGGTTACATGATACACTATGATATTACCCTGTACATGCAGTGTGTAATGGTCTGTGGTTGGGAACATTAGGAGTAATAAGAGTAAGGTGTATACAGGAGGTTACATGATACACTATGATATTACCCTGTACATGTAGTGTGTAATGGTCTGTGGTTGGGAACATTAGGAGTAATAAGAGTAAGGTGTATACAGGAGGTTACATGATACACTATGATATTACCCTGTACATGCAGTGTGTAATGGTCTGTGGTTGGGAACATTAGGAGTAATAAGAGTAAGGTGTATACAGGAGGTTACATGATACACTATGGTACTTACCCTGTACATGCAGTGTGTAATGGTCTGTGGATACTGTAGATCCTGATGATCGGTTTGTCACAGTAACTGTATAATCTCCGGTATTCTGCTTGGTTACATTATATAGAGTCAGATTCCCATCCTCAGATACATTATAATTAGTAATTGGTGTATCATTATACATCTCCACATTACAACGTTTAATATCAACCAGTTTGTATTGTGCTGATGAATTGGAGCCAGGCCGGGGTGTTACTTCTCTGTATCTCCATATAATCACATCACATTTCCTTGTGTCCTGATGATCTATAGTCACTGTGTATCTCAGTCGGAGGGTCACAGTGGATCCGGGACGGGTGATGATTATTTCTCTCTGGTCACTGGGAGATTCTCCTGTACATACAGAGAGAGAACATGTTACACTATAGGATAATATATAGAGTTCTTTACTTTCCCCCCATTTTCAGAAACAGACCCTATTACTATTACATTGGGCGAGTTGATTGTTTTCAATGTGAAAACATCTGGATGCGAGTTTGAGAATGGAGAGTTTTAGTAACTCTGAAAAATGCGAGTTTTAGTGAACAGACCCCGATTACATTGGAGAGTTGTGAAAAATTGCGAGTTTACCATCAAACTCGCAATTTACCAAAACAGACTCCCTATTACATTTGGCCCTATGACTCTGTATTATATCACGTACCTTGTCCCTGGTACAGCTCATTACCTGCCAGCACCACTGGTGTCTCCCTCATACACTCTATGTCTCTGTATTATATCACGTACCTTGTCCCTTGTACAGCTCATTACCTGCCAGCACCACTGGTGTCTCCCTCATACACTCTATGTCTCTGTATTATATCACATACCTTGTCCCTGGTACAGCTCATTACCTGCCAGCACCACTGGTGTCTCCCTCATACACTCTATGTCTCTGTATTATATCACGTACCTTGTCCTTGGTACATCTCATTACCTGCCAGCACCGCTGGTGTCTCCTCATACACTATATGTCTCTGTATTATATCACGTACCTTGTCCCTGGTACATCTCATTACCTGCCAGCACCGCTGGTGTCTCCTCATACACTCTATGTCTCTGTATTATATCACGTACCTTGTCCCTTGTACATCTCATTACCTGCCAGCACCGCTGGTGTCTCCTCATACACTCTATGTCTCTGTATTATATCACGTACCTTGTCCCTGGTACATCTCATTACCTGCCAGCACCGCTGGTGTCTCCTCATACACTCTATGTCTCTGTATTATATCACGTACCTTGTCCCTGGTACAGCTCATTACCTGCCAGCACCGCTGGTGTCTCCCTCATACACTCTATGTCTCTGTATTATATCACGTACCTTGTCCCTGGGACATCTCATTACCTGCCAGCACCGCTGGTGTCTCCTCATACACTCTATGTCTCTGTATTATATCACGTACCTTGTCCCTTGTACATCTCATTACCTGCCAGCACCGCTGGTGTCTCCCTCATACACTCTATGTCTCTGTATTATATCACGTACCTTGTCCCTGGTACATCTCATTACCTGCCAGCACCACTGGTGTCTCCTCATACACTCTATGTCTCTGTATTATATCACGTACCTTGTCCCTTGTACATCTCATTACCTGCCAGCACCGCTGGTGTCTCCTCATACACTCTATGTCTCTGTATTATATCACGTACCTTGTCCCTGGTACAGCTCATTACCTGCCAGCACCGCTGGTGTCTCCTCATACACTCTATGTCTCTGTATTATATCACGTACCTTGTCCCTGGTACAGCTCATTACCTGCCAGCACCGCTGGTATCTCCTCATACACTCTATGTCTCTGTATTATATCACGTACCTTGTACCTGGTACAGCTCATTACCTGTCAGCACCGCTGGTGTCTCCCTCATACACTCTATGTCTCTGTATTATATCACGTACCTTGTACCTGGTACATCTCATTACCTGCCAGCACCGCTGGTGTCTCCCTCATACACTATATGTCTCTGTATTATATCACGTACCTTGTCCCTTGTACATCTCATTACCTGCCAGCACCGCTGGTGTCTCCTCATACGCTCTATGTCTCTGTATTATATCACGTACCTTGTCCCTGGTACAGCTCATTACCTTCCAGCACCGCTGGTGTCTCCCTCATACACTCTATGTCTCTGTATTATATCACGTACCTTGTCCATGGTACAGCTCATTACCTGCCAGCACCACTGGTGTCTCCCTCATACACTCTATGTCTCTGTATTATATCACGTACCTTGTCCCTGGGACAGCTCATTACCTGCCAGCACCGCTGGTGTCTCCCTCATACACTCTATGTCTCTGTATTATAGCACGTACCTTGTCACTGGTACAGCTCATTACCTGCCAGCACCGCTGGTGTCTCCTCATACACTCTATGTCTCTGTATTATATCACGTACCTTGTCACTGGTACAGCTCATTACCTGCCAGCACTGCTGGTGTCTCCCTCATACACTCTATGTCTCTGTATTATATCACGTACCTTGTCCCTGGTACAGCTCATTACCTGCCAGCACCGCTGGTATCTCCTCATACACTCTATGTCTCTGTATTATATCACGTACCTTGTCCCTGGTACATCTCATTACCTGCCAGCACCGCTGGTGTCTCCCTCATACACTCTATGTCTCTGTATTATATCACGTACCTTGTCCCTGGGACATCTCATTACCTGCCAGCACCGCTGGTGTCTCCCTCATACACTCTATGTCTCTGTATTATATCACGTACCTTGTCCCTTGTACAGCTCATTACCTGCCAGCACCGCTGGTGTCTCCTCACACACTCTATGTCTCTGTATTATATCACGTACCTTGTCCCTGGGACATCTCATTACCTGCCAGCACCGCTGGTGTCTCCCTCATACACTCTATGTCTCTGTATTATATCACGTACCTTGTCCCTGGTACAGCTCATTACCTGCCAGCACCGCTGGTGTCTCCCTCATACACTCTATGTCTCTGTATTATATCACGTACCTTGTCCCTGGTACAGCTCATCACCTGCCAGCACCGCTGGTGTCTCCCTCATACACTCTATGTCTCTGTATTATATCACGTACCTTGTCCCTGGTACAGCTCATTACCTGCCAGCACCGCTGGTGTCTCCCTCATACACTCTATGTCTCTGTATTATATCACGTACCTTGTCCCTTGTACATCTCATTACCTGCCAGCACCGCTGGTGTCTCCTCATACACTCTATGTCTCTGTATTATATCACGTACCTTGTCCCTGGTACAGCTCATTACCTGCCAGCACCGCTGGTGTCTCCCTCATACCCTCTATGTCTCTGTATTATATCACGTACCTTGTCCCTGGTATATCTCATTACCTGCCAGCACCGCTGGTGTCTCCTCATACACTCTATGTCTCTGTATTATATCACGTACCTTGTCCCTTGTACATCTCATTACCTGCCAGCACCGCTGGTGTCTCCTCATACACTCTATGTCTCTGTATTATATCACGTACCTTGTCCCTGGTACATCTCTTTACCTGCCAGCACCGCTGGTGTCTCCTCATACACTCTATGTCTCTGTATTATATCACGTACCTTGTCCCTGGTACAGATCATTACCTGCCAGCACCGCTGGTGTCTCCTCATACACTCTATGTCTCTGTATTATATCACGTACCTTGTCCCTTGTACATCTCATTACCTGCCAGCACCGCTGGTGTCTCCTCATACACTCTATGTCTCTGTATTATATCACGTACCTTGTCCCTGGTACAGCTCATTACCTGCCAGCACCGCTGGTGTCTCCCTCATACACTCTATGTCTCTGTATTATATCACGTACCTTGTCCGTGGTACAGCTCATTACCTGCCAGCACCGCTGGTGTCTCCTCATACACTCTATGTCTCTGTATTATATCACGTACCTTGTCCCTTGTACATCTCATTACCTGCCAGCACCGCTGGTGTCTCCTCATACACTCTATGTCTCTGTATTATATCACGTACCTTGTCCCTGGTACATCTCATTACCTGCCAGCACCGCTGGTGTCTCCTCATACACTCTATGTCTCTGTATTATATCACGTACCTTGTCCCTGGTACAGCTCATTACCTGCCAGCACCGCTGGTGTCTCCCTCATACACTCTATGTCTCTGTATTATATCACGTACCTTGTCCCTGGGACATCTCATTACCTGCCAGCACCGCTGGTGTCTCCTCATACACTCTATGTCTCTGTATTATATCACGTACCTTGTCCCTTGTACATCTCATTACCTGCCAGCACCGCTGGTGTCTCCCTCATACACTCTATGTCTCTGTATTATATCACGTACCTTGTCCCTGGTACATCTCATTACCTGCCAGCACCACTGGTGTCTCCTCATACACTCTATGTCTCTGTATTATATCACGTACCTTGTCCCTTGTACATCTCATTACCTGCCAGCACCGCTGGTGTCTCCTCATACACTCTATGTCTCTGTATTATATCACGTACCTTGTCCCTGGTACAGCTCATTACCTGCCAGCACCGCTGGTGTCTCCTCATACACTCTATGTCTCTGTATTATATCACGTACCTTGTCCCTGGTACAGCTCATTACCTGCCAGCACCGCTGGTATCTCCTCATACACTCTATGTCTCTGTATTATATCACGTACCTTGTACCTGGTACAGCTCATTACCTGTCAGCACCGCTGGTGTCTCCCTCATACACTCTATGTCTCTGTATTATATCACGTACCTTGTACCTGGTACATCTCATTACCTGCCAGCACCGCTGGTGTCTCCCTCATACACTATATGTCTCTGTATTATATCACGTACCTTGTCCCTTGTACATCTCATTACCTGCCAGCACCGCTGGTGTCTCCTCATACGCTCTATGTCTCTGTATTATATCACGTACCTTGTCCCTGGTACAGCTCATTACCTTCCAGCACCGCTGGTGTCTCCCTCATACACTCTATGTCTCTGTATTATATCACGTACCTTGTCCATGGTACAGCTCATTACCTGCCAGCACCACTGGTGTCTCCCTCATACACTCTATGTCTCTGTATTATATCACGTACCTTGTCCCTGGGACAGCTCATTACCTGCCAGCACCGCTGGTGTCTCCCTCATACACTCTATGTCTCTGTATTATAGCACGTACCTTGTCACTGGTACAGCTCATTACCTGCCAGCACCGCTGGTGTCTCCTCATACACTCTATGTCTCTGTATTATATCACGTACCTTGTCACTGGTACAGCTCATTACCTGCCAGCACTGCTGGTGTCTCCCTCATACACTCTATGTCTCTGTATTATATCACGTACCTTGTCCCTGGTACAGCTCATTACCTGCCAGCACCGCTGGTATCTCCTCATATGCTCTATGTCTCTGTATTATATCACGTACCTTGTCCCTGGTACATCTCATTACCTGCCAGCACCGCTGGTGTCTCCCTCATACACTCTATGTCTCTGTATTATATCACGTACCTTGTCCCTGGGACATCTCATTACCTGCCAGCACCGCTGGTGTCTCCCTCATACACTCTATGTCTCTGTATTATATCACGTACCTTGTCCCTTGTACAGCTCATTACCTGCCAGCACCGCTGGTGTCTCCTCACACACTCTATGTCTCTGTATTATATCACGTACCTTGTCCCTGGGACATCTCATTACCTGCCAGCACCGCTGGTGTCTCCCTCATACACTCTATGTCTCTGTATTATATCACGTACCTTGTCCCTGGTACAGCTCATTACCTGCCAGCACCGCTGGTGTCTCCCTCATACACTCTATGTCTCTGTATTATATCACGTACCTTGTCCCTGGTACAGCTCATCACCTGCCAGCACCGCTGGTGTCTCCCTCATACACTCTATGTCTCTGTATTATATCACGTACCTTGTCCCTGGTACAGCTCATTACCTGCCAGCACCGCTGGTGTCTCCCTCATACACTCTATGTCTCTGTATTATATCACGTACCTTGTCCCTTGTACATCTCATTACCTGCCAGCACCGCTGGTGTCTCCTCATACACTCTATGTCTCTGTATTATATCACGTACCTTGTCCCTGGTACAGCTCATTACCTGCCAGCACCGCTGGTGTCTCCCTCATACCCTCTATGTCTCTGTATTATATCACGTACCTTGTCCCTGGTATATCTCATTACCTGCCAGCACCGCTGGTGTCTCCTCATACACTCTATGTCTCTGTATTATATCACGTACCTTGTCCCTTGTACATCTCATTACCTGCCAGCACCGCTGGTGTCTCCTCATACACTCTATGTCTCTGTATTATATCACGTACCTTGTCCCTGGTACATCTCTTTACCTGCCAGCACCGCTGGTGTCTCCTCATACACTCTATGTCTCTGTATTATATCACGTACCTTGTCCCTGGTACAGATCATTACCTGCCAGCACCGCTGGTGTCTCCTCATACACTCTATGTCTCTGTATTATATCACGTACCTTGTCCCTTGTACATCTCATTACCTGCCAGCACCGCTGGTGTCTCCTCATACACTCTATGTCTCTGTATTATATCACGTACCTTGTCCCTGGTACAGCTCATTACCTGCCAGCACCGCTGGTGTCTCCCTCATACACTCTATGTCTCTGTATTATATCACGTACCTTGTCCGTGGTACAGCTCATTACCTGCTAGCACCGCTGGTGTCTCCCTCATACACTCTATGTCTCTGTATTATATCACGTACCTTGTACCTGGTACAGCTCATTACCTGCCAGCACCGCTGGTGTCTCCTCATACACTCTATGTCTCTGTATTATATCACGTACCTTGTCCCTGGTACAGCTCATTACCTGCCAGCACCGCTGGTGTCTCCCTCATACACTCTATGTCTCTGTATTTTATCACGTACCTTGTCCCTGGTACATCTCATTACCTGCCAGCACCGCTGGTGTCTCCCTCATACACTCTATGTCTCTGTATTATATCACGTACCTTGTCCCTGGTACAGCTCATTACCTGCCAGCACCGCTGGTGTCTCCCTCATACACTCTATATCTCTGTATTATTTCACGTACCTTGTACCTGGTACAGCTCATTACCTGCCAGCACCGCTGGTGTCTCCTCATACACTCTATGTCTCTGTATTATATCACGTACCTTGTCCCTGGTACATCTCATTACCTGCCAGCACCGCTGGTGTCTCCTCATACACTCTATGTCTCTGTATTATATCACGTACCTTGTCACTGGTACATCTCATTACCTGCCAGCACCGCTGGTGTCTCCTCATACACTCTATGTCTCTGTATTATATCACGTTCCTTGTCCCTGGTACAGCTCATTACCTGCCAGCACCGCTGGTGTCTCCTCATACACTCTATGTCTCTGTATTATATCACGTACCTTGTCCCTGGTACATCTCATTACCTGCCAGCACCGCTGGTGTCTCCCTCATACACTCTTTGTCTCTGTATTATATCACGTACCTTGTCCCTGGTACAGCTCATTACCTGCCAGCACCGCTGGTGTCTCCTCATACACTCTATGTCTCTGTATTATATCACGTACCTTGTCCCTGGTACAGCTCATTACCTGCCAGCACCGCTGGTGTCTCCCTCATACACTCTATGTCTCTGTATTATATCACGTACCTTGTCCCTGGTACAGCGCATTACCTGCCAGCACCCCTGGTGTCTCCTCATACACTCTATGTCTCTGTATTATATCACGTACCTTGTCCCTGGTACATCTCATTACCTGCCAGCACCGCTGGTGTCTCCCTCATACACTCTATGTCTCTGTATTATATCACGTACCTTGTCCCTGGTACAGCTCATTACCTGCCAGCACCGCTGGTGTCTCCTCATACACTCTTTGTCTCTGTATTATATCACGTACCTTGTCCCTGGTACATCTCATTACCTGCCAGCACCGCTGGTTTCTCCCTCATACACTCTATGTCTCTGTATTATATCACGTACCTTGTCCCTGGTACATCTCATTACCTGCCAGCACCGCTGGTGTCTCCTCATACACTCTATGTCTCTGTATTATATCACGTACCTTGTCCCTGGTACAGCTCATTACCTGCCAGCACCGCTGGTGTCTCCTCATACACTCTATGTCTCTGTATTATATCACGTACCTTGTCCCTGGTACATCTCATTACCTGCCAGCACCGCTGGTGTCTCCTCATACACTCTATGTCTCTGTATTATATCACGTACCTTGTCCCTGGTACATCTCATTACCTGCCAGCACTGCTGGTGTCTCCCTCATACACTCTATGTCTCTCTATTATATCACGTACCTTGTCCCTGGTACAGCTCATTACCTGCCAGCACCACTGGTGTCTCCCTCATACACTCTATGTCTCTGTATTATATCACGTACCTTGTCCCTGGAACATCTCATTACCTGCCAGCACCGCTGGTGTCTCCCTCATACACTCTAAGTCTCTGTATTATATCACTTACCTTGTCCCTGGTACAGCTCATAACCTGCCAGCACCGCTGGTGTCTCCTCATACTCTCTATGTCTCTGTATTATATCACGTACCTTGTCCCTGGTACATCTCATTACCTGCCAGCACCGCTGGTGTCTCCCTCATACACTCTATGTCTCTGTATTATATCACGTACCTTGTCCCTGGTACAGCTCATTACCTTCCAGCACCGCTGGTGTCTCCTCATACACTCTATGTCTCTGTATTATATCATGTACCTTGTCCCTGGTACAGCTCATTACCTGCCAGCACCGCTGGTGTCTCCCTCATACACTCTGTGTCTCTGTATTATATCACGTACCTTGTCCCTGGTACATCTCATTACCTGCCAGCACTGCTGGTGTCTCCCTCATACACTCTATGTCTCTGTATTATATCACGTACATTGTCCCTGGTACAGATCATTACCTGCCAGCACCGCTGGTGTCTCCCTCATACACTCTATGTCTCTTTATTATATCATGTACCTTGTCCCTGGTACATCTCATTACCTGCCAGCACCGCTGGTGTCTCCTCATACACTCTATGTCTCTGTATTATATCACGTACCTTGTCCCTGGTACATCTCATTACCTGCCAGCACCACTGGTGTCTCCCTCATACACTCTATGTCTGTGTATTAAATCATGTACTTTGTCCCTGGTACATCTCATTACCTGCCAGCACCGCTGGTGTCTCCTCATACACTCTATGTCTCTGTATTATATCACATACCTTGTCCCTGGTACAGCTCATTACCTGCCAGCACCGCTGGTGTCTCCCTCATACACTCTATGTCTCTGTATTATATCACGTACCTTGTCCCTGGTACATCTCACTACCTGCCAGCACCGCTGGTGTCTCCCTCATACACTCTATGTCTCTGTATTATATCACGTACCTTGTCCCTTGTACATCTCATTACCTGCCAGCACCGCTGGTGTCTCCCTCATACACTCTATGTCTCTGTATTATATCACGTACCTTGTCCCTGGTACATCTCATTACCTGCCAGCACCGCTGGTGTCTCCCTCATACACTCTATGTCTCTGTATTATATCATGTACCTTGTCCCTGGTACAGCTCATTACCTGCCAGCACCGCTGGTGTCTCCTCATACACTCTATGTCTCTGTATTATATCACGTCCCTTGTCCCTGGTACAGCTCATTACCTGCCATCACCGCTGGTGTCTCCTCATACACTCTATGTCTCTGTCTCTGTATTATATCACGTACCTTGTCCCTGGTACATCTCATTACCTGCCAGCACCGCTGGTGTCTCCTCATACACTCTATTTCTCTGTATTATATATCACGTACCTTGTCCCTGGTACAGCTCATTACCTGCCAGCACCGCTGGTGTCTCCTCATACACTCTATGTCTCTGTATTATATCACGTACCTTGTCCCTGGTACATCTCACTACCTGCCAGCACCGCTGGTGTCTCCCTCATACACTCTATGTCTCTGTATTATATCACGTACCTTGTCCCTTGTACATCTCATTACCTGCCAGCACCGCTGGTGTCTCCCTCATACACTCTATGTCTCTGTATTATATCACGTACCTTGTCCCTGGTACATCTCATTACCTGCCAGCACCGCTGGTGTCTCCCTCATACACTCTATGTCTCTGTATTATATCATGTACCTTGTCCCTGGTACAGCTCATTACCTGCCAGCACTGCTGGTGTCTCCCTCATACACTCTATGTCTCTGTATTATATCATGTACCTTGTCCCTGGTACAGCTCATTACCTGCCAGCACCGCTGGTGTCTCCTCATACACTCTATGTCTATGTATTATATCACGTACATTGTCCCTGGTACAGCTCATTACCTGCCAGCACCGCTGGTGTCTCCCTCATACACTATATCTCTGTATTATATCACATACCTTGTCCCTGGTATAGCACATTACCTGCCAGCACCGCTGGTGTCTCCTCATACACTCTATGTCTCTGTATTATATCACGTACCTTGTCCCTGGGACAGCTCATTACCTGCCAGCACCGCTGGTGTCTCCTCATACACTCTATGTCTCTGTATTATATCACGTACCTTGTCCCTGGTACATCTCATTACCTGCCAGCACCGCTGGTGTCTCATCAAACACTCTATGTCTCTGTATTATATCACGTACCTTGTCCCTGGTACAGCTCATTACCTGCCAGCACCGCTGGTGTCTCCCTCACACACTCTATGTCTCTGTATTATATCACGTACCTTGTCCCTGGTACATCTCATTACCTGCCAGCACCGCTGGTGTCTCCCTCATACACTCTATGTCTCTGTATTATATCACGTACCTTGTCCCTGGTACATCTCATTACCTGCCAGCACCGCTGGTGTCTCCTCATACACTATGTCTCTGTATTATATCACGTACCTTGTCCCTGGTACAGCTCCTTACCTGCCAGCACCGCTGGTGTCTCCCTCATACACTCTATGTCTCTGTATTATATCACGTACCTTGTCCCTGGTACAGCTCATTACCTGCCAGCACCGCTGGTGTCTCCTCATACACTCTATGTCTCTGTATTATATCACGTACCTTGTCCCTGGTACAGCTAATTACCTGCCAGCACCGCTGGTGTCTCCCTCATACACTCTATGTCTCTGTATTATATCACGTACCTTGTCCCTGGTAAATCTCATTACCTGCCAGCACCGCTGGTGTCTCCTCATACACTCTATGTCTCTGTATTATATCACGTACCTTGTCCCTGGTACAGCTCATTACATGCCAGCACCGCTGGTGTCTCCCTCATACACTCTATGTCTCTGTATTATATCACGTACCTTGTCCCTGGTACAGCTCATCACCTGCCAGCACCGCTGGTGTCTCCCTCATACACTCTATGTCTCTGTATTATATCACGTACCTTGTCCCTGGTACAGCTCATTACCTGCCAGCACCGCTGGTGTCTCCCTCATACACTCTATGTCTCTGTATTATATCACGTACCTTGTCCCTTGTACATCTCATTACCTGCCAGCACCGCTGGTGTCTCCTCATACACTCTATGTCTCTGTATTATATCACGTACCTTGTCCCTGGTACAGCTCATTACCTGCCAGCACCGCTGGTGTCTCCCTCATACCCTCTATGTCTCTGTATTATATCACGTACCTTGTCCCTGGTATATCTCATTACCTGCCAGCACCGCTGGTGTCTCCTCATACACTCTATGTCTCTGTATTATATCACGTACCTTGTCCCTTGTACATCTCATTACCTGCCAGCACCGCTGGTGTCTCCTCATACACTCTATGTCTCTGTATTATATCACGTACCTTGTCCCTGGTACATCTCTTTACCTGCCAGCACCGCTGGTGTCTCCTCATACACTCTATGTCTCTGTATTATATCACGTACCTTGTCCCTGGTACAGATCATTACCTGCCAGCACCGCTGGTGTCTCCTCATACACTCTATGTCTCTGTATTATATCACGTACCTTGTCCCTTGTACATCTCATTACCTGCCAGCACCGCTGGTGTCTCCTCATACACTCTATGTCTCTGTATTATATCACGTACCTTGTCCCTGGTACAGCTCATTACCTGCCAGCACCGCTGGTGTCTCCTCATACACTCTATGTCTCTGTATTATATCACGTACCTTGTCCGTGGTACAGCTCATTACCTGCCAGCACCGCTGGTGTCTCCCTCATACACTCTATGTCTCTGTATTATATCACGTACCTTGTACCTGGTACAGCTCATTACCTGCCAGCACCGCTGGTGTCTCCTCATACACTCTATGTCTCTGTATTATATCACGTACCTTGTCCCTGGTACAGCTCATTACCTGCCAGCACCGCTGGTGTCTCCCTCATACACTCTATGTCTCTGTATTTTATCACGTACCTTGTCCCTGGTACATCTCATTACCTGCCAGCACCGCTGGTGTCTCCCTCATACACTCTATGTCTCTGTATTATATCACGTACCTTGTCCCTGGTACAGCTCATTACCTGCCAGCACCGCTGGTGTCTCCCTCATACACTCTATGTCTCTGTATTATTTCACGTACCTTGTACCTGGTACAGCTCATTACCTGCCAGCACCGCTGGTGTCTCCTCATACACTCTATGTCTCTGTATTATATCACGTACCTTGTCCCTGGTACATCTCATTACCTGCCAGCACCGCTGGTGTCTCCTCATACACTCTATGTCTCTGTATTATATCACGTACCTTGTCACTGGTACATCTCATTACCTGCCAGCACCGCTGGTGTCTCCTCATACACTCTATGTCTCTGTATTATATCACGTTCCTTGTCCCTGGTACAGCTCATTACCTGCCAGCACCGCTGGTGTCTCCTCATACACTCTATGTCTCTGTATTATATCACGTACCTTGTCCCTGGTACATCTCATTACCTGCCAGTACCGCTGGTGTCTCCCTCATACACTCTATGTCTCTGTATTATATCACGTACCTTGTCCCTGGTACAGCTCATTACCTGCCAGCACCGCTGGTGTCTCCTCATACACTCTATGTCTCTGTATTATATCACGTACCTTGTCCCTGGTACAGCTCATTACCTGCCAGCACCGCTGGTGTCTCCCTCATACACTCTATGTCTCTGTATTATATCACGTACCTTGTCCCTGGTACAGCTCATTACCTGCCAGCACCGCTGGTGTCTCCTCATACACTCTATGTCTCTGTATTATATCACGTACCTTGTCCCTGGTACATCTCATTACCTGCCAGCACCGCTGGTGTCTCCGTCATACACTCTATGTCTCTGTATTATATCACGTACCTTGTCCCTGGTACAGCTCATTACCTGCCAGCACCGCTGGTGTCTCCTCATACACTCTTTGTCTCTGTATTATATCACGTACCTTGTCCCTGGTACATCTCATTACCTGCCAGCACCGCTGGTTTCTCCCTCATACACTCTATGTCTCTGTATTATATCACGTACCTTGTCCCTGGTACATCTCATTACCTGCCAGCACCGCTGGTGTCTCCTCATACACTCTATGTCTCTGTATTATATCACGTACCTTGTCCCTGGTACAGCTCATTACCTGCCAGCACCGCTGGTGTCTCCTCATACACTCTATGTCTCTGTATTATATCACGTACCTTGTCCCTGGTACATCTCATTACCTGCCAGCACCGCTGGTGTCTCCTCATACACTCTATGTCTCTGTATTATATCACGTACCTTGTCCCTGGTACATCTCATTACCTGCCAGCACTGCTGGTGTCTCCCTCATACACTCTATGTCTCTCTATTATATCACGTACCTTGTCCCTGGTACAGCTCATTACCTGCCAGCACCACTGGTGTCTCCCTCATACACTCTATGTCTCTGTATTATATCACGTACCTTGTCCCTGGAACATCTCATTACCTGCCAGCACCGCTGGTGTCTCCCTCATACACTCTAAGTCTCTGTATTATATCACTTACCTTGTCCCTGGTACAGCTCATTACCTGCCAGCACCGCTGGTGTCTCCCTCATACACTCTATGTCTCTGTATTATATCACGTACCTTGTCCCTGGTACATCTCATTACCTGCCAGCACCGCTGGTGTCTCCCTCATACACTCTATGTCTCTGTATTATATCACGTACCTTGTCCCTGGTACAGCTCATTACCTTCCAGCACCGCTGGTGTCTCCCTCATACACTCTATGTCTCTGTATTATATCACGTACCTTGTCCCTTGTACATCTCATTACCTGCCAGCACCGCTGGTGTCTCCCTCATACACTCTATGTCTCTGTATTATATCATGTACCTTGTCCCTGGTACAGCTCATTACCTGCCAGCACCGCTGGTGTCTCCTCATACACTCTATGTCTCTGTATTATATCACGTCCCTTGTCCCTGGTACAGCTCATTACCTGCCATCACCGCTGGTGTCTCCTCATACACTCTATGTCTCTGTCTCTGTATTATATCACGTACCTTGTCCCTGGTACATCTCATTACCTGCCAGCACCACTGGTGTCTCCTCATACACTCTATGGCTCTGTATTATATCACGTACATTGTCCCTGGTACATCTCATTACCTGCCAGCACCGCTGGTGTCTCCTCATACACTCTATGTCTATGTATTATATCACGTACATTGTCCCTGGTACAGCTCATTACCTGCCAGCACCGCTGGTGTCTCCTCATACACTCTATGTCTCTGTATTATATCACGTACCTTGTCCCTGGAACATCTCATTACCTGCCAGCACCACTGGTGTCTCCTCATACACTCTATGTCTCTGTATTATATCATGTACATTGTCCCTGGTACATCTCATTACCTGACAGCACCGCTGGTGTCTCCTCATACACTCTATGTCTCTGTATTATATCACGTACCTTGTCCCTGGTACATCTCATTACCTGCCAGCACTGCTGGTGTCTCCCTCATATACTCTATGTCTCTCTATTATATCACGTACCTTGTCCCTGGTACAGCTCATTACCTGCCAGCACCACTGGTGTCTCCCTCATACACTCTATGTCTCTGTATTATATCACGTACCTTGTCCCTGGAACATCTCATTACCTGCCAGCACCGCTGGTGTCTCCCTCATACACTCTATGTCTCTGTATTATATCACGTACCTTGTCCCTGGTACATCTCATTACCTGCCAGCACTGCTGGTGTCTCCCTCATACACTCTATGTCTCTCTATTATATCACGTACCTTGTCCCTGGTACATCTCATTACCTGCCAGCACTGCTGGTGTCTCCCTCATACACTCTATGTCTCTGTATTATATCACGTACCTTGTCCCTGGTACAGCTCATTACCTGGCAGCACCACTGGTGTCTCCTCATACACTCTATGTCTCTGTATTATATCACGTACATTGTCCCTTGTACAGCTCATTACCTGCCAGCACCGCTGGTGTCTCCTCATACACTCTATGTCTCTGTATTATATCACGTACCTTGTCCCTTGTACATCTCATTACCTGCCAGCACCGCTGGTGTCTCCCTCATACACTCTATGTCTCTGTATTATATCACGTACCTTGTCCCTGGTACAGCTCATTACCTGCCAGCACCGCTGGTGTCTCCTCATACACTCTATGTCTCTGTATTATATCACGTACCTTGTCCCTGGTACAGCTCATTACCTTCCAGCACCGCTGGTGTCTCCTCATACACTCTATGTCTCTGTATTATATCATGTACCTTGTCCCTGGTACAGCTCATTACCTGCCAGCACCGCTGGTGTCTCCTCATACACTCTATGTCTCTGTATTATATCACGTACCTTGTCCCTGGTACAGCTCATTACCTTCCAGCACCGCTGGTGTCTCCTCATACACTCTATGTCTCTGTATTATATCATGTACCTTGTCCCTGGTACAGCTCATTACCTGCCAGCACCGCTGGTGTCTCCCTCATACACTCTATGTCTCTGTATTATATCACGTACCTTGTCCCTGGTACATCTCATTACCTGCCAGCACTGCTGGTGTCTCCCTCATACACTCTATGTCTCTGTATTATATCACGTACATTGTCCCTGGTACAGATCATTACCTGCCAGCACCGCTGGTGTCTCCCTCATACACTCTATGTCTCTTTATTATATCATGTACCTTGTCCCTGGTACATCTCATTACCTGCCAGCACCGCTGGTGTCTCCTCATACACTCTATGTCTCTGTATCATATCACGTACCTTGTCCCTGGTACATCTCATTACCTGCCAGCACCGCTGGTGTCTCCTCATACACTCTATGTCTCTGTATTATATCACGTACCTTGTCCCTGGTACAGCTCATTACCTGCCAGCACCGCTGGTGTCTCCCTCATACACTCTATGTCTCTGTATTATATCACGTACCTTGTCACTGGTACAGCTCATTACCTGCCAGCACCGCTGGTGTCTCCTCATACACTCTATGTCTCTGTATTATATCACGTACCTTGTCCCTGGTACAGCTCATTACCTGCCAGCACCGCTGGTGTCTCCTCATACACTCTATGTCTCTGTATTATATCACGTACCTTGTCACTGGTACAGCTCATTACCTGCCAGCACCGCTGGTGTCTCCTCATACACTCTATGTCTCTGTATTATATCACATACCTTGTCCCTGGTACAGCTCATTACCTGCCAGCACCACTGGTGTCTCCTCATACACTCTATGTCTCTGTATTATATCACGTACCTTGTCCCTGGTACAGCTCATTACCTGCCAGCACCGCTGGTGTCTCCCTCATACACTCTATGTCTCTGTATTATATCACGTACCTTGTCCCTTGTACATCTCATAACCTGCCAGCACCGCTGGTGTCTCCTCATACTCTCTATGTCTCTGTATTATATCACGTACCTTGTCCCTTGTACAGCTCATTACCTGCCAGCACCGCTGGTGTCTCCCTCATACACTATATCTCTGTATTATATCACATACCTTGTCCCTGGTATAGCACATTACCTGCCAGCACCGCTGGTGTCTCCTCATACACTCTATGTCTCTGTATTATATCACGTACCTTGTCCCTGGGACAGCTCATTACCTGCCAGCACCGCTGGTGTCTCCTCATACACTCTATGTCTCTGTATTATATCACGTACCTTGTCCCTGGTACATCTCATTACCTGCCAGCACCGCTGGTGTCTCATCAAACACTCTATGTCTCTGTATTATATCACGTACCTTGTCCCTGGGACAGCTCATTACCTGCCAGCACCGCTGGTGTCTCCTCATACACTCTATGTCTCTGTATTATATCACGTACCTTGTCCCTGGAACATCTCATTACCTGCCAGCACCGCTGGTGTCTCATCAAACACTCTATGTCTCTGTATTATATCACGTACCTTGTCCCTGGTACAGCTCATTACCTGCCAGCACCGCTGGTGTCTCCCTCACACACTCTATGTCTCTGTATTATATCACGTACCTTGTCCCTGGTACATCTCATTACCTGCCAGCACCGCTGGTGTCTCCCTCATACACTCTATGTCTCTGTATTATATCACGTACCTTGTCCCTGGTACATCTCATTACCTGCCAGCACCGCTGGTGTCTCCTCATACACTATGTCTCTGTATTATATCACGTACCTTGTCCCTGGTACAGCTCATTACCTGCCATCACCGCTGGTGTCTCCTCATACACTCTATGTCTCTGTATTATATCACGTACCTTGTACCTGGTACATCTCATTACCTGCCAGCACCGCTGGTGTCTCCCTCATACACTCTATATCTCTGTATTATATCACGTACCTTGTCCCTGGTACAGCTCATTACCTGCCAGCACCGCTGGTGTCTCCTCATACACTCTATGTCTCTGTATTATATCACGTACCTTGTCCCTGGTACAGCTAATTACCTGCCAGCACCGCTGGTGTCTCCCTCATACACTCTATGTCTCTGTATTATATCACGTACCTTGTCCCTGGTAAATCTCATTACCTGCCAGCACCGCTGGTGTCTCCTCATACACTCTATGTCTCTGTATTATATCACGTACCTTGTCCCTGGTACAGCTCATTACATGCCAGCACCGCTGGTGTCTCCTCATACACTCTATGTCTCTGTATTATATCACGTACCTTGTCCCTGGTACAGCTCATTACCTGCCAGCACCGCTGGTGTCTCCCTCATACACTCTATGTCTCTGTATTATATCACGTACCTTGTCCCTGGTACAGCTCATTACCTGCCAGCACCGCTGGTGTCTCTCTCATACACTCTATGTCTCTGTATTATATCATGTACCTTGTCCCTGGTACAGCTCATTACCTGCCAGCACCGCTGGTGTCTCCCTCATACACTCTATGTCTCTGTATTATATCACGTACCTTGTCCCTGGTACATCTCATTACCTGCCAGCACCGCTGGTGTCTCCCTCATACACTCTATGTCTCTGTATTATATCACGTACCTTGTCCCTGGTAAATCTCATTACCTGCCAGCACCGCTGTCGTCTCCCTCATACACACTATGTCTCTGTATTATATCACGTACCTTGTCCCTGGTACATATCATTACCTGCCAGCACCGCTGATGTCTCCCACATACACTCTATGTCTCTGTATTATATCACGTACCTTGTCCCTGGTACATCTCATTACCTGCCAGCACCGCTGGTGTCTCCCTCATACACTCTATGTCTCTGTATTATATCACGTACCTTGTCCCTGGTACAGCTCATTACCTGCCAGCACCGCTGGTGTCTCCTCATACAATCTATGTCTCTGTATTATATCACGTACCTTGTCCCTGGTACATCTTATTACCTGCCAGCACCGCTGGTGTCTCCCTCATACACTCTATGTCTCTGTATTATATCACGTACCTTGTCCCTGGTACATCTTATTACCTGCCAGCACCGCTGGTGTCTCCCTCATACACTCTATGTCTTTGTATTATATCACGTACCTTGTCCCTGGGACAGCAGGACACACAGGAGGAGGACGCAGAGAGACCACATATTCCCCAGCGCTGCTCTCAGTAAATAGAGAAGTTGTGAAGAGAGAGATGGAATTAGATCTCTGCATTAGAGGACGGTTATTTCCTGGTCTTATGGTTATGCCGAGATAATTCACAATGTACACAGTGCGCAGCTAGCTCTGCAAATTATGGCCAATAATTTAGGTGTCAACTAAAATTTTGCATTTAGCATTAATGCATTTTGCATAATATAAATTTAGCATTAATGCATTTTGCACAGTACTAAATTAACATCTGGCTCACTGGGCTCTTCCAGCTGCTCAGACATGAGCAGTAACCTATAAATGGCAATGTTGCAGCGTGATGTCATAGATCACACTGCCACACATCATCCCACTGACATATTGCACATGTGTCTGCAGTACAAGTCACTTCAGATGCGTAAACCATTTTTTGTAATTTACGCTAATAATGTAGGATATGTGTATAGTGTAAGCGTATCTTATGTTAGAGTATAATGGGTATTGCCCCTGTCTGACATCACTGGATAACAGAAGGAAGAAGCCGCTTCTTAGTAATTCGCATCGGAGCAACTCGTTGTTTCATGACAGTGTTTTATCTTAAGCCATAGATGTTCAAAGTAAATCAAACCCCCTGCCCCAAGAGATAAGTGAATAATGCATTGAGAACAAGTTTTGTTCTTGCTCAGTAACATCCCAGACCGCGATCAGTCACATACTGTACATACTGAGTACTAATAACGTTCCTGTTATGCATCAACCTTCTTATTTATCTGCCTTTGGATGAAGAAACACTTGTGCCCATAAAGTAGCATAATTGTGGCAGTAGATGGCACACAGGTTGCCCTGGCACTATCACCTATTATGGGTTATAGGAAACCATTCCATTCCAGCACCACATCCCACTCACCAGCAGCATCGCTGACACAACCTCTTTCCTTCCTAGACTTTCTTACAGAGGCAGAACACCACTAGTGCCTGCAGCTCCCAAATCCATTAACTCTTCATAGAGAAGTCAATTTAGCCTCAAAAGTCCTGGACTTTATTTCTAGGATTGGTGGCAGCAATTCTGGGACTTCAGGATTAGTTAGCAACTTTCAGTACTAATTAACATCTGGCCCACTGGGCTCTTCCAGCTGCTCAGACATGAGCAGTAACCTATAAATGGCAATGTGGCAGCGTGATATCATAGATCACACTGCCACACATCATCCCACTGACATATAGCACTGTCTTGAACACGTGTGTCTGCAGTACTGTAGTGATTGACTGAGACGGCTGAGGGCAATGATATTGAAGGGACTGCGAGTCTGGGAGCTCCTCTATTCTACAGCATGAGTGTCTGCAGTAGCTGAAGCCTGCAGGCCATACTTGCCTACTTTTATTAGAGATGTGTGCTGTCCTCCATGTTTTGGTTTTGCCAAAGTCACCTTCAAGTGTTTTGGTTTTGGATGGATTTCTGTAAAAATTGTTAAAAACCGCTAAAATCATATAATTTGTAGATGTTTTTTGTATTATTTTCCTCAATAATATTAATTTCCTGTCAATTTTGACCAATGACAGGTTACAATATTGTTTTTAGTTTTCACCCATATTGACCAAAGACTGCAGAAGCTGACTGGCTAAACTAAGTGACAGAGCAGCAGCGCAAACACACAGTAGTTTAAAAAGGAATGTAGGACATCTAGGAAACAGTGGCACTGCAGTATCAGACAGGATGGCCATTTAATATTAACTATGCAATGCTATAAAATGTTATTAATCAAGAACTAGATCAGAGGTCCTTGGCCAGCACAGGTAAATGGAGGTTGTAGTATTAATGAAAGCCAGGTAAAGGATTGATTGATTCATTGGTTAATTGATTATTGATTATGGAATATAGCTATAAAGGAACAAAATGTGATAAATGGAACAAACTATTAAATAGCAAGAATACAAATGAGATTGATTTGATTAATGTATTGATTAATTGATTTGTGTTAATAATTTGACTCTAAAAATGTAAATCTAAGAAATGGAAAACACTACCAAAATACAAGCATCCAAAATCCCAATGAGACTAATTCCTTAGGATTTAGGGCAGAGTAACAGCCTAGTCAAATTTAATAATTAATTATTAATTATATGATTATATAATTTGATATTAGTCTGTATCTGCTAAGAAGTGTTAGAAAATGGGGCCTATATGCCTGGATGTGAAGCTGGTGATGGATGGCATTTCAAGAAACAAAAGAATATGAATGTCTCAGGAAAGTACAGTAATATACAGTACTCTGCCTGTCAAACACACACAATCTTGGCAAAGCCCATAATGAAAAGTGATGCAAGATGGAATTGCTCTTGGGCCCTCCCAGCAACCCTTATGTAATATATTAAAAAGGACATGCACAGTTTAACAAACCAATCACTTAAGCAACAGAAACTGCCACTTTTGTGGCTGAAGTGTTTGGTTTGTTTGGACCCACACAAAACAAGCTACCAATAGGTTTAAGGTGGCTAACAGTGTTAATCTTGTATACAGTTGGTAGATATCATTATCATCCTCATCCTTATCTTCACCCTGAACAGTGTTGTTAATATCATCTTCACACAATATTAGCTCATCCCCATTGGAATCCACCATTACATATGTCTCTCTACTTTGTTGTTGTGATTGACAGCAAAGGTTTTCCTCCTAGAATTTGTAGTTCATTTTTATGAACATCAATTTTTCCACATTTTAGGAAGTAGCCTCCTATGCTCATAAAGTTTCCGGCTGTGCTAAACACTCTTCCCGAGTACACACTGGAGAATGGGCAGCTTAAGTAAAGCCAAGCTAGTTTGTATAAGGGCCACCAAATTGCCTTTTTTTTCTTCCAGTATTCAAAGGGACTGTATGACATGCTACTTTGTACATTGTCATTAAAATAATCCTCCACCACTCTACTGATATTTATTGTATCAGACTGAGTCATGGAAGAGATGTCAATAATTTGGGCCAATTCTTTTAAGCCTGTCCAGATGTTATAATGTTGTTTTACTCCGCTGAGTTGACTCATTCTCCTCACCAGTGCAAGATCCGACTCCAGGAAGATGATGCTTCTCTTGTTTTGTGATCCAAACTTGGCCGGAAGATCTGAGCCGGGATTTGAAACTGTTGTGTGGGTGTGTTCAATTTCCAGGGTAACGGAACCGGTCATCTCTACTTTTTTATCTAATCTCTGGTAGAAGCCTGGAAAGGAGATGTAGCTGTTACTTCGGTGGTGGGCCTGGGCTTTCACATTATTAGGTACGATTTGCAGGTCCATAGGGAGGGGGCAGGGTTAAAATAATGATATCATGTTGTTTAAGCCCCACCCCATCCATACCAACCTGCAATTTCAGAAGTTGTTATCTCCCCATGCTGTCTACTTCACCACGAAGTGGGCGGGATGTGCGGGGACTGCCCAAAAATTGGGACTCTCCAGCACCTTTCAGCAAAGTAGGCAGGTATGCTGCAAGTTAGTTTTGCTGACAGTAGGTGAGGTCCATTCAGACTTCTGTGGGGGGCTTGGAAAATGTGTTTTGTCTTTTTCATGTGGGGACAATGTGCGTGTTTTTGATTTGATTGGTTTCTTTGTATAATTCAATCCCAGGATTACAAAAATGGGACAGAATTGGCTTCCTTACCTCTTCACACAGATCTACCCAAAATATATTTCACTACTGTCAGGCGAAAGCTGTATAGGCTTGAGAATAGATAAGAGTCCAGGGGTTTTTTCTGATTGGCTGTTTTGATAGCCTTGTTACTAGGTAGATAAGCTGAGCGATTGGTCAGGTGGTTGGTTAGCTGACCTATTGTGTGGATTGTGGGTGTGTTTGAGAATTATGTATAAAAGGTGGTCGTGCATGTGATCAGCCTCGTTATCATTTCTGGAGAGTACAGGATAAGTATCGCACCCCTGTGGTATTTTACTTCTTCTGCCTTCTTTATTTTGCCTACTTTATTCTGCTCACTTTTGTCATGCCCCATCCCAAGAGCTCCCCCCTGATGCCTGGCTTAGTTTGCTCAGCCATTCTGCACCCACTTCCCTGCCTGCTTATCGTTTCCCTTATTGGCAACCTGACCCTTTTTCTGTCTCTGCTCCCTGGCAAATTTGCACCCCTCCTGCCTCTTTCATTCAACATCCTTCCACTCCTGTTTTGTCCCCTGCACCCCCTGTGCCTGTACCCCCTGTGTCTGCACCTCCAGTTTACCACCCCCCACCTCTTTCTGTCTCTGTCCCGCCTGCCCCTTCCACTCCCCCCCCTTACCCTTCCCACCCCTCCCTCTCAGTCCATTTTTCACCTCAGTTTCTATTTCGGCTCCTCACATTTCTCTTCCAGTTTCAGGTTTGATGTCTGCTCTGATTCTTTAGGATTCCATGGTGGCTGGTACAGCTGCTGTTCCTGAGCGCATCGAGGTGACCCCAGAGTTCACTCTGGTGGACCCTCCACGTGAAGCTTCCGGTGACCTCGTCAAGGTGGTAGTGGTGAGTTTGACATGTCTGCTTCTTCTTCTGATTCTGATTTATCCTCTTATTCATCTGGTTCCCCTGGGTGGCCGCACAAGATTGCTAAGTTCGTCGCGTGGCACTTAGCTAAAAAAGTTGACGGCAGGGGTAAAAAAGGTGAGATTTCCGGGCCTATAGAGCCGGCCCTGGGAGTTGATTCTGTGCACTGCGCTAATACAGCTGTCCTCAGGGGCTTGCGCAGAAGCGTTAAGGAAAAGATCCGCAGGGGAAAATTTGTGGATTTTTCTTACCCTCACAGACATGAAGAAAGGTTTAGCTCAGGCTAGGAAACCGGGAGGGATTGGTGAGCATGTTTTCTGTGGTTACAATACCTGGCTTAAGGGTATGTTAATTTTTGCAGCTTGCTATTTAAAGACGCAGCTGGAGGAACATCAAAATGAAATCTGGTATATTTATTGGTGCATGGATATGTTCGCCTGGTTGTGGGGTACGGCTTGGAAGAATTACAATTTGCAGTTTAGGCGCAAGCAGGAGAGTAGTCACATCATCATGCCTTTTGGTGTTAAGGATGTGGAGGTTTTTCAGCAGTGTCGGCCTCCTATTGAGTCTGTGCCCCCTCCTCAAATTTCCTTTACCGAGATCAGATGGGTCAGGGTTGGTGAAAGGGAAGTGTTCTGCTTTTGATGACTCTAGGTGTACTCGTGGTGCCTCCTGTCATTTTTGCCACTCCTGCAGCATCTATAACGGGGATCACCCGACCAGGGCTCCGGACCCGCAGTATCTGATAGGGGCGATGGCTACAAGAGTGCTATCTAAAGCTAGGATACCCATGTGTTTGTCAGAGCTTGCTAAGTGGCTGGCTCATTATCCTGATAGAGAGGCTGCTGCCTTTCTATTGGATGGTTTCCAGTTTGGTTTCGGTCTGCCATTAGAGCGCCCCGCAATTCACGATTTGGCCTGGGAGTTTCCTCTAGTTTTAAGAGCTAAGGTGGATGCTGAGGTTTCGCTGGGAAGGATGGAGGGCTCATTCCCTTATCCTCCCTTGTGTGATCTTTGAGTCTTTCCTTTTGGGGTGGTCCCTAAAACAGCACCGGGGAAGTATAGTCTCATTCAGCATTTATTCTACCCCCATCGTAGTTCAGTTGATAGCGTTCCCACTAGGCTGTTCTAGCGAGCTGCTGCACCCTGCCCTCCTTCTGAAGCACCCTGCCCTCTTTCTGGAGGGCAAAAAGCGCCCTGCCCTCACCGCGCAGTGCCCCGCTAAGACAGCCTGCGGGTGCTGTCTTCACCGCGGGTCGCAGTGTCCCACGTGTGGGGAAATGTGCCGTGACCCGGTCACCACTGGTGAATAGGCGCTGGGCGCATGCGCCTGGCATCTATTCTACCTGTCAGCAGTGCTTGGGGGCTGCCCGGCGGGTCCATAAGCGCCAGGCACGCCCCCAAGAATGACAAAAAGGGGACGCCTCTTATAGACATACCCCCTTTTCAATGACCACGCGCCATTTTCGGGTGCACGCATGCGGAAGTGCCCTCTCTAGCTCCGGCACCCTGCCTGCACCGGAGCACTATAATGATGCTATACCTGAGTCAGCTTGCAGGGTGGTTTATCAGTCCTTTGATGGCGCTTTGGGTCTGGTACATAGTTTTGGTCCTGGCGCTTTGCTGGCTAAACTAGATATTGAAGCCGCTTTTTGCTTGTTACCTTTTATACCATGATGCAATACAGTATATGGGTTTTCGGCTAGGGGGCGATTTCTTTGTGGATAAATGTCTGTCCATGGGCTGTGCGGTCTCCTGTGCCTATTTTGGGAAATTCAGGTCATTTATACATTTCTGCGGGCACTGGCCAATCCAGTATTGCGCTTCCCCGGACCATTATCTCTTTATAGGTTCAGGAGGGAGCGAGGTTTGTACGGATCTCCTTTTTTCCACTTCAGCTTTGTTTTGGGTTTTTGGGGTTCCTATTGTGCATGATAAGACTGAAGACCCCTCATCTTGCCTGTCTTATTTGGGCATTGAGATCGACACGGTGGCAGGTTGCTGCTGTTTACCATGCGAGAAGGTGCTTAAGTTATTGATCAAATTGCTTTTTGTTTGAGAGCGGATAGCATTAAGTTGCGTGCGGTCCAGACTCTGCTTGGTTCGTTTCATTTTGCTTGTCGCATTATTCGTATGGGAAGAGTTTTTTGTAGGAAGTTGGAGAGGGCCACGGCCGGGGTTAGCCAGCCTCATGTTCGATTGTCGTCCAAGATTAAGGAGGACCTTCGTACTTAGGGCCTGATTCAGCTTTGGGAATAGAGTGAGATTTAGAACGTAAATGAGCATCTTGGTGACACCATGCTGCACTGCAGGGGGGGCAGATTTAACATGTGCAGAGAGATTTAGATTTGGGAGGTAGGTGTCCAAACTGACATCTAAAGTGCAGTGTAATAATAGAGCTGTGCGGTATTTGTGAGCTACATGTAAAAGCAGCCAGTATTTACCCTACATGCAAAAAAAAAATGATGTACTTAGGAACACAGTTAAGTGCTGATTCTCACTCTGGCCCTGATTCAGAGCCGGACGCTCTGACAGAGCGCTCGCTCTGAATCAGGGCCGGTCTTTTTTTTTCTTTTTTAGAATGACCTCCTGGCCGCTCGCATAGCTGTGGGTGACCACCCACTGCTATAGCGAGCGGCCAGGAAGATGGTCGTGATGGTCAAGACCATCGCTACCATCGGGGTTGCGATGAGACCCTTGTGGTAGGGTCTCATGGCCGCAAGGCCCAGAGAGATTTTGGCTCTAACAGAGCCAAAATCCCTCCCACTGACATCACTCGTGATGTCAGTGGGGCCGCCCCCAAACGGAGGCGTTCACATGGGAACGCCTCAGTTTGGGCAGCCACTCCCCCGGCCTGCCCACCAAAGGTGGCGTGCTGTCACTCAACATCGACAGCACGCCCCCTTTGGTACGAGACCCAGAGCAACGGTTTGGCCGTCGCTGTCCGGGTCTCGCGCATGCACATGACGGAGCCGCTCCATCGTGCGCATGCGCACTGGAAAAACCATCGATCCGCTTGCGAGCACATAGCGCTAGCGAGCGGGTCTGAATCAGGCCCTCTATTCGCAAAGCTGAATCAGGCCCTTGGTCCAGTTTTTGGTACAGTTTAATGTTGAGCGCATTTGGGAGCTCATTCAGACCCGCTCGCAAGATGTGATCGCTCGCTGGCAAAAAGGGGCCGGATATTTAAATTAAGCGTCGCGTAAGGACGTCCACTGTGTGTTAGCGAGCTACTGCAAAGTGCGCTCACAAGTGTTTGAAGACGCACCCTTGCCACTCGCAACACACGTCATCTCCGGGAAATTAAGGATTAATCTGGACCATTGTGAGCCATCGAAACTGCTCACAGCTCTTGGGGTTGCCTTAGCCTGCCGCAAGCACAGCGATCAGTGCGGGCTGAAATACATGCAGGTGACGTGTACAATGACGCTACTTTGCTAATTATGCATGCCCTTTAAACGGCGTGTGGGCGGCGAAACACACCTGCATTCGCACATCCACTCCCCCATTCACAAGCACCTTCCCCTGTTACCACCCACAAGCGGCGCTATCTGTCACTCAAAGCAGCGACCTGATAGTGGCTTACCAGCTACCAAAATCCGATTGCAACGAATGGCTTGCGTACGCGCACTGCGAGTTACACGCATGTGCAGATGGGCAAAAATCGCTCAAAGCGAGCGATCGCGCCTTAGCGAGCGGGTCTGAATGAGCTCCTTGGTCTTCTGCCCCTGTGGTGAACACTACTTTGCAGCTTTTCACCAATGCGGCGGGCTCATCTGGTTTTAGGTCCTTTTTTCACGGCGATTGGTGCGCTGCGCCTTGGCCACTTAATTGGCATATGGAGTGTCTTACTTGCAACTTGCTGTTGTTAGAACTTTTCCGTATTGTCATGGCAGTTGAGCTATGGAAAGATCACTGGCTAGACAGCATGTAGTTTTCTAGTGCGACAATCTAGGGGTAGTTCACGCCATTAACAATCAACGGACTTCCTCCCCTCCTGCTTTGGTCTTCTTAGGCATTTGGTTTTGCATTGCTTAGAGGCTAATATTTGATTTCGTGCACGTCACATACCTGGAGTTCATAACGCTATTGCTGATGCCTTGCTCCAGTTTCAATTTTGCTAGTTTCTGTTTGCTGGTGCTGGCGGCTTCTGCAGTGGGGTTACCTTGCCCTCCTTTTGTATGGCAGTTTATCAGGCCGGCATAGAGGGCATGGCACAGCAGTCGCTGACTCCAGCTACTTGGAGAGCATATTCTGCGGCATGGCAGGACTGGCAGGTTTTCTGTACACAGGGTTCTCATGCGGTAAAGGTGCCCATCCACTAGACGATTAAGTTGAGCAATTTAACGATAACAATATCGTTCAATAGTGCAAATTGTTAGCAAAAATGTCTAAAACAGCCAGCGATACTCGCTCCCGCTGGTCGTTTAGACATCTATCTTCGGGCAAGCATGCTGAACAACCAACATCAGGTTCAGCATGTTTGCAGATGATTGATGAGCCTGCACTGAACGACTGCTCGTTACATCACAGACTGACAAATGACTGCATGATTACAAGGTCATAATCGTGCAGTCGTTTTCATGTCTTTAAGTGGATGGGCACCTTTAGTCTTCTGCTGATATGCTTTCAATATTCGTTTGAGGTCATTACCAGTGGGGTCGTTCCAAGGCTTCTATGTCCTCGGCACTGGCGGGAATTTTTCCTTTTTCAGCAATTTGAAGGGTTTCATAGACCCTATCATATTGTTCCTACTTTCTAAAGCCCTTAAAGGTTGGTCTAAGGAGTTTCCCGCCAGGACTGATCCTTGTCAGTCTGCTAAGCGTTATGGGCAGAGTTGCTTCAGATCCTTTCGAGGCTTTGCTGTTCCACTTGGCTTTCACGATTGCATTTTTTGGGGCTTTCGGAGTCAGCGAGATCGTGGCTGCTAGCAAGTCTATGCCCTCTACGGGATTATTGTTAAGTAACATTGGCCCTGATTCAGACCCGCTCGTAGCCGCTGGCCGCTCACTGGGTGTGTGAGTGTTTATTTTTTTTTTCTCTGGCCGCTCACAAGCCGTGGGAGACCACCCACAGCTTGTGCGAGCCGCCAGGAGACCATCGCGATAATCGCGACCATCGGCCTCGCGATAAGAACATGCAGTTGGGTCTAGGCTGCTGCAAGACCGAGTGGACTTCCTGCTCTAATAGAGAAGGAAGTCCACTACTGACATCAGTAGTGATGTCAGTTTGCCCGCCCAACAAACACCAGGTGTTCCTAAGGGAACACCTGCGTTTGTCCAGCCACCCCCCCTACCTGCCCACAAAACGGGGTGAGCTGTCACTCCCCATCGTCAGCCACCCCGTCTTGCTGAGAGCCCTGTAGCGACTTAACTTCAGTCACTCAGCGGGACTCGTGCACGCAAGATGTGGCGCATGCGTTTGCGAGCAGCTCTGAATGAGCTCCATTGTGTACAGGAGTCATCCATCTTGTGCCAACTTTGGTTTTCCAAGACGGATCAGTTAGGTCGGGGCAGGTGGGTTACCTTGCAGAGACAGGGTGATTCTTCTGTTTGCCCGGTGCGCCTGGCTGGGTTATATATGGGTTCTCGCCCTTCAGATGGTGCACAGTGGTTAGTTCATGCCAATTTGTCCCCTCTTTTCAAGTTTCAATTTGCTGCTGTTCTTAGGTGTAGTTTAACTGCGTTAGGTTTAGACAGTGCTAGTTACGGTACCCACTCCTTTCGGATTGGAGCCGAGACTAGTGCAGCTGCGTCAGGAGCGTCTAGCAGTGACATTCAACGGATTGGTAGGTGGAGGTCCTCTGCTTACAAATCTTATGTGCGCTGTGATAAGCTTTAGTAGCACTTCCTGTGCCAACCCGAAAATGTTGTTTACCTGCCAGTTGGCTAGCATTCGATAAGTGGGGGTGTGAAGGGATTTTTACATTTTTCCTCCCGGAGCCCATTATCTGGACCACCTTGGCTCACGGGGAAGGTTTTGTTCATTTTTCTTCTTCACTCGGGTTACATGTTTTCCCCATTGGCATCCCTGCTAGTTAGTTGCTGTGTTTTTCAATTTTGTTGTGTGCAGTTTGGTTTTGGTGCGATGGATCGCAGTTAGGGTTTTCTTTCCTTACAGTGGAAGATGCTGGAGAAGAGCGGGTTGGCTAGTCAGCCATTCCTATATTTTCTGGCCTGAACGTCATGGTTTGGCTAGGCGTGCTAGTTTGTTGCTTGGTGGTAGGCATGTTTGATTGGTGTGCGTGGCCTTCTTTGTGCATCTGTGAAGGATCTGTTGGTTGAGTTGGTCGTGTAATGGGGGATGCCTGACTGGTTGGTCCTGCATGTTGGTGGGAATTATTTTTGCAAATTGAAGGGTTTGGAACTGATTGTTCGGTTGAGGGAGCTGCTAGATGTGATACACTTGTTGTGGCCCAATGTGCGCATTGTATGGTCCGAAATAGTTCCTCGTCTTGTGTGGCGTGGTGCACGGGATAATAAGGCCTTGGATAAAGCGAGGCATAAGGTGAATAGGGCTGTGAATAAGCATGTCTTGTCTTTAGGGGGCTTGGTTGTTAGGCATGGCTTTTGGGGCTCAGATTTGTCCAGATTTTTTCGTCCGGACGGGGTCCATTTTAACGCTTTGGTTTAGGTCTGTTTCTTAAGGAATTACTTGCTTTTTTGGATTAGTTAGTCTTTCTCTTGGTGGTGGGCCAGTCTCCTTTTGAGTCTGGCTTTGGTGGGAGAAAGCTGCATCATTGTGGCTTTATTGTGGCACAAGAGAGAGTTGTGAGGGTGCTGGACCTCGATGTATATGGCGAGTTTGTCCTTCTCCTTGCAAGGGGACCTGAGTGCGTTTGTATGGAAGCACTCGGACTAGGCCCAGGAGGGAGGTGAGACCTTTGCAGTTTGCAGCGTAAGTGCATCTTTAGGGGGAGCATTTCAGTCATTCCCCGAATATGTCTCCAGCTAGAACTGAGTATGCAGCGTCTCCTGGCCACCTCGGTTAGGTGAAATTTATTAATTGGTAAATAATAGCTGTGACCTTTAGCCAAACTGTTATTGTGTCCGTCTCTTTATTTATTAGATAAGTTAAGTGAGGATGTTTAGGGTATTATTCAGCAATAAACCAATGGAGGTCTTATGTATATTTCCACCTTTAGATGTATAGTAAGTTAAGGCTTAGTTATGTGACCCTCCTTTGCGGGTTCTATTTCAAAGTGGCTCCACCCAGGCCTATTAGTAATGTTATTTACAAATCAGGGCTTGCCTGGGTAAACCCAATACTATGTTTGATACTTAATTACTGAGTATGTGAGGTCATGAGTGTATGACAAACAAGGTATGAAATAACTTTATGTTACACCAAAGTAAACAGGTTCTTCTTTTCTTTAATATCTGTGGTCTCTATCGAGAGAGAGAGAGAGAGAGAATATGAATGGTCCACATGTGGCACTCAGCGGTCTGAATAAATATTAAATAAGGCTCATATCATTCAGCAACGTTTCGGCTTTAGTCACCTGTCGTCAGGCTACATACAAACAAGTGAACATACATTTGATCTTACTGTAAATACCCGCTGTCTCTCCCTCAAGCGCCGGGTCCCATCAGTCACTTCGCATAGACCGGACTTCGTCCCCATGCCTCCTGATGCGATAGTAACCACGGCAACCCGATGCCCATAGGAAGAAACAAAACCTAACATATATCCCCGTGCAACAAATAGAAAAATATACTTAAAAGCCGAGCCAGGTAACTAAGGCTAGCAGTGTTTAGCAGATAATATGTGCTGGATTATAATTCAAAAATCGAACACAATAGTATCAATAAGGCTTACAGGAATTAAGAAAAACTTTATACTGACCACCGTTCACCATATATCAAAAAATTACATTCAGGTTCAATTGATCATTTAGTCCCTTAGGTTTGACAGTATCCAAGATATGTATTTCACCTCCAGGCGTAGTAGTAATTTTCCTCGATCACCTTTTCTACCATAATCCAGAACTTGATCTATTACCATGTGTCTAAAGTTACATATTATGTTTACATTCAGCAAAATGTCCATTGATAGGTTTCTCAGACCCTTTCCCTTTTATAGCTGATCTTATGGCTGATCTATGTAGAGCCATGTTCTCTTTGAACGAGCGCATGGTCTTCCCTACATAACAGAGTCCTAGGTACACTATGAATGTACTTGTGCAACTAAGTCTGTGTCTAATTTCATGTCTACGTCCCGAATGTGGATGATAGAAATATTTGCCCACTATCATATGGCTACATGTGGTGCAGCCAGTAGATTTGTGGCATCAGTTTTTAGGTTTACATTTCATTCTGCAGACTTTAGTAGCTAGAAACATAGAATTTGACGGCAGATAAGAACCACTTGGCCCATCTAGTCTATATCTGTAACATCGGGATGTACCACCCAGTCTTTTATATTTTTGCCTCTCTTATAATTATAACATGATCTAATTTTAATCTTCTTAAGACTGGTTAGATCTCGATCATTCTGTATGACTGGCCAGAGACTGCTACTTGCATTATAAAACTCTCTATGCGCCGTATTATACATATGTACCTAGTTCAAGGTGTCACGTGCTACTTCCCTTTTGGTATTTTTCAAAGTATCCACCCTAGGAATTAGATCCACCTTTCTCCGAGCTAATCTGAGTGATTTTTCTGTGTATGTTCTGCACCTAATAGTATCCATCAAGTGGTCTAAATCTTTGTTGAAGGTGTCCGGGTCACTCATTATCCTTTTTACTCTCAATAGTTGTGAGAAAGCTAAACCATTGATGGTAGATTGTGGATGAAAACTATCCGCCCGTAGCAGAGCGTCTCTGTCTGTTGGTTTGGTATATAGTTTCATCGAGATTTGCTTGTCTTTGACAGAGATACTAACATCCAGAAAGGAGATCTCTTCCAAGCTGGCATGGTGGGTGAACTGGTAAGCTGGATACGTTGATCGTTTTTGACCCTATGACTAAGCTGTTGAAGCGAAATGTGCATCAGGAGACACACGGCACACGCATGTTAGTGTGTGCTATGTTTTGATCTATTATGTTGAAAACCACTATGATATCGTAACCAATTATTATTAAGAAGGGTGTTTGTTAGACAGTTGGACCTGGAAAGCAGGCGCATGTGACTCGATGTATCCAGCTTACTACATTGAATTACATTGTTTCTACTTAGTTGCATAATAACAGATACACAGAGTGAGATCACGTGCGTAGTAGCCTGTGAATATATTAAGGGTGACCTCCACTACCCGATTATCTCAGTTTACATTTGTAGCTTGCTGCTATTAATAACCTCTTTACAGACCATTACTAATTTATTAGAAGAATCATGACAACCATGCAGGTTATACTGAGAGAATGGTCTAAAATATCCCTTTGCTGGATACATCAGGGATGGGGAGAATAAACGGTGCCTATTAATAAGGGAATTACCCATGATTGAATAAGAGGATAAACATATCAACTCTATTACACAGTTCCCATAATTTAAAAAATGGGCGTGGCGATAATGTTGGGGGTGTGGTTTGTGTAATGTGGGTGTGGTTTGTGTAATGTGGGTGTGGTTTAAATAGCAAATGAAATATGAAAAATTGTCATGACAAACAGCTATAAACACATATATCATGTACCAGCCCCATATGACTAATGCTGGGTGCACACTGACAGGTATATCGCTTGTTCTATTGAACGGGTAATATATTTATAGTGGATGATTGGTGAGTGTGTACAAATGATATGTTTATTAACTGTATCATTCACAGACATATCACATTGCCCTGCAGCACAGCTGATGCCGATATATCTTATGCTGGGCTACCAGGTTTTCATTCCAAGCAGCCAGATAGGACCGATATCTGACAGAACATTGTATAGTGGATGGCCAGCATAATAGATACATGGGCACGTCTGGCTATGTGTATGGGAGACCAGTCGTCTGTCCTTACACTTGCTGCAGGGGTCTGCCAGTGACAGATATCTCAACTGGGTGGGCAAATTTAAATGCCAACCCAGTTGTGATGTCAGTGCAAATTGGTAAGGTTGTATGCACTTACCAATCGTTAGATAGGTCGACCCGTCGGCCAGGTGTGTACCCAGCTTTAGCTGAGACATGAACTTCAGGACCAATGTAAGGCTGTTGATTATGGTGGGCAGATTTAAAAAAAAAAAAAAGCTTAGACTGTGCTGGGGTCACAGGGAAATAGGGGCCTCTTCATGGTGAGGGGTTATCCAGCTATGGCCACTACTGTCCATCTGCTTCAACCCACCGGTCCGCCCTCGCCTCTGCTCAAGCCTCTCACTAACAATTATAAAATGAGCAGCAGCTGGTGTGTGTATCATCTAATAATGTCTGCCCGGCCGGATACTGGCCCAAAGCACTCAGTCTGCCCCATATCCTTCAGGTAAAATCACGTGCTGTCCCGACTCCGGTGTGTCGCAGTCACAGGGGGAAGCTGTATATCTCGGTGTCTCTCTCATAGAAACATAGAATATGACGGCAGATAAGAACCACTTGGCCCATCTAGTCTGCCCCATTTTTAAACATATTATTACATCAACCCTTATTGATCCTTACTTCTTCTGCAGGATTCCTTGTGTCTATCCCATACATGTTTACATTGCTCTACTGTCTTAGCCTCTACCACCCCTGATGGGGGTTATTCCACTTGTCCACTACCTTTTCTGTGATGTCATTTTTCCTCAAATTTCCTTCCTGAGACTGCTCTCCGATTACTACAACTCTCTGTTTCCTATCCTGCAGCCATGATCTTATCCATTCAACTATCTTTGTATCTAATCCCAGCTTTCCAGTTTATTTAACAGTCTGCGATGTGGAACAGTGTCAGAAGCCTTACTAACGTCTAGATAAGCTATATCTATGCCCCCCCTTTATCTCTTTCCTTAGTCACCCAGTCAAAAAAGTCAATAAGATTAGTTTGACATGATCACCCCCCAGTAAATCCATGTTGTTTGGGATCCTGCAAATTGTTGGATTTGAGATAATCTACGACTTTCTTTTAAGAGTGTTTCCATCAATTTCCCTACTACTGATGTCAGGTCACTGGTCGGTAGTCACTGGTCGGTAGTCACTGGTCGGTAGTCACTGGTCGGTAGTTGCTTGCCTCTTCCTTGCTTCCACTTTTGTGCAGTGGGACATTTGCTCTTTTCCAGTCCTCTGGAATGACTCCAGTAGCTAGTGACTGGTTAAATAATTCTGTTAATGGTGTTACCAGCACCCCTTTAAGCTCATTTAGTATCCTTGGATGTATCCGATATGGCCCCACTGATTTATCCACTTTCAGTTTTGAGAGTTCTGTTAGGATCTTCCCCTCTGTAAATATGCTTGTTCCTACCTCATTCTCCTGATCACACCTGTAACGTAAGTGTGGCCCCTTTCCCTCTCTCCCAGTAGTGATTACTGAACAAAAATAATGATTAAGATGATCAGCTATTACATTGTCTCCCTCAACAAGACTCCCTCTCTCTGTCTTTAGTCTTTTTATTCCACCTTTTTGTTTTTCTCCTTTTGTTTATATACTTAAAAAAACTTTTGCTCCCTTTACCCACTGACTGTGCCATTTTCTCTCCAGCTTTGTGTGGATTAGGGTGCTGGAGGCATGTAGTGGGAGCCCTGGGTTCCACCTTTTATTGTGTGCGCCTCCCAGGGGCTGGGCTGAGCAGCTGCACCCGGCCCTTTGTTCCACCTCCCCTTTTTGCATTGTGTATGTCTCATGGGTGTCTTAAGAGAGGAGGGGGCCCAGGTGCGCTCCCCAAGCGGGGCCCCTTCCTCTCTCCCCAGTGGCCAGCAGCCAACTTATGAGGCTGGCCAGCCATTGGAGCATTAGTAGACTCCGGGCACTAGAGTGTGCTCAGAGTCTACTGCGCATGTGCAGAACGCCAGAAAAATGTCCGAAGCGGCCATTTCCAGTGTTCTGAGTAGCGCTGACACCAGACGCGGGACCACAGACAGGTAAGTTTAAAATAATATAGCTGCAGGGTGTGTGGTGCTGGGACCCCCTGCACCCATTATAGATATGCCACTGGTATGTCTGCTGTGGAAAAGGCGGGGTGCAAATCATCTATTACAAAATGGATAGGGTGCACTTCGCGAACACACACACACATATATATATATATATATATATATATATATATAACAGACAGACACACACACTTAGTCAGCACACACATATTTGAAATAACAAAACAACGCCCCCCTGCAAAGTTTATGCCACTATATATATATATATATATATAATATGGAGAAGACAGGAAGCAAGAACTCCTCATCTCTGCCCTCTCTGACTCTCTCCTCCATGGGTGCGGGGGACATAACATTTATTTTTTCAGCTCCTCTTCTCACTCCCCTGATAAGCCACGCCCCCTTTTCCCATTCTCCAGCCTCTTGGGATCCTGGGTAGGGAAACCTGGCTCCCCATTGGTCAACAGCGGCCATCTTTTTGTAGCCTGATAAAGGGGCAGCCATTTTCCTTTAGCCGATGCTACTGCTACTCGAATCTCTCCCTAGCTGGTCAGCGCAGCGGCCGGGGAGCAGGAGCATCCTCTGCCTGCCACAGCCTGGCGGCCCTGGAATACCAAACTTGTACCGGCCCCCTGGCCCAGCCCGCCCCTGGTTCCCATCAATTAGGACATCTGTGGGATTGGTATAAATTCCTAAAAGGGTTTTTATAATATAAAGCGACAATTAGACATGACCTGGACCGATGTCCGAGTTTGAGACATGATGATTATTGTTAGTAACTTTGGGATTTGCATAAATTCCTAATATACAGTAATTTACCTCGCTCATCCGATACAGGGAGAGAATCTTTGGATATGTCTCCGTGTGGATATGATACGGAGTTTGTGAATAAACCATGAGTTGCGTATATTGTGGGATTTGCAATAATTCCTTAGTGAGTTCTGTGTTTTCTTCTGTACATCGAGAATCAGTATTAATCCTTATAAATTATACCATATCCTGAGCCGTATCAGACTGTGATAATGTTAGAAATGACATGAATCATCCTAAATAAACATATATAGCGCTCAGTAATGCAATATAACGCATGTCTCATATAAAGACATCCCTGAGCCAGAGTATACAGCTTCATCTACTGTCACTAGAGGTGGTATTGGGAATAAGACCCTTGGATACTATTTGAATTTACATCTATCTACTGGAATAAGTGTGATATGTCCTCAGTTCTACAGACATCCGACTGACATATTTACCATTATATATGGACTATTATTATATTTACTAAGAAATAAAACACACAGGAGACATATAGCAGTTATACAATTTTTATTCATCTATTTTCTTTTGGATCATATTTTTATTGATCTATACATGATTGCACATTAATTCATTTATATTTCGCAGACAACAATTTTATTTCACATAATAAAAAAAGTTTTACTTCAACATTTGTAATAATCTCCTCAATTCAGTTGACATGAAGTTTGTCAAATTGCTCCGATTAATCGTTCCGTGAGTGCCGCATAAAGGAGTAACCTCGGCTCTTTGTGCTATGTAATCTTCCAACACAGGGGCCTGATTCAGAGACGGGCACTAATGCGATCGCAGCAGCAAAATATGCTAATGTTAGCAAAGATCACCCGAGCATAGGGACGCCCACTGCTGCCATTTTACCTGCGTGCGACAACGCATACTGCTTAAATATCGGGAAAATCACTGCAACATCGACGGCCATCTTACCCTTGCGGCAGGTCTGACCTGCCACAGCCTTGGGAGCGTTTCAGAGATGCAGCGCTGCTAATTTATGCACGCCCATGTAACGGCGTCTAAATGGACAGGCGCGTCTGCGTTTCTCAGACCACTCCCCTGTCACCGCCCCCAAATGCTGACAACCTGTCACTCAGCGATGGATTCCTCTGTGCGTCTGTAATTGCAGTGCGATCTCTGCGCAGTGCGGCTTCTATGCATGCACAATGGCAAACAATCGCTTGATTTGCGTGAGAATCACATCAGCATCCATCTCTATATCAGGCCCTCTGTACGCAGACTGAATCCATCCCCTGCTATGACTGAATGTTGGTGACAGGGTGCCAATAGTATTGTGGGGTATGCGGATTTGTGCATCAGAGCAATTACCACTATTTTCACACAGATTTTTTGCACCAGGGACAGGGCTGGGGCAACTGATGATGATGATGACTATGACACCGAGCACAAGGATAGGGACGTCCGGCCGCAGAGATGCTCACAATGACCATGACCTGATAATGGCGACATTATATATCTGTCTGTTATCACCCAGTTTTGTTCTATTAATGTTTCCAATTGTAAAGCGCAACAGAATATGCTGCTCTGTATAAGAAACTATTACTAATAATAATTAATAAATTGTATCTTCCCCTTTATCTCTGCATATAGTAAGAAATGAGGGTTCTGTTATATCCGGTTCTCCCATCTGTAGGGAAGTGGTGATTACAGGAGGCAGAGCTTCCTCACCCACATCTTATACATTCACTGACCGACATCTTATACATTCACTGACCGACATCTTATACATTCACTGACCGACATCTTATACATTCACTGACCGACATCTTATACATTCACTGACCGACATCTTATACATTCACTGACCGACATCTTATACATTCACTGACCGACATCTTATACATTCACTGACTGACATCTTATACATTCACTGACCGACATCTTATACATTCACTGACCGACATCTTATACATTCACTGACCGACATCTTACACATTCACTGACCGACATCTTATACATTCACTAACTGACATCTTATACATTCACTGACTGACATCTTATACATTCACTAACTGACATCTTATACATTCACTAACTGACATCTTATACATTCACTGACCGACATCTTATACATTCACTAACTGACATCTTATACATTCACTGACTGACATCTTATACATTCACTAACTGACATCTTATACATTCACTAACTGACATCTTATACATTCACTGACCGACATCTTATACATTCACTGACTGACATCTTATACATTCACTGACTGACATCTTATACATTCACTAACTGACATCTTATACATTCACTGACTGACATCTTATACATTCACTAACTGACATCTTATACATTCACTAACTGACATCTTATACATTCACTGACCGACATCTTACACATTCACTAACTGACATCTTATACATTCACTAACTGACATCTTATACATTCACTAACTGACATCTTATACATTCACTAACTGACATCTCATACATTCACTGACCGACATCTTATACATTCACTGACCGACATCTTATACATTCACTGACCGACATCTTATACATTCACTGACCGACATCTTATACATTCACTGACCGACATCTTATACATTCACTGACTGACATCTTATACATTCACTGACTGACATCTTACACATTCACTGACTGACATCTTACACATTCACTGACTGACATCTTACACATTCACTGACTGACATCTTATACATTCACTGACTGACATCTTACACATTTACTGACCGACATCTTATACATTCACTGACTGACATCTTATACATTCACTGACTGACAGCTTATACATTCACTGACTGACATCTTACACATTCACTGACTGACATCTTATACATTCACTGACTGACATCTTATACATTCACTAACTGACATCTTATACATTCACTGACCGACATCTTATACATTCACTGACTGACATCTTATACATTCACTGACTGACATCTTATACATTCACTGACTGACATCTTATACATTCACTGACCGACATCTTATACATTCACTGACTGACATCTTATACATTCACTGACTGACATCTTATACATTCACTGACCGACATCTTATACATTCACTGACCGACATCTTATACATTCACTGACCGACATCTTATACATTCACTGACTGACATCTTATACATTCACTAACTGACATCTTATACATTCACTGACTGACATCTTATACATTCACTGACCGACATCTTATACATTCACTGACTGACATCTTATACATTCACTGACTGACATCTTATACATTCACTGACTGACATCTTATACATTCACTGACCGACATCTTATACATTCACTGACCGACATCTTATACATTCACTGACCGACATCTTATACATTCACTAACTGACATCTTATACATTCACTGACTGACATCTTATACATTCACTGACTGACATCTTATACATTCACTGACTGACATCTTATACATTCACTGACTGACATCTTATACATTCACTGACCGACATCTTATACATTCACTGACTGACATCTTATACATTCACTGACTGACATCTTATACATTCACTGACCGACATCTTATACATTCACTGACCGACATCTTATACATTCACTAACTGACATCTTATACATTCACTGACTGACATCTTATACATTCACTGACTGACATCTTATACATTCACTAACTGACATCTTATACATTCACTGACTGACATCTTATACATTCACTGACCGACATCTTATACATTCACTGACTGACATCTTATACATTCACTGACCGACATCTTATACATTCACTGACTGACATCTTATACATTCACTGACCGACATCTTATACATTCACTGACTGACATCTTATACATTCACTGACCGACATCTTATACATTCACTGACCGACATCTTATACATTCACTGACCGACATCTTATACATTCACTGACTGACATCTTATACATTCACTGACTGACATCTTATACATTCACTGACCGACATCTTATACATTCACTGACTGGCATCTTACACATTCACTGACCGACATCTTATACATTCACTGACCGACATCTTATACATTCACTGACCGACATCTTATACATTCACTAACTGACATCTTATACATTCACTAACTGACATCTTATACATTCACTGACTGACATCTTATACATTCACTAACTGACATCTTATACATTCACTGACTGACATCTTATACATTCACTGACCGACATCTTATACATTCACTAACTGACATCTTATACATTCACTAACTGACATCTTATACATTCACTGACTGACATCTTATACATTCACTAACTGACATCTTATACATTCACTGACCGACATCTTATACATTCACTGACTGACATCTTATACATTCACTGACTGACATCTTATACATTCACTGACTGACATCTTATACATTCACTGACTGACATCTTATACATTCACTGACCGACATCTTATACATTCACTGACTGGCATCTTACACATTCACTGACCGACATCTTATACATTCACTGACCGACATCTTATACATTCACTGACCGACATCTTATACATTCACTGACTGACATCTTACACATTCACTAACTGACATCTTATACATTCACTGACTGACATCTTATACATTCACTGACCGACATCTTATACATTCACTGACTGACATCTTACACATTCACTGACTGACATCTTATACATTCACTGACCGACATCTTATACATTCACTGACTGGCATCTTACACATTCACTGACCGACATCTTATACATTCACTGACCGACATCTTATACATTCACTAACTGACATCTTATACATTCACTGACTGACATCTTATACATTCACTGACCGACATCTTATACATTCACTGACCGACATCTTACACATTCACTGACTGACATCTTACACATTCACTGACTGACATCTCATACATTCACTGACTGACATCTTACACTGGGATGTTTTTATTTCCCCCAGCGTAGGGACCAGGCAGCACAAAGACATCCCTTATTGTGCACTTTATCTCTTCCCAAGATACACACAGGGTAAATATAGCAATAAATAACATTATATCATATATACAAGTGTAGGAATAATTGCAGTATATGCCTATTGGCTGAATCAGGGGGAAATCCATCATATCTCGGAGACAAGTAACCAATCAGCTTCTGTCATGTTACAGGCTGTGCTAGACAAATGAAGCTGATTGGTTGGTATTTAATCTACTGTAATTCCAAATTTTCTATCTCTAAGTATTGCTAAATATCCTTATTAGTGAGGTTAGAGTTAGGGATGAAAGAAGAGGGAGGGCCCTGCTCGTGAGGCCTGACATTCTAATGGGAATGGTAGAGTCATGGGGTAAGGGGGAGATAGTGAGGCTAAGGGATGAAGGAGAGAGACCCTGATCAGGCAGAGATCTGGTATTCTAGGATAAAGAAGTGAGGATTGTTAGAGAGTCTGCAGTATTAAATGTTGGGTGGAAACAAGGGATGTACTCTGAGCCCCCTCAGCCCAGTGCAAAGCCAGGGGGGGGCGTGATCAGTGTGATTGCCCCCCCCTCCCCACAGTCATAGGAGACTGCTATGGCTGCTAGTCAGCAGCCACGAGAAGTCTCTTACTGCAGTTCTTGTGGGTTGCTATGAGGGAGGGGATTCATGATTTAGCTGGCCACAGACATAGCGATGTGAACACGATGAGCCGATATACACGATTTGGTGTCCAATCTTCATACGATCTCTCCTACAGTCAGACTGTCACAGTGCATCGCGTCCTAGATTGTCAGATCTGCCCTACTGCACGGCAGATCTGACTATGCAATGTGCGACCAATGGGTACGCGCATCGCATCGTGATCGTGAGTGGGGACTCACAATTTACTCTCAATTTGGCCATATTTTACACGATCTGTCGTTCCAATGTGTCGGAATCGGCCAGATCGGGTAAAATATCGCTATGTGTGTGGCCAGCATTACGGTAAAAAGCTTGGAAAGAGTTAATGTTAAAAAAAAATGACATGGGGTGCCCCTCTAAAAAAATAACCAGCCCCGGACTTTTCATAGCCAGCCCTGGTTGTGTAAGTACAGGGAAAAAATTGCGTAGGGTTCCCCCTGTACTTGGCACAACCAGCACTGATCCAGTCCTGGTTCTGGAGTTACAGGGGAAAAAAGCGTAGGGTTCCCCTGTAATATCCACAACCAGCACCGGACCGTTTCAAGTGTGTGGAGGTAATGTCACAGCCAGAGGAGCCCTATCACCAGGTTCCTCAGCCGAAACAATTACCCTACGCAATTTTTTCCCTGTACTTACACAACCAGGACTGGCTATGAAAAGTCCGGGGCTGGTTGTGTATTTAAGGGGGGACCCCACATAATTTCTTTTTTTTTAAACAGTAACTCTTTACAAGCTTGTTACAGTAAGATGTATGCATGTATCTGTGTGAAAATGAAAGCATGAAGCAGTTCTATTCATTTGGGAATTTGAAGTTCATTTTGGACGGGATTTGCTGTTCGATTTGGACATGAACATGCAAAATCTAACAACAAATTTCTTCTTAAACTGAAACCAGATCGAATTCGAATTGAAAATTGAAAGCAAAATCCATTCTTAGTAAATTTGAGGTTTGCTAAGGGATTTTGCTGTTCGTGTTCAATTCAGTCTCAGGAGATTTCAGGGATTCATTAAATGAATCTCAAATCGAACCATAGTAAATATACCCCCTGGAGGAACAAGGCAGCCGTGCAAGACATACATGAGACAACCGATGGCAGAGATAATCCCTGAGTATTGCTGTGAGGGAGTCAGTCAGTACACGCGCTATATATGATCTGCACATTATGTAACATTGACACAACAGAAAGAGGAAGCTCTGCTCCCAGCATATAACCACTTCCCCAGTGATGTGGGCACCTAATATAACATAACGCCCATTTCTCAGAAGATGCAGCAACAAGTGTCACCAATACCAGGACCCTGATCTATATTTGGCTTCTGGGTGTTTATACCTATAAATAGGGATAGTGTCTGTGTTGCTGTCTGTGGCCATACAGATAAAGGATTATCAGACCTATGTATCATTCCCAGGTCTCCTTCATCTCTGCAGCTGCCACTATTAGTACATTAGTATATTTACACTAGAGATGTGCGCCGACCCCCGGGTTTTGGTTTTGGATCTGTATCTTCTTGTGTTTTGTATCTGGATTGGTTTTGTCAAAACTGCCCTTCCTTGTTTTTTTTATTTTTGGTTCTGTATTTTTTCTAAAAGAAATTATGAAAACAACTAAAATCACATAATTTGGGCCTGTTTTTGTTCCTACAGTATTATTAACCTCAATAACATTTATTTCCATTAATTTCCAATCAATTATGACCACCTCACAATATTATTTGCTTCATCTAGTTAAGGCCAAAAGGTTGCATCCAGCTAGCTGGCTGACTAAGCAAAGTAACACAGTGGGCGGCACTAACATGTGGCAGTTCAGCTTTCAATTTCCAATACGGACACAGTGTGTTATACAGTGTGGGTTGGATACACCAATAGTGCACTTACTGTGACAGCAGTGTCGGCAGTGCGGGGGGGCTGGCGGTGTCCTCAATGCGGAAGTGTCATCTGCGTTGGCGGTGTTGGCAGAGTGGGGATCCTGGCAGTGTCCTGAGTGCATAGTGCCGGCAGTGTCAGCAGAGTGAGGGTGCCAGCAGTGTCCGTAGTGCAGGAATGCTGACAGTGTTGGCTGTGCGGGGATGCCCTTGGTGTGGGAGTAGTGGCAGTGCGGGATTGCTGACATCATCCTCAATATGTGGGGCAGTAGTGTGGGGGTCCTGGCAGTGTCCTGAGTGCATAGTGCTGGCAGTGTCGGCAGAACGGGGGTGTCAGCGGTGTCTGCAGTGCAGGAATGCTGACAGTTGGCTGTGTGGGGATACCCTCGGTGTGGGAGTAGCGACAGTGCGGGATTGCTGACATCATCCTTAATATGTGGGGCATTAGGGGTTACTGACTGTGTCCTCAATACATGGGGTAGTAGTGCGGGGGTGTTGACAGTGTCGGCAGTGCAGGGGTGCCGGTGGTGTCCTCAGTGTGGAAGTGTTGGCAGTGTGGGGTCACTGACTGTTTCTTCAGTATGTGGGGCAGTAGTGCAGGGTGCTGGCAGTGTCCTCAGAGCAGGGTGCCGTCGGTGTTGGCAGAGCGGGGTTGCCAGGGGTGTCCTTAGTGTGGGGGTCCTGGTGGTGTCGGCAGTGCAAGGGTGCCAGTGGTGTCCTTAATGCAGGGTGCCAGAAGTGTTGGCAGCGGGGTATGCTGCCAGTGGGAGTCGGCAGCATGGGGTGCCAGCGGTGTCAGGCAAGGGCAGCATTTTCCTAAATCCTAACTTCCTGTGTGCTTAACACTGATTGGCTGAGAGCCGTGACAACCAAAAACCATTAAGCCCGCTCAATGCAAAACCTCGCGAACTGACAACAGGATCGCAGGGTTTTGCCTCGGAGAGGGAGATCAGAGCTGTGTCTCGGATCCCTGAAATTCGGGTGGGTCAGGTTCCCGGAGAACCGGAATCGATCATCTCTAAATTACACTGCCAGAAAGATGCCAGCAATGGTCACACGCCAGTCCTGAGGCTGATTCAGAGATGGACGGCATTGCAGAGCCTCACATAAGCAGTTATAGAATACCGTCCAGCTAATATGTGACTGTGTAATACCGTCCAGCTAATATGTGACTGTATAATACCATCCAGCTAATATGTGACTGTGTAATACCGTCCAGCTAATATGTGACTGTGTAATACCGTCCAGCTAATATGTGACTGTGTAATACCGTCCAGCTAATATGTGACTGTGTAATACCGTCCAGCTAATATGTGACTGTGTAATACCGTCCAGCTAATATGTGACTGTGTAATACCGTCCAGCTAATATGTGACTGTGTAATACCGTCCAGCTAATATGTGACTGTGTAATACCGTCCAGCTAATATGTGACTGTGTAATACCGTCCAGCTAATATGTGACTGTGTAATACCGTCCAGCTAATATGTGACTGTGTAATACCGTCCAGCTAATATGTGACTGTGTAATACCGTCCAGCTAATATGTGACTGTGTAATAACGTCCAGCTAATATGTGACTGTGTAATACCATCCAGCTAATATGTGACTGTATAATACCGTCCAGCTAATATGTGACTGTGTAATACCGTCCAGCTAGTATATGACTGTGTAATACCGTCCAGCTAATATGTGACTGTGTAATACCGTCCAGCTAATATGTGACTGTGTAATACCGTCCAGCTAATATGTGACTGTGTAATACCGTCCAGCTAGTATGTGACTGTGTAATACCGTTCAGCTAATATGTGACTGTGTAATACCATCCAGCCAGTATGTGACTGTGTAATACCGTCCAGCTAATATGTGACTGTATAATACCATCCAGCTAATATGTGACTGTGTAATACCGTCCAGCTAATATGTGACTGTGTAATACCATCCAGCTAATTTGTGACTGTATAATACCGTCCAGCTAATATGTGACTGTGTAATACCATCCAGCTAATATGTGTGTCACGATCCTGTCTAGTTGTCACCTTTTTGCCTTGAGACTTACCTCTGTCAGCTGCTCCATGGATCTGTGTTTGCAATTCTCCTGGGACATCTGCTCTGGCTGAATCATGCTGGCTGTGATATCTGTGTGTGCAGACTGCTCTCCTAGCCAAACTGATTAATCACCTGGACCCTGCTCTGTCTGTGAGCATTGCTAGTCTTAATTGGAATCACAGGTGTGGTCCTGATTCTCAGAGCTGCAGAGATGAATACTCCTTTTGCATGCTGTGTCTTGCTCCACTCTGAATGCCACTGCCAGACCACCTGTCTGCATCCACCAATCGCTGCCAGACTCTTGGTATATAGATCCTCCTCTAAGAGCACTCAGTGCTTGAACATCTCGTTACGTTCCATGGTGTACAACTTGTGCTGTAGCTGTACCTGAGTTCCAGTGTGTCCCAGGCTCCTGCTGGTTCCTAGACCAGTGCTATCTGTAAAGCCTGCTACGTTCAGTTATCCACATGGCTCCCAGGCCGCTCCAAGTGACTATCCACGCTACACGCTTCTCCACACGGCTCCCAGGCCGCACCAAGTAGCTTCCACGCTACCACTTCTCGCCTACGGCTCCCAGGCTGCTCCAAGTAGCTTCCACGCTACCAGCTTCTCCAAGTGACTATCCACGCTACCCGCTTCTCCACACGGCTCCCAGACCCCACCAAGTAGCTTCCACGCAGCCACTTCTCGCCTACGGCTCCCAGGCCGCTCCAAGTAGCTTCCACGCTACCAGCTTCTCCAAGTAGCTTCCATGCTACCAGCTTCTCCAAGTGACTATCCATGCTACCCGCTTCTCCACACGGCTCCCAGGCCGCACCAAGTAGCTTCCACGCTACCACTTCTCACCTACGGCTCCCAGGCCGCTCCAAGTAGCTTCCACACTACCAGCTTCTCCAAGTGGCTACCCAGCTACCAGCTTCTCCACACGGCACCCAGGTCACACCAAGTAGCTTCCATGCTACCACCTCTCGCCCACGGCTCCCAGGCCGCTCCAAGTAGCTTCCACGCTACCACGTCTACCCACGGTTTCCCAAGCCACGACAAGTAGCTTCCACGCTACCATCCATCTGCAAGCTCATCTCATCTCTGGTACCCCGACCAGCTCAGTCTGCCTACCTGCCGGCCCCATTCCGGTCCCTCCAAGTTCCTTCTGGTCTCATTCCAACCTCTCAAGTTTCCAGTTCCAGTCACTCATCACCCAAGGCAGTTCTCACTGCTACCCATTTCTTTTATTAAAAGAGCTATTCATGTCCCCCATGGTTCCAGTCCAGCCGGCCTCCAGTGTTTCCAGTTCATCACCTGATACAGGTAACCCTCGAGCACCAATTGTGACAGTGTGACTGTGTAATATTGTCCAGCTAATATGTGACTGTGTAATACCGTCCAGCTAATATGTTACTGTATAATACCATTCAGCTAATATGTGACTGTGTAATACCATCCAGCTAATATGTGACTGTATAATACCGTCCAGCTAATATGTGACTGTGTAATACCATCCAGCTAATATGTGACTGTGAGGGGACACTGGGACTGTCTGTATTACATGTATCATGACAATAGGGAGTATATTTACTAAAGGATGATTTTTGGTTGATTTTGTTTTTTTTGTGTATTTGATTTATATGTGAATTCACTAAAGGCAAAATCGAATATAAAATTAACTTTAAAAATGAACTCTGACCGAAACTGAACATTGACCAGACACATAGACGACTACTTGATCCCTTGATTTACTAACAGTCGGACTGAAAATCGAAAAAAATCAACTATAGATCCAACTTTCAAACCACCCAAAGTAATTCACCTGCCTGATGCAGGCAAGTGTGAGAGGTGCACTGCATAGATCAGTATGATCTGTGCATGCTTCTTAAGCTAGGTACACACTGGGCCTGATTTAGAGATGTACGCTAATGATATCGCAGTTGCTAAAATATGCTTGCTTATCATGTGTGAGGACATGAGATGTGTGTTACAAATGTACTGGCAGCATCTCAGTCCTTGCAGAGATCAATTTACTTTTTAGTCCTTTTGTGTCCCCCATCCGTCTCCTAGTGTATGTGTGATCATTCTCAGGACACACATTTCCATTAGCATGTATATTATCTACTGTAATAATGTAAGTAATTGTAATGTTTAATACTGGTTAAGCCTTGATGTTAGCCTGGTCCATATGTCTGTGTTATTCGTAACCACTAGAGCAGGGTGACACCTCCCAGAACAAAAGACCCTCTAAGTTAATTCCCACCTCCCCAGGGGATGCTCAGGATTTACTCCTCCTTCATTTGCCTGTTTTGTGCCTCACGTGAACCTGGTAGACTGAACGGAACCATCCCAGCAGGTGTTCGTCAGGGAAGTTAATACCCGGAGGAGGTAGGAGAAAGTGACAGCATAAGGGACGCGCACCAATCATCAAATGGTGCAACCCCCCCTGGGTGGTCACAATATCGTGGGAAATTGGAAGATTTCAAAACAGGTCACCGAAGGCAACTCCACATGTTAGTCGCTGACTTTGGCTAAGAGGTCTCGCTTTGCCAAGGTGCTAGTGGAATGCATCACCAGTTCTCTGTGGATTTATACTTTGGAAATTCTGCAAGGACCTATACGCTATTCATTGCTGTGTCTTCTGTGATTAGCTTCTACTGTATGGGATCCTGGAAACATTTGGTTGGACCCAGGGACTATCACTGCTGTGTGATCTCTGATAGTTTCTACGTGTGGGGTCCTGGAAGCGATTGAGTGGACTTATACGCTATTCACTGCAAGTGTGATCAGTGATAGTTTCTACTGTGGGGACAGAGAGTCTCTAGCTATTTCGTGGAATTGTTCTGGGACATTATACTCTACTGGGACTGCCTCAGCTACCAACCTTAGCTACCAAATAACCTTTATTTCACAGCAATTATAATAAATGAACATACTTGAATCTTATACCTTAAAGCTTATGGAATCTTTTATGTGAGTATGTAATGTGTAAGTATTTGGGGTTTTATATAAAGATGCTAGCTAACTTGGGGCAGATGCATGCGCATGAAGCTAATAAACAGTGTTTTCATACAGGATCTTATGCATTCGCTAATATGTGACTAGTTAACAGCGCAATTGTGCGTATTAATGTGTGTGTGAGAAATTGTGAAAGATGCAATCGCATGATGCTAATAGTAATATCGCCATATGTACTTAAGTGTGAGTTTACCTAAAATGGCGCTTGGGCGGCCATTTGCAAAATGGCGTCTTGCGGCCAGTCGCAAGATGGCGTCTTTACGATCTAATTTTCGACAGTCCACCCTTTGATAGCGAACAACATGCTATCACAATCTGATTTTAAAAATTTATTTAGGCTTACATTTATATATTATTTAGTATTATTATGGGATGGCACAAGGTGGTTCTTAATCCATCAATAATGTGTTTCTGGGTGGGGACATAAAACTACTATTATACGCACACCGCGGATCTTAGAAGATCATGTGAAAGGTGTGGGGATGCACCAGTCCTATAAAGGCAGTCTTGAAGGGGAATTGAGACTTTACATTATCTGAGGTATTTTAAAAATAACATTTCAATAATACATTCTATGCAGGTCTAAATATAATACATTAAATGATGGTATTTCCTAGTTCAGGGTTGTAATGCAGTTCTATATTTACCTCAGTATTCATATTGTCATTACTGACCACCATCATAATTTCATTCTTTCATTTTACTCTATTTTTACATTTTCAACACTTCAATGCAATAGGAACACACTGGACACATATGCCAATTATTATGATGACAATTAGTATAAGGATCAAGAATTTGCCTATGCTGGCGATCACTTCCTGGACCCATTCCCCTAGACCTGAGAACCGTTTCACTGGGTTCAGCCATGAAACCCATCCTTCTATCTTACGAAACTCCCATTTTAGCTGCAGAATCTCATCCATCTTCCAGTCTATCACCTCCTTGGGGTCGCTGGTATCATTGGTGACATAAGTGCAACATTTTACTCCAAATTGGGTGGCCAAAGTTACGCAGTACCCTCCAGTAATAGCAGTTAAATAATTTAACACTAGCCTGTGTTGCACCAGTTTTTTTCTTGTACGCTTGCAATTCTCTCCCTGTATACCTGAGTGTGTCATCATACATCTCGGTGATATTATCTATTAATTTAGCAAGTTCATGGATATATCTAAAATTTAATGTACCCCTAGCAATTCTGGTGGGATCCAGTGCGACTAAAACTTGGAAGCCAGTTGTCTCACTAATTAACTGTGTGGCTTTATGCACGTCACCAGGTATCATATTTCGTTTGTCTCTGTGTTCATATTGCGTGTGAAGATATGGTGATGGTGTGTTTTTATGGATACCAAGCATTTCAACATGTGTGAGGGTCATAACTTCTGGGACTACTCTTCCCAGGTAACACAAACCTTCAGAACTCAGGGAGAGCCACTTATACACCTTTCTTCCACAAATAAAATACACATTATCGGTCAGAACATAAGGAATAGTATGCATCATTATCATTAAACACATTTCCCTTGCAAACAATCCTATCTCAGGTTCTTCCATCTGGTATATGCAAGTTTCTGGTTGTATTATCTTAGCACAATAACCATCTGGTACCTTACCAATAATTTCTTTGGTGGAACTCAATGTATACCGGTACCTAAAATGTTTCCCACTCGATTTAATTGAACGTAACAGATCATGATTTACGGACTCATTATTAGCTCTCTGTGAAAAGGTCATCGTCTGATTATTCCCTGTCACTTCCCAATTCCCGGGTTTATTGGGGTTGGTTATGTTCAAACACAAAAGTGATCTATCTACTTGGAATTGATAGAGTTTAAAATGAGGTGGTTTGGATGAGAGGAATTTTCCATCCAATGTTTTCCCTTTTTGCAATTCTAAAATTTCCGTGATATTCAGCGGAAATGGCACCAACCCTACATTATGCTGTACCTGTGGCACATGTGAACACACCCAGCAATCAGTTTGATTTAATACTTTGCCTACCATGCTATGATAATCCTCTAAAGGATACCCACCCCAGTACGGGTTATATTTAGGCTGGCACCGTTGAATACAGTTCTCATTAACTATGGACCCACAAAGCTCACAAATACTGGAATCTTCAGATGATAAACTTCCACACCGTCCCCGAGTATCCGGAATAACAGCTCTCAACAATAACAGTACTAAGATTTGTCAGACACTCCCCTGATTGGCATAGCACTCCTCCTGATTCCACTCCATCAGCACTGCCATCAGCTCCCATCTCCTCAATCGGTCCCCCGTCACAGAAACCGGATATCCCAGAACCAACCAGAATGGTGAACACTCTAAAAGAGAATATGAAAATGAACACAGCAGGCCCGTCCATTGCCACAACAAGACCTGCAAATTTCTTTTAGTTCAGGTATCACACTACGACCTTTTGAATCCTCCCGGGACAAGCTCGAGATCGACAGGTCCACGCTATCAGCCTTGTCTCCGACTTGTTTCTCCACCGGTTGATTGACCATTTTGCAATGAGTGGAATGGACCCAGGTATCTCTCTCGGCCACCTTCAAAGATGTAGTACTTGTCAGCAGCACCTGGTACGGACCTTCCCACCGATGAGTCAAACAACCTGAATGCAATAAATTTCTAATCATAACATATTCTCCTGGTTCAACATCATGACAGTTAGTCTCAGGCATATCATTGGACAACAATTTCAGTTTCTGCTTTTGCTGTTTTAACTGCTTACTCATTGATATAAGATACTTTACAGTTACCTCGTTGTTACCTTTCAAGTTTTCCTGAGGACTTACAATCAAATGAGGTTGTCTACCAAAGGGTGACAGATTTAGAGGGGGTCTGGGAGTGGTCCTTATACTATGCAGGACCAATCGTAATGCTTCTGGCCATCCTAGTCCAGTCTCTGCCATGATTTTACTCAACTTATTTTTAATAGTCCTGTTCATCCTCTCTACCTTGGCACTGGCTTGCGGTCGGTAGGGGGTGTGAAGTCGGCTATTAATACCCATCAGCTTACACATATTTTGAAACACATCACCTGTGAAATGAGTACCCCTGTCACTCTCGATGATTTTAGGGATACCGTATCTGCATACAAATTCCTGAACTATTTTCTTGGCAGTAGATGCAGCAGTATTAGTGGCCGCTGGGTAGGCCTCAACCCAGTTAGAAAATACGTCTATGCACACTAATACATACTTAAGGTTCCTGCAGGGTGGCAATTGGATGAAATCAATTTGTATCACCTGGAAAGGTCCATCAGTCGGTGGAATGTGGGACGGTTCGGTAGGGATTGCTTTCCCTATGTTCTTCCTCAAGCAGGTCAGACAGGACATTGCTATCTTTTCTGCTTGTGAAGAAAAACCTGGTGCACACCAGTATGCTCTTTCCAATTTGCACATACCTTGCTTTCCCAGATGAGTCAGACTGTGTGCTGCCTCAGCCAGGCTGGGGTAATATGCCTTGGGGGCTATTGGTTTACCTTGTCCATCCCTCCAGAGCCCAGAGGACTCTTGCCCACATCCCTTAGATTTCCAGATGGACTTTTCCTGGATTGAACACAAATTTTGCATCTCAATTAATTTCAGCATATCAATTGTTTGAAAAGACAACATTTTTTTAGTTGGAGAAAACATTTTTAACCCTGCTGCCCATTTTGCAGCTTCATCGGCTCTGTTGTTGCCCAGTGACACCGGGTCATCCTCACATGTATGGGCTTTACACTTAATTACTGCCACCGCTTTGGGCAGTTGGATTGCTTCTAAAAGATGTTTTATGTGTCGGGAATGTGCAACTGGTGTGCCTGCTGCTGTCATAAAATTTCTCAGACGCCATAGAGCCCCGAAATCGTGCACCACCCTGAACGCGTACCTCAAGTCAGTGTAAATGTTAGCAGACTTGCCTGCTGCCAGTTCACACGCTCTAGTTAGTGCTACTAAGTCTGCCACCTGGCCTGAGTGAGGAGGACCAAGAGGTTTAGCTTCTATGATGTCTGTGTCATTTACAACAGCATAACCTGTACATAATTCACCTGTGTCTGTTTGTCTATGACAACTCCCATCCGTATAAAAAGTCACATCCACATTCTCTAAAGGTGTGTCATGTATGTCAGGTCTAGCAGTAAAGGTCTGATTCAGATATTCCATACAATCGTGTGCATCATTATGTCCACTGAACTCACCTCCCGCCAGCAACTCATCTCCTTCCACCCTTTGTACATCATGTTGTACATATGGTAAATACGTTGCTGGGTTCAGCGTGTTGCAATGTTTAACAGTGATGTTTGCTGGTGCAATTAGAGATAGTTCCCATTTGGTAAACCTAGCCAAAGAGACGTGTCTGGTTTGAGCAGAGTTCAGCAGAGCAGATACAGCATGGGGAGTGTAGACAATCATATCATGACCCAATACTACATCCTCACTTTTATTCACCAATAGAGCGGTAGCTGCTACACTTCTCAAACAGGTGGGGAGTGATCTTGCCACAGTGTCCAATTGGGCACTGTAGTATGCTACGGGCCTACTGGCATCACCATGTTTTTGTGTGAGGACACCTGCAGCACAACCATCGGCTTCCGTACAATACAAATCAAAAGGTTTTTCATAATCAGGTATTCCCAAAGCAGGTGCTTTTGTCAGACTATCCTTAAGATTAAGGAAAGCCTGCTCTGATTTCTCTGTGTGGGAAGAGACTAAGGGCCTGATTCAGACCCACTCGCGAGCGGCTGTCCGCTCGCAAGTGGGTCGATGGTGTGCACTGCGCATGCGCACGATGGAGGGAGCTCCATCGTGTGCATGCGCGAGATGCGACGAGCGAAGGACTTTCCTTCGCTCATTGTGTCTGATCAAAGGGGGCGTGCTGTCGATGTTGATTGACAGCATGCCCCCTTTGGTGGGCGTGCCGGTGGCGTGCCTGCCAGACGGAGGTGTTCCCAAGGGAACGCCTACCATCAGAAGCTGGCCCCACTGACATCACTAGTGATGTCAGTGGGAGTGATTTTGGCTCTGATAGAGCCAAAATCACTCCTGGCCTTGTGGTTGAGAAACTCAACCGCAGGCTTCTGCTCACACTGGCGATGGTCGCGATGGTCAAGACCATCGCGACCATCATCCTGCACGCTCGTATAGGCTGTGGGTGGTGACCCACAGCTATACGAGCGTCCAGGAGGACGCTCCATATTTATGGAGGTGGGCCCTGATTCAGAGCGAGCGCTCTGGTCAGAGCGTCCGGCTCTGAATCAGGCCCTAAGTCCTGCAAAGGCAAGGCCAAAATAGAAAAACCTGGGATCCACATTCTACAGTATCCACACATTCCCAAAAAGGTACGAATTTGCTGTTGATTCTGTTGCAGTGTCATGTTCTGTATGGCCTGGATTCTATCATTTGTGAGATGACGTAACCCCTGGGTTAGGCAGTGTCCCAAATATTTTACTCTGGATTGGCATGGCTGTAGTTTATCCTTAGCCACCTTGTGTCCTGTATGCGAAAGAGTTTAGTATCATTCAAACATGACATAAATGAATCAGAACATAGCAATAAATCATCCACATATTGAATTAGAACAGATCCATTGGCAGGTTGAAAAGATTGTAAACAGTCGTGCAAGGCCTGGGAGAAGATACTGGTGCTGTCTATGAAACCTTGGGGCAACCGTGTCCATGTATATTGTACACCTCTGTATGTAAAAAATGCAAATAAATACTGACAGTCAGGGTGGAGAGGCACAGAGAAGAAAGCAGAACAGAGGTCAATGACAGTAAAATGGGTTGCATTTGGTGGGATCTGCATCAGGACGACAGCTGGACTTGGCACTACGGGGAATTGGCTCTCTACTACTTTATTAACACCTCTAAGGTGTTGTACCAGCCTATAACCCCTCCCACCACTCTTCTGTACCGGAAAGATGGGACTGTTGGCTACACTAGCTGTACGAACTAAAATTCCCTGTTGCAATAATCGCTCAATTATTGGAAAAACCCCTAATTCTACCTCCTGTTTTAGTGGGTACTGGGGAATTTTTGGAGCTTGCCTACCGCCTTTTAAATCTACCATTACGGGTCTTACGTTTGGCATTAATCCAGTGTCCTGTCCATCCTTCGTCCAAAGGTAATCTGGAATTTGGGACAACATTTCATCTACCTGTGATGGATTTTCATTTAAACTTGTAGAGTGATACATTATCCTTTGAGGAGTGTCCAACATATTCCGCACCTCGTGCGCAACTCTCTCTGGGATATCTAGAAATACACCATCAGGGGTGCAATATATGACACATCCCATCTTACATAACAAATCTCTACCCAGCAGGTTAGTAGGAGCCGCAGCAGCCAGAAGGAAAGAATGTCTGGTATGCAGCAGCCCGATAGTAACCTCTGTGGATTTTGTTAAAGGATAACATTCCACTTTACCTGTTACACCCATTGTTGGTACTGTCTCGTTGGTCACCTGTAAATTAACGGTAGATTTTATCACTGACTTGGTTGCCCCTGTGTCTACAAGAAAAGATATTCAGTACCAGCTACATCAACCATCATGACCGGTTCTTCCCTAGTACTTCCCGTTAACCTGACTATCTGTAGACTACAGGTATGACCTGACCCCTAGCATTGGCTACCATTCTCCAATAAAGCATTAACGGTCACAATTGGAGCTGGTCCCTGCTGGATATTTGCTGGTCTCTGTGCATATCCCATATGGGGATATGCCGATTTTTCCTGATTTGGGGTCCTACCCTTTTTACTCTGCAGTTTCTACTTAAATGCCCTGTCTGGTTACAATTAAAACATGTTCGTGGATTGAATGAAGACACTGGTTGTTGTGAGGTTTGAGCAGGGGGAAAAGGTGATGGGTATGGGTAGGGATATGGAGGATGAGGGTATTGTGGGGGGTATGAAGTTTGTGAATAGTATGGGACCTGTGGTTCTGTAGGGTTAGTGGAATAGAGCTGTGTTTGCTGTTGTGTGGGATTAGTGAGGACATATAACTTTTCAGGTGTAAGTGTGTGTGTAGATGCAAGTGTGGCTGTTGGCTGTGATGTTAACGTCATTCCTTCCAGAGCTTTGATACTTACAGCCATTAGTTTTTCGCTCTGGGTCTCTCTCTTCTTTGAGATGTTTTTATCATGTTCTATGGCAGATTCTATGAGTGTATCTATTGTGACTCCCCTCCAGCCAGGTTGTGAGGTCTGAACCCGGGTCTTTAAGTTCTCTTTAAGACCGTCCATGAGTACCATGACTATCATTCCCCTGTGGTGAGTGCTATCTTTAATATCCTCTAACCCAGTGTACTGGGTGATAGCCTGCAGAGCTTGGTCACAATAATCTTCTGCAGATTCACTCTCCTTTTCTTTTATTGTGAAAATTTTGTTCCAGTTAACTACTACTGGAAAATATATACCCAATTGAGTTACAATGCGGAAAATGTTACCTTGGTTTACTTGGTCTATTAATGGAACGTCACCATCCAATACACAATCCGTGATAAATTTTGTCACGTCGGTATTACGTGGTAGACAGGCCCTTTACACCACACGCCAATCTTTATTAGTTGGCTCATGAAAACTACCGAAATTCCTCAAAAATCTTTGACATTTGGCTAGTTACTTTTTGGGATTGGGGAAATCATTTATGATGGAATTTAGTTCTGCTCTAGTCCAAGGACAATGCATTACTACTTCCCTCGTGGGCACTACACCGTTCGCATCTGCATTTCCATTCAGAACAGTAATCGTCCGAATGGGATGCAGACCGGCAGCATTGCTACCTTTGACCTGGTTACCTGGCTGGGGGTTTAATCTGTTGCTGCTACGTATGGTATTAACAACTTCCTCTATGGGTGCAGAGGGTGTTAACACTTCCCTTGCCGTTACCAATGAAGATGGAGGCACCACTCGTGATTGTTGTGATGCAGCATCTATCATTTGCACAGCATGGGAAATGGCAGACATTACAATAGGCTCATCATCTACATCATAAACATTTTCTTTATGGTTACTTAAGAGAGGGTACAAATTGCTTGTTACATTTTTGTTAGTATTTTTGATAACTGTACTTGCACCTTCATCCACGTAAGGTGGAGGTGGTGCGCGTGAACTGCTGGCAATACCTTCCACAAGGCTACCTTGCTGCACGTGCGCGCCATTTTGCGGCTCGCCAGCATTGCAATTTAGCGTTGCGGATGTATTCTGTGGCAATGCGTTCGCAACGCTAGTTTGCGTCACTTGCTCATTTTTAAGCCACGCATCCCCTTCATGCTGCCACAACTTTAAACATTCATAATATTTTACCTTTTTCTCTCGGGAGCGCATCAGACTGATGTGATCTCGGACATTATCTAATACATCTTTATCAAAACTACCAATTCTGGGAAACGGTCTAACACTCTTCATCGTCATTTTAAACCATACATCACAGTACCTTATTGCATAAGTACCATACTTAGTATGCATAATACGATGGGCCGATCCAAGCGGTGCTTCCATTAGCAGCACATCATTGTCTAACATCTCTATTGTTTGCATGGCTCCCATTCTGAGACAACTCCTACGTTTTTCAATAAAGATTTAAACTGGTGAAAGACAATCAAGATACTTTCACTTACCTGTGGACGATTTAAAGGGCAGCGCCCACACACCTGTGAAGATTTGAAGAAGGCTACTCCACACACTCGGATAAGATTTAAGAAGGCAACTTCCACACCTATGGAAGTTTAAGTCGGCTACTTCCACGCACCTCTCTACAACAAAGACAACATGTACACCTGTCAATGTGTATAGAACGGTAAGCTGCTTACCGAGTGGCTAGCGGTTAGCCCGTAAAGTTCATACGGTACCTCTAACTTTAGGGAACAAGTTACCCCTACCAACAAATACTCACTGTTACACACTTTTTTCCTGCGCAGAAAAATACACGTTAACCCAGATATTCATTACAATTGAAAAATGTATACCTCAACGGCTTTGTTTAAACACATGGCAGCACAACCGGAAGTACATATACGCTATTGTGTGACTAGTCGCATACACAATAATGTGACTACCACACAACCGTATGACAACCTTTAGCTGCGTACACAAAAGTGCATCTTGACTGTGTGTAAAACTGCGACTCAGCCGCGTGCTCAATACTGCGGCACCCCTCTAAAGATAAGATTCTATCAACAAAGGAAAACAAACTTTTTCCTCCCTTGTCCCTGGATTCTAGTCAGCGTCCCTGGCTCACATAAAAATGGGTAGCGATTTCTCAGCACCGAGCGGTTGCAGGTAAACCCTGCGTGTGGCCACTCCACCCTTTGGTGAGATATCGATAACCGTATGTATCGTGTGAGTAGGTAAGTGACCTCACTACGAAACTCCAACTAACAATACTGAATTAGAACCTCTATACACTCCTGCCTATACCTTCTAATATCCTGCCTATAAACCTCTAAGGATGACACTATTTCGCGTACACAGTCATACAGTAAATAAAGACTCCAGACTTGGAACCTGTGGTTCCAAAGCACAAAGTGATATTTCAAGTAAAAGTACAGTCAGTTACACGCTATGATCTAAGTACAATTTAGCACAAAGAATTATACATACGCATGCACTCTGGACCAGATGTAGGCATCAGCAAGAAAGCCCCGTCAATCAGCATTCAGCAAGAAGACTCAGACTGGGGTCACAACACACACATTTATACCCTCACAGAAACAGACAACAGAATAGAGAAGTTTGTTGCTAATACCATTGGTCCTCAAGGATAGAGCATATGTTACAAGGCATCTAACAGGTTGATTCAAATACACAGTCCATCCTCTAACAACTGGGGGTCTCTGGTTTCCTGCCTCATGCAAACATTCACAGAAATACATTTTGCTGTTTTAAATCTCTTCGGTTCATAAGTTGAGAATGCCTGTTGCGATCTTCACCCCGATGATACCGGAATAACCTTTATTTCACAGCAATTATAATAAATGAACATACTTGAATCTTATACCTTTAAATCTTATGAAACCTTTTATGTGAATATGTAATGTGTGAGTATTTGGGGTTTGATATAAAGACGCTAGTTAAATTGGGGCAGATGCTTGCGCATGAAGCTAATAAACAGCGTTTTCATACAGGCTCTTATGCATTCGCTAATATGCGACTAGTTAACAGCGCAATTGTGCGTATTAATGTGTGTATGAGAAATGGTGAAAGATGCAATCGCATGATGCTAATAGTAATATCACCATATGTACTTAAGTGTGAGTTTACCTAAAATGGCGCTTGGGCGGCCATTTGCAAAATGGCGTCTTGCGATCTTATTTTCTAAAATGGCGTCTTGCGGCCAGTCACAAGATGGCGTCTTTACGATCTAATTTTAAGCTGATCTTGTCTCAGCCAATTATCCAGCTTCGACACCGTGTTTAAACGGTCAGACACGTCTGCATTTTTCAAAACACCTCCCCGTTACCTCCCCAAATGCTGACGACATGTCACTCACTTTACGAGTCTTTCCTGTGTACGAGTAATCACAATACAGTCGCTGTACATGTACAGGGCGACGTTCCACAGGCACATCTGCAAACAGTCCCTTGATCTGTGAAAATATCCGCATTCAGTCTTTGAATCAGGGCCACTGTGTGATATTTTTTGATCAAGATAACAAATGGGGCGATTTTCTGGCAAATCATAAGCCCCAATGTAATTTTTATCATTTGAAGTTGCCGATTTTCAGCCGCATCACACTGATTTCTACATGTGCGCCCACATGGCGGAGGACACAGTGACAGGAGAACATAGGGAACATGGCAGATTACTGAGAACGCGCACACACTGCTCCTGATCGGGAAATTGGGGCTGAGATTTTCAGTCTTGATGGACAGATCAGATTAAAGGAATGTTTGTGGCTGTTTTTTAACCCTTTTATCGGTGAAACGCTGAAACGATTCTTCATACACACTGTACCATAAATCAGCCCAACAATTGTATAGTGTGTACATAGCTCTAGGGTTAAAAGCACTTAAACAGTTAAAAATGAAAAAATAAATAAATGGCCAGCCGGGGTGTTAATGCCACAGCAGGAGGAAGCACAGCAATGGGGTCCTCCTGTCAAAGCATTAAACCAGCCTCAAACTGGGCAGCTCAGGGCTAGCAATTCTCAGAAAGTGGGGACCCCACAAATAAATGGGTCACCCTCCCGATCATTAACCAGCCCTGGGCTGAAAGGCCATGACTCTTCCCTGCATGCCTGGTGCCATTGGGTGCAGGAGTAATGGGTTAAATGAAGCAGTACAATAATATTGCTCTTCACAGTAAAACTATATGTACCAGCCAGCCTGCACAGCCAGCACACACACACTGAATAGTACATTTCTTTATTACACATTTACTCACTCACTGACCTGCAATCACTATACATACCTACTTCCTGGAGGAGGTAGGTCCCCTTCTCCAGCCTGCTGCTACTTGTGGTTCTACAAGTGTTGCAGGGCAGACTTGTTGTTACCTGTAGTTCCACTGTGTCAGCCCATGGATGGTTAATGCTCAGAATGGTGGTCCCCATTTTGGGGGATGACTAGCTTAGGGCTGGTTAATACTTCGGCAGGAGGACACCTACACTGTGTGTCCTCCTGCTCTGGCATTACCACTCAGCAGAGTTGCCGACTTGTAGCTCCCTCCTTCTGGGAGGGAGCTGTCGGGCATCCTCAGCAGGGGGGCGTGTCCCATCAAAAGGGGGCATGACCCGGACCATGACTAGTCAATGGGGGTGGGGCATGGGCGTGGCAACGCAATTGCATCATCGCGGCCCCGTCCCCTCTTCACAATGCCAAGATAAATGGCAGTGTGAAGCAGGGGGCGGGGCCATGATGACGCAAATCAGGTCATCGGGCCCCCCGCTGCCGGGGATAATACTGTATTCGCGGGGGGAGCCAGATGGATCGCCAGGGACCAGGAAACTTACCTACCTTTCCGGGGGGCCGGGAGCGGCACCCGATTTTTGTGAGGCTCCCGACCAAATCGGAAGGGTAGGTAAGTATGCCACTCAGGCTGGTTCAGCCCGGTGCTGGGTAATGAAAAAAAGGGGGAACCCCATGCCGGTTTTCTCCCGATTTTCCCTGACAAGACAGGGTGAAAGTGGAAATGGATTTAGGGGGGGGGCATGCCTTTTTATTTGGATTTTAAACTATTTAAGAGCTTTAAACCCTAAAAAGCCTGCACAGATTATATTGATATGTGCATGCTTATTTTTTATGTATTTATTTTCTAAACCGAATGCAATTACACCTGCCAAATCCATCTAACATCTATTTCAAAATCAAAACTGAATGCTAGTCAGGGAGCATCAATTTTGAGTCTATTTTAGTTAATTAAAATAGACCTAAAAATTTACTCAAAACCCTGTAGTAAGATATACCCGTTAGGCCTGTTCTTACATGTTACACTTTTTGGGTTGGAAGATTTTATATTTATTATATTGGTTGAAGTGTAGTTAGAAAAGTCCTTCCCATTGTTAGTATAGGAACAAGTCCCAACCTCCAGTGATTTTAGGGAGAGATAGGATTGTGCTCCCACCATACAGGATACGTCACATCCTGCAATATGAAATCTTGGGCCCATTTAACAACAATCCTAATACAAGCAGCATATTATGCTAATTATTACAGTGATACAAACGAATATATACAACTGCTATTCACCATGATTACTCACCCCTCCGGCAAGGTCCAGTGAGGTCTTAGATTATCGCTATTTGTTACTAAAGCTAATGCAGAATATAAAATTACCTCCGAATTACAGCAAGAAGTCTCCAAATTAGAATCAACTGAAAAATTCCATCCGGGAAGTGAATGGAATCAACAAGTTTATATTTATAGTACTGAAATCTGCATAGAGACAAAGAGAATCTTACTGCACATGTGCTGACATTTACTAATCAAATTAGATTTGCAGAATTATTAATAATTTTTAAACATAATATATTGTTACTAGAGGGCAGAATAATAACTAGAATTAGCTGGTAGCTTCTTTATCTGTATAGATATGCGCGACCTTGGTACACACCTGTATAACAGGATACAGCGGGAAAAGACACAATGGATCTTGTATTTGTCCTCATACTCTTATCTAATGAAATAACAAGTCTACTTATCTCTACCCCATCACTTTACATACTGCAAGGGCAGATTCCTAGCTAAAATCTTTACTCTCACTAACGTGTATTATCGTGTTACCATATAACAACAGTCTTAAATACAATGTAACTTCTAAGAATAATGACACAGACGGCAGTGTTGGTGTTAAAATATTTAGTCAAATTTATTTTTGACAAGTCCATTTTAGACTATAAGTTAATACTAATAATGGTGACGGCACAAAAAGAATGCACAGGACAATAACAACCAAACAGCTCACACAAACACACACACGCACGCACGCGCGCCAAGCATTGGTGATCAACTCTCCTTTACCTTCAACCACCCGTCCAGGTGGTATAGCCACTTCCCATCCAGGACAATTGGCTGTCGCCTTACTCCACTTCAATGAGAGCGCACCCACTAAGCCTAATTATTAACATAAAGTAACTCCAAGTGTCGTTCTTTTCCACCAAGCAAGGCCTAAACCGACGCGCCACCACCTTAACTCAACCCTGTAACAAGAAGCAACTCAACCAGCAGAAATATCCAAACCCGCAGGACTAAAATGCTCGCCACTCCACGAAATAAATGTACATCCCGGAATTGAATCAACACATGTTCCACTACACCGCCAACATTCTCCAACATGTACCTCACCACTGCAGTATATACCTTCCTCCTAGACTCATCCAACCACGCACCACAACCAGCACATCTACAAACACTCAGCTGACAATGAAGGAACACAACAAATTGCGGGAACGCAGAGCTCCCGCTATCAAATGGATCCACCGACAATAGAGCACAAATCTAACACAGTGCGCTGACCTAAATCATTCTCACACAGATACAGCACCTTCTAATATGGAAAGAAAACACACAAACCAAGCAGTCAAACCACAGATGCATCATATCGACAAGACATGGAAAACGTAACAAAGAGGGGGGAAGGGGGAGGGGAACAATATGGCTAACCAGACTTGAGGCAAAAAACATAAAAAACCCAGAGTAACTAACCATCACACCATATCATGTAATACAGAAGCCAATTGGGCCCCAGGGGGAAAATTAAACAATCCTCATAGACTCTCGCAGTAGGTCAGCGAGTGGTTAAGCCTCCGGTGAGCTATGTTGGAGCAAAAATAGCCAAACCCGGACGAATATAACGTCGGAATGCAGCAGAACGCCACTGACCAAGGGATTGGATATCCCCATCGGATAAGTCGGCAGAAGCCGCAGATGAAGTAGCTCCTATTTTAAATGAGTGAGTACCAAACTCGCCCGGCTCAAGCTCTGAGAAAGCCAAACAATGCTGCAAAACATGACAAAACTGGTATTTCGTAACCGGGATACATCCTTATGCATCAACCATGCCCCATCCCATCGCCATGCATCTGCTCAAAGGCGTGCGCCAGCTCCACCGGACATACTGCAGGAATGGGACATGGTTGAAGTGAAAGCCAGCACCCTCTACTAGCCTCATCCATACTGGAGCACTGTATAAGACCTAGCATCGCGTCCGCGCATACACATTATGTCTGCAATACTGAGTGGTAAAGGGGACAACTAATTCGCAGACCCAAAATGCTACATGAAGCATCATGGTAAAAACCTTATTGAAACAGCAAGAATTCAAAGCTGAAAAATAAAAACAAACTGAAGGGACCGCAGCCAGCAAGTAAAGCAACATGGACATATCAATGGGACACCTGCAGTCAGCTGCTTTATGGGTAGACCTGGACCAACCCCTGCAGGCCCCTGAAATTATGAAGCACCTGAAGGGGCCGGGCCTATCATATAATGCAGAGAAAATAGACACGCCTGCTAAAATATGCGGTACCACAGCAAGCGAGCGCCCTTGCAAATACAGATCCCAAATAAATGTCAGCATGACTCTCTGCAAGCTCCTACATGCCTGAGCCACCGAAACCAGAAAAAATGCTCCCATTCCAGCCAACTCATCTGATAACAGCGCAAAGTCCTGGAGGCAATGGCCCTCACAGCTAATTCCTAAATGCCAGCCTGATGATCTGCCAAACATAAGGACATGGGTCACCTGCCAGAGAGGTAATTCCCCAATTTTTAATGTAAACAAGAGGCAGTGGGTCTTAGATTTTATATTGTGTACGCATATATGCACATATTATAACATATCTGGTGTATTGTGTATTGCGCTTATGAATAAGTTTGTGGTGCACTACGGAAGTTGAACCAGTTGTTCATTAATTTTTTATTGTTCAATAAATTCATTACTTTAATGCACTATGGGCCTGATTCAGACCCGCTCACAAGCGGGTCGATTGTGGGTCAGTGCACACGCGTGAGCCCCGGAGCGAGCGCAAAAAGCACTTGCTCCAGTGATCACATCCAAAAGGGGAGGTTGTCCATGGTGATCGACAGCTCGCCTCGTTTTGGAGGCGGGCAGGGGGGGTGGCTGGCCAAACTGAGGCGTTCCCGAAGGAACACCTGTCATTTGGGGGCGGCCCCACTGACATCACGAGTGATGTCAGTGGGTGAGCTTCCAGCTCTATTAGAGCAGGAAGCTCTCTGGGGCTTGCGGGAATGAGACCCTGTCACAAGGGTCTCGTTGCAAGCCCGATGGTCGCGACCATTGCGACCATCACCTGGCCGCTTGCAAAAGCTGTGGGTTGTCACCCACAGCTATGCAAGCGGCCAGGAGGCCGAATTTTACAAAAAAAGCAGCCGCCCTGATTCAGAGCGAGCTCACGCTTTTTGCGTGCGGCTCTGAATCAGACCCTATGTCTACATTATATTTATGTTTTACATGTAAATGAGAGTACCATTGCCTGGGACTGACTGACATATATGGGACCCCAATATCAGCATAATTGGGAAGTATTCCATAATTCTTATTTTGGCACTGTGCGCACTTGAAATGTCACAGTAATATTTTAGTTACATATATTTTGAGTATCTTTGGGTAGTACTTTTTTGACATTTTATCTGCAGCCATACCCCAGTGCCATAGGCGCCCAGGATCACTGCTAATCATACTTTGTGTTCCCACCTGCCAGAGCGGCCTGATGGGCGAATACCTCGAATGGCAACAGTGCCATCCGCAATCCAATCTGTATACGAGGCACATGCCTGGACACAAATTGGACATTAAGCAGCAGGTAACACAGAACAATTCATGCTAGCAAACGAACAACCGGAAGAGAGGACAAACTCTGAGGTCAAGCACCTGCAACGTGCCCAGGTTTTCGCAATAAAATCATACTCACGTTACCCAAGTGCTCCCCCAAGAGTTCTGGAGCAACCACGATGGGGAACAGCTCAAGCACCAACATGTTCTTAGTGAACCCCTACGCAACCCACATCAACGGCCAAAGTGAAGCGCACCAGAAATCGTTGAGGTAAGTTCAAAATGCCAGTTGCGACAGTCAGTTAAAACTGGAGCTGAGTGTTACTGCAGGAGTACTCATCCACTTCCCTATGGAGATATAGCCATAGCCCGCACCACATATGACCAAGGCTTATAGGGGATGCCATCTTACAGAGATCCTCCACCGACAGCTGGATGGCTGGGGGCAGTACCAGATTCAGCCCGGAAGCAAGCCTTTTCAGGGCGAGGCCCCACTTATTTTTTTGTAGATATTCAGTGATATTCAAATGTTCCTGAGGGCGGGTTACAGGGTAGCACACCGTAAATATAAAGAAAAAATACCTGCCAATTCTGTTAGGAGCAATAGGCCTCTTCACACGTGCCTCCCCCCCCAGAGCAGCAAGACGCTGGCCAGCCAACGGGCCCAGCTGTGTCTAAACATGAGAAGGCAATGGGGAAGCAGCAACTGCTGGTGACTGGTCAATTGAAGACCCATGTGTGGAAGACTGGGATGCTAGCAAAGGGGTCAAAAAATGCTGGCCTGAGGATGGAGGGCAGCAATAGCAGGAGCTGGGTCAGAGGGGGGCACCATGCACCCGGCGTGGGTGTAACAACTAGGGGAGTATCGAGGGTGGTTCCAGAGGAGCATGAAATGGACAGAGGGCACCATCCAGAGTTATGGAATTCGTAGGGCACTACATAGTATGACGTGGCACCCCGGGCCAGAGGACCCACAGCAGCTGACGCACTTGCTGTTGCTGTGGTAGAGGAGAGCCCAACACTACTGGACACATACACAATCTCTTCGCTATAAAGGAGGGGTCTACCTGCACCTCCCGCTTGGGCAATCCTAACAGCCCTTGTTTGTAAAGGGACAGGGCTCAGTGCCAAACACAGAATTTCTACACAGGGGGTTCCAAATGCTTGAATTTAATATTTTCTACCGGTAAGAGGAGGGGTATAATCAGTACTTACACCAGCTATAATATACATCATACAAATGTGCTGAATTAAATAATTCTGGCATATACAGGACCAGCAGACACAGTAAGTAATTCTATGAAGAAGCAGAGACATCCTGTCTGAGCTGAATCTTTCTATATCATATGTGGGCTCCATTACAGATCATCTGAGCGTTGGGGAATCTGGGGGAGGGCAGAAAAAGAAACCGTGCACTGCGCCTGGATATAGATGTACAGATTGGTCCCCTTATGTACTGGATGGTGTATTATCCAGTATTAATAATTGATCCTATAGATGGTCTATATCAGTGCATGTTTTCCATATCTCCTAGTTGGTGCACAACTATATTCATTACTGGCTTTTCAATTTTTTACCACTGGCTGACACATTTTTGTAGTGCTAGTTATTTCATTGTGACGATAAGGGGTAAATTTACTAGGATTCGAGATGGTCCCGAGTTTCAAAGTGATTTATCTCGCTGGAATTTGCCCAAATTCGGGTGATTTAATCCCTCTTCTTTTACCAAATTTACCAACAGGCGATTTGAGGCTAAACGAGTTGGCCGATGGTGAAGTAGAATGAGATATCTCTCCCGAGTAACTCGTTTTGTAGGAGATTAGTCACCCGAGATTGTAGTGTTTTCTCTCTGCAAATCTCTCCCGAGCTAGCAGCCAGCACATAGTGAGATATATCAGTATCAGTGAGATATGTGCTTGTTACTTGTGTTTTAACCCTTTTAACAATTAGAAAAATGTTTTAAAAAAAATTACGTGAGGTCCCCCCCCCATAACAATAACCAGCTTCGGGCTTGCCAGCCTGTCCAGGTTCTTAACATTACAGGGAAAAAAATGTGTAGGGATCCCTTGTAATGTAAATCGTGGGGATACTTAAGGTTGACAAGTGGCCGTGAACATCTGGAAACAGGTGATGTATGTGTATGCATGTATGTAATAAAGCTTTATTTTCCAGGTGTGTTGTCTGTTTTTTGAAACCATTTCTTTACAGTTGAACTACAGGTACCAGTGGGCCCTTAATGCCCTGCATGCTGGTACTTGTGGTTCTCCAAGAACCAGCATGCGGGGGAGGCTTGCTGGGACCTGTAGTTCTACTGTAAAGACAATGATGATAAATCTATTTTTTACACTACACCTAACACAATCAACCCGCCAGCCACCACCCAGGGGTGGCGGGGATAGCCCCTTTATTGGGGGGGTCACCAACTCTCCATGTATCCCTGGCCTGGGCTGACTAATGGTCTGGGCTGCTGCTGCTGCTGGGGGGCCCGGTGAAAGGGCACCCCTTGCTATGGCATCAGCCCCCCATTAGAAAGGGTCCAGGGCTGGTTTTAAATATACGGGGAACCTCATGTCATTTTATTTCTCCACATATTTAAAACCAGCTCTGTCCCTGCTGTCTTGTGCTGGTTCTTACATTACAGGGGATCCCTACACATTTTTTTCCCTGTAATGTTAAGAACCTGGACAGGCTGGCAAGCCCGAGGCTGGTTAGTGTTTTTGGGGGGGACCTCACGTCAATTTTTTTCACAATTTATACCTATTTTTTACAGTTACAGAAAGAAACATACAGAAAGCACAATGATTTCTGTATGTTTCTGACCATCTCGCAGCTCAGGGGGTTGTTTGAAAAGTGATTTGGACAGAGAGTTTGCTCCTATCTCACCCGAGCTTGTCATCCCGATTGTTGGTAAATTTGAGAGATGTATGTTTTAGGTGAAAAGTACTTCCGATTTGGCCCGATGGTGATAAGATTCGAGTTTGCTATCTCACCCGAGTTTTACGAGTGAGATGAGACAAATCTCTCTGTAACTCACCAGACTTTGCCTTTAGTAAATTTGCAAGCAGGAAAAAATCAATAAATAACCCGAGATGGTCATCACAACCTATCTCGATTGTTAGTAAATTTACCCCTAAGAGCATCCTAAAAAACATGCAACTTTAATATTATATGCTATTTCTAGTGTGGTCATCATGGTGGGGGAGGTTTCAGGCAAGGCAACCATAAACCCCTCCTACATTTGCCTATGGTGCTGGCCACTGCAGCCACAAAGATGACATTGACCAGGGGCATTAAGGACTGAGGGGGAGCAGCCCACCCACGCACTGGCACACCTTCCACAAAGCTGCAGCATCAGCCTGAGGGGGGATAGAGCAATCTTTAGGGGAACCACCCTTGCAGCCACTAATAACATTGGGGCAATGTGGAGTCAGGGACCAGGGTCTGGGGAGGCTGATTATTAGGCAGGGCATAGCTACCCCACCCCCAGCAGAACAAGAAACCAGTGATAGGACAGTGATTGAGGACAGAAAGGAAAAGTAAAAGCAATGACAGGAAGGAAGTAAATGAAAAGAATAACTAAAAACAATAAAGAACAGGAGGAGAGAAGGAGGAGGAGAAGGAGAAGGAGGAGGAGGAGAAGGAGGAGGAGGAGGAGGAGAAGGAGGAGGAGGAGAAGGAGGAGGAGGAGGAGAAGGAGGAGGAGAAGGAGGAGCAGGAGAAGGAGGAGGAGCTGGAGGAGGAGGAGAAGGAGGAGGAGAAGGAGGAGGAGAAGGAGGAGAAGGAGGAGGAGGAGGAGGAGGAGAAGGAGGAGAAGGAGAAGGAGGAGGAGGAGGAGGAGGAGGAGAAGGAGGAGGAGAAGGAGGAGGAGGAGAAGGAGGAGAAGGAGGAGGAGAAGGAGGAGAAGGAGAAGGAAAGCACTAAGAGTTTTATTAAAGAAAAATAGAACAGAGACAGATTTACATACATCACTGCATTATATACTCTTAGACCACACCCCATGAACATTCATTGGCTGCATAAGAACAGTTAAACTTAAAGGGGCAATATCCAACACATTATTAAACTGGCAACACTCAAAGCACTTGTGGTTTAATGTCCCTCATGCCTTCGGGCTTACTACTTTCTAACATGTCTTTGTCTGAATCATGAAATTGAACACACACAAAATGGCTTCTGTCATTATCAATGTTTATCAACTCTTGGTTTACAGCCGCTGACTTAATGCTCATACAGCAATGTAATTTAGCTTTCTGTCTGTATGCACACACTCACATAATGCAAAATTCATATGCTGTGCATATTATTATTATTACTATCCTTTATTTATATGGTGCCACAAGTGTTCCACAGCGCCTTACATAGCACATAAACAAATAAGGGAACAAGAAACTAGTGACTTACGGGTTGGGTATGGGATCCCGGCTGTCAGAATCCTGACACTAAAAGGTAGGTTCCCTACTCCTAACCCTAAACATCCATACCCGATGCCTAACCCTAACCTCACCCTCCCCACATCCTAAACGTAACCATCTCCCTTTTGTGCCTAACCCTACACCCTAACCCCAAACCTAACTCTCCCCTAACCCCCGATTCTCCGATTCTTACCTTCGGGATGCCGGTGGTCAGTATACTGGAGCCGGGATCCGGACTGCTGTTGGGATTCCGGCGCCAGTAATTAGACCATCGGCATCCTGTCTAGTGAGATACGGACTCCATCCCGTGATTTATAGTACATTACAGTGCAGGACAAGGACACGGTTTATATACATTGCTGCATTAGCGATTATATCACTCACAATAAGCAGCAGGGAGTCAGTAATCAAGTGTTAGGTGCCCTTGTGGGTAGTAAGGAGCAGAAGAAAGTATAAGGAGAAGCAAATGAGGGAGGAGGGCCCTGCTTGTGAGAGCTTACATTCTGAAGGGGAGGGGCAGACAGACACGTGTAACATTCTCTATGATGTTAGCCACAATAACTGTGGGGGAAAATGGGGAAATCAGCCAGTACCAAAAAAGTGCAAACTAACCCTGGATAGCAGTATAGACGTCTGTTAGTGGCCAAAAGTAAAGTATGTGCGGCTCTTACAAGATGTTAATTATGACTGATTTTACCAATTTTTAATAATAACAGTTTTCCAGCAATTTAAAGGCACCAAATATATTTGGGGTAAAAATGAAATTGTCATTTTAAGCCACTTTTAAAAAAAATATTTTAAAAAACTACAGATGAGCGTGTTCATTGTCCAGAGAACTGAACCCACCTGAACTTAGGGGATCCGAGTCAGATCCGAGTCGACTCGGGTTTCCCCACCTGACTCTGATCTGAATACGAGGCAAAACATCATCATCCCGCTGTCAGATTCTCACGGGTTTTGGATTCTATAAAGTACACGCAATCACCGCCATTTTTCATTCCGGCTGTGGACAGTGAAGAGGGAGGTAGCTGGGAGCTGTGCTGTGCTGCTGTGCATAGGGGATGGCTACAGTTGTGTTGCTTAATGTCCATAGGGGCTGGCTGTTGTACATATAGGGGCTGGCTGGCTTTTGTTGTGACTGAGGTTGTCCTGTCCATCCATAGGGGCTGTCTGTTGTCCATATATAGGGGCTGGTTGTTGTATATATAGGGGCTGGCTGGCTTTTGTTGTGACTGAGGTTGTCCTGTCCATCCATAGGGGCTGGCTGTCTGTTGTCCATATATAGGGGCTGGCTGTTGTACATATAGGGGCTGGCTGGCTTTTGTTGTGACTGAGGTTGTCCTGTCCATATATAGGGGCTGTCTGTTGTCCATATATAGGGGCTGGCTGTCTGTTGTCCATATATAGGGGCTGGCAGGCTGTTGTCCATAGGGGCTGGCTGTTCTGCTGTGTTGTCCAGGGGTGGTCTGTCCATAAGGGGTGCTCTTCACCACCAGTGTGAAAAAAATAAATAAAATTGTGTGCATGTTAGCCACACCTGTCATCACTGTAGGTTTGCAGGGGTGCTGTGCTGCTGTCTGTGAAGGGGCTGCTGTCTCTTTCAGGGGTGCTCTTCACCCTCAGTGTGGTAAAAAAACAATTTTTTTTTTCTGTGTGTGGTTGTGTGCGTTAGCCCCAACTTAGCTGCGCTATAATTGCTTGGTGACACTGCTGTAAGACCGCAGTGAGTATGCAGGACAGTCACATGACAGGAGAGCAGGATCCACATATCAGTCTTGTAGCTGCCGGCAGCAGTCATGATGATGCAAGGCCTTCAACATCATCTATTAAGGCCGATGTACCAGGGCTTAAGTCAGGCCAAAAAATCAGGGTAAAAAAATCAACTTTTACCCTGTCAAAGCAAAAAAAAATCTAAAGCTAAGTCAGCTTTAGAGAAACAAAAAATTGGCAATATAACATTCACTACACGAAGTGGCAAGGAAAGGATAAGGCCTTGGCCTTTATTTATGACTGGTGGTTCTAGTTGTGAGGATTTAAGCAGGGTCCTCCTCCCCACTGTCTCACAGCCTCTTCTCTAGCACTTCTATGACAGCCTTCACCTTCCCATCTGTATTGTGTATGGAGAATTGTGTTGCTAATTGATGCTTGTGTTCTGTTTATATTTTGGTTACTGTATTGTAATGTAATGTTCTGTGTACCCTTTACTGTATATATGGCGCAGCGGAACACTTGTGGTGCCCTATAAATAAAATAATAATAATTTAAGCCCTTCTGCTTGTAGAAGAGGTACAAAAAATTTTGAATTCTCTCCGAAAAGTCACAGATCCCTGAAGAGAGTCCAATTGTGTCCGTGGTTGTCATAAGTGAGCCTGACATATCTAATACTGTAATACAAGAGGATCCTCCTTCCACCATTTGTGTGCCCTCTGCAAATGTGGGGATGAGCAGTACAAGTCAACATGCTGACGCAGAAATTGAGGATGCGTCTGTGGAATTGCACGAGGAGGATGAGGAAGATATTTATGTAGTTGGCGATAACAACAACAAGGATGATGAGGATGTTTGTGCAAAAACGGTAAATCACAATCAGGAAACAGTTGTTGTCCATGTTGAGAAAATTCCCATTGTTGGCATGCCTGGGCAAAGGACCAAAAAATCCACATATCATGTGTGGAATAATTTCCACCCAAATCCGGACAACCTTTGCGAAAGCCATTTGTAACCATTGCCATGCAACAGTGAGTAGAGGTAAGGACCTTAACCATCTTGGAACATCTTCCTTGTTACATCACTTGCAGAGCATTTATTAAATTGCAGAAAAAGATGTAGGTGGAATGGCGCTAGATACACATTACAGAATGGAGACAATTTAATAATAATGAATGGTTTTATAAAATGTAAAAAATCATTGGACAGTGCTGGTTAAGCAAAAAATGTATTGTAACAATAAAAACATATACAAATAAAACAGTGTCTCTGCGACAGTAAGTAAGTCAAGGAAAAAATATCCTGTAACAACTGCAACAATATAGACACAATATTATATAACTGTATAAATGTCCATACGAATAAAGGATGCCTCAAAAAAATTGTATGGATGTTAGTACCGGTAAACAGTCATAAATAGACAAAAATTGGTGGGGTACCCTGAAATAATAACTGTCAGATGGTCTGGATTGTAGTTGACCGCTCTTGAAAATAATATCTCATGTATAATGTGCTCACCTCTCGGGCACGGTGTGTGGTTACTCCAGGAATGAAGAAGCTGCTTGATGCAGTGAAACGTGTTAAGGACACAGAGACCACTTCTTTTTTTATTCAACTGCTCCAGTATTTCACTAACACCTGATACATCCAGCCAGCGATCATACACGCCGCCCGGATTTCTCCCCACCTCTAGCTCTGGTTGAGCCTATACAGGATTGGACTACTGACTGCGGCTCAGGATTGTGAGCTCATTCCACACGCTGCTCACATCTCTCTGTAGAGAGTCATAGACTGCGGGGAGCCCGGCTGTCCACCGCCGGAGAGAGTTTCCTCACTGCCGAGTCCGGTTGTCCACCGCCGGCGAATACTCACTGCCGCATCTTGGGACCGTCACAGCATTATCTAGTGCTCCCGCATGTGCATCAGCACTTCCATCAAGCCCACAGCACCTCCAGCCGCAAACCAGCTTGTTTCTCCCTCCAGGCTGGTATCGCATCCATTCCTGGAGTAACCACACACCGTGACCGAGAGGTGAGCACATTATACATGAGAAATTATTTTCAAGAGCGGTCAACTTACAATCCAGACCATCTGACAGTTATTATTTCAGGGTACCCCTCCAATTTTTGTCTATTTATGACTGTTTACCGGTACTAACATCCATACAATTTTTTTGAGGAATCCTTTATTTGTATGGACGTTTATACAGTTATATAAATATTGTGTCTATATTGTTGCAGTTGTTACAGGATATTTTTTCCTTGACTTACTTACTGTCGCAGAGACACTGTTTTATTTGTATATGTTTTTATTGTTACAATACATTTTTTGCTTAACCAGCACTGTCCAATGATTTTTTACATTTTATAAAACCATTCATTATTATTAAATTGTCTCCATTCTGTAATGTGTATCTAGCGCCATTCCACCTACATCTTTTTCTGCAATTCCTTGGCATTGTATTGTGCCTATTGGGAGTGGTGGCTTACTCCCAGGTGGAGGGCAGCTTTTTACACATTTGTCATTTATTATCCTAATTACTGATTCACACCCCTTTGTGGCGCTTGGTTTTTCTGTATACTTTTGTCATTTATTAAATTGGAAAGGGTATTTAAACTTTGTGGACAAAAAATCAAACAACAATCAGCCCAGTGTCACCAAGTTACTCCCTTCTATCTGGATCCAAGAGCCTGCAATATCCACCACCAACACCTGCATCATCATCAACATCCTCATTCGTGATCGGAAGTAGTCCTGCATCTAATATCATAAGGACTGACTCCTCTCCTATCCGTTGTTCCTCAGAAGGATCCTTGAGTGTTACGCCTGGTGCTGCTTCTGTTGCTATGAGTGGATCTTCATCCCAGAAGTGGACCAGGAAGAAGACTACTTTTAGTAGATCAAGAAGTTCAATCAAACAATTGGCTGTCACACAATCCTTTAATTTGGTGAAAAAGTATGACGGCAAACACCCAGTTGCACAGCAGATAACTGACGCCATAACAGCTATGCTGGTATTAGATGTGCGTCCAGTATCCGCCATTAATGCAGTGGATTTTACATAGTGAATGGAGGTCACATGTCCCCGCTACCATGTCCCTTCTAGATTCCACTTATCTAGAATAGCAATTCCCAATCTGTACATGGACATTAAAAAAAACTGTATTAATGTCCTCCGAAATGCCATTGTGCCCTCTGCCCATTTAACCCTAGATATGTGGACAAGTGATACAGGGCAAACTAAAGATTACATGACTGTGGCAGCCCACTGGGTAGGTGTATTGCCTCCAACAGTGCAAACAGCAGCAGCAGCATCTCACAAGTGCCAGCTCATTCAGAGGCAGCTACTCTGTGTATCACCGGTATCACTACGAGGCATACCGCTGAGAACCTCTTAGAGAAACTCAGGGAAATCATTGCAAAATGACTTACCCCACTTGGACTCTCCTCTGGATTTGTGATTTCTGACAATGCCAGCAATATTGTGCGAGCATTACATGTGGGTGAATGACAGGGGCATGCAGGAAATGCTCTCGGTGGCCCAAAAGATTTCTGGACATTTTCAACATTCAGCAACTGTGTGTGGAAGATTGCAACACCAGCAAGAACTGTTGAATTTGCCCTGCCATCAGCTAAAGCAAGAGGTAGTAACTCAGTGGAATTCTACCCTCTATATGCTTCAGCGGATGGAGGAGCAGAAAAAGGCAATCCAAGGCTACACTATGGCCTATGATATAGGGAAAGGAGTGGGAATACACCTTAGTCAAGCGCAGTGGAGAATAATTTCTGTGTTGTGCAAGGTTCTCAAACCCTTTGAACTTGCCACATGTGAAGTTAGTTTAGACACTGCCAGCTTGAGTCAGGTCATTCCCCTAATCAGACTTTTGCAAAAGCAGCTGGAGCAACTGAAAGAGGAGCTGAAACTGAGTTATTCTGCTAAGGATTTCAGACTTGTAGATCAAGCCCTTAATTTGCTTCAACAGGATCCAAGGGTCATCAATCTCTTGAAATCAGATCACTATATTTTGGCGACCATACTTGATCATAGGTGAAAGTCAGACCTTGTGTCTTTATATCTGATGGACATAAATCTGAAAAGATGCAAAGTGCTGGTGGTGAAAAAATTGTCAGCTCAAGCGGCACGTGACACGGCAGCATTTCCTCCTCCATTTTCTACAGCTGCCAGGAAAAAACAAAATTTTCCTAAGAGACCCACTGCTGGTGGTGATGCAGATCATTCAGCAAAACCTAATGACATCTGGCTGGGTCTAAAAGAACTGCCTACAATGAGTGACACGTCTACTGAGAATGGTGGATGACTATTTTAGGGATAGCATCCAAATAGGCATGTCAGACAGTCCCTTTCACTACTGTCAGGAAAAAGAGACAATTTGGAGTCCCTTATACAAACTGGCTTTGCTGTACTTAAGTTGCCCACCCTCCAGTGTGTACTCTGAGAGAGTTTTCAGCACAGCTGGGAACCTTGTCAGTGATCGTCGTAGGAGGTTACTTCCCCAAAATGTGGAAAAGATGATGTTCATCAAAATGAATTACAGATTCCATGAGGAAGACCTTTACCAGAAATTATGTCCAAAAAATAAAGAAGCATCTGTAATGGTGGTTTCCAGCGGGGACAAATTCATATTGTGTGAAGAAGAGGAGGATGCACACACTGATAGGGATTACGGTGATGACATCTAATCTAATGTATTGTAAAGCCAGTTTGTATATGGGATCATTGCCACCAATGTCCACTGCGCATTGGCAGCTTGTTTTGTGGGGGGGTCAAAACAAACCAATCATTTCAGCCACAAGTGGCAATCCCTGTCGCTGAAGTGATTGGTTTGTTAAACTGTGAATGTCCTGTTTCATATATACAAAATAAGGGTGGGTGGGAGAGCCCAAGGACAATTCCATCTTGCTCCTTTTTCCTTTGCATTATGTGCTGGTTGGGGCATTGCTGCCTGACATTTAATGTTATGGTTTATGAATGTCCAGATATTGTAATGGCCACAGACAGCTTCTCCTGCTGCTCCTTTCATTTGTTTTAAAGAAAACTCTGAACCAATTGCTGCTTGTTTTGTCAACCCAATGGCACAAGTCGCACAACAGTGTAATTCAGCCAAGGGTTCTCAGCCCTTAAGGCTGCTACACGGCCCAAAGGCCGCATACTGCTTCACGGCCCAAAGGCCACCTGTCGTCACTCCTCACCAGTCCTCAAGGCTGTAATGGCCGCAACTTGTCAAGAGTTCCAGGCCTCAAGGATGTTGCAGGACTGGTTCATTTCTAATCATACTGTAGCTCTGTATTCCACTACTACTCAGCTCGGAGGCTGCATCAACAATTAACTATCAACTATCAATTCTTCAGCCAGTTACTGGACCAATTATCAATTCTTCAGCCAGGGGCTGCACCAATTATCAATTCTTCAGCCAGGGGCTGCACCAATGATCAATTCTTCAGCCAGCCAGGGGCTGCACCAATGATCAATTCTTCAGCCAACCAGGGGCTGCACCAATGATCAATTCTTCAGCCAACCAGGGGCTGCACCAATGATCAATTCTTCAGCCAGGTGCTGCACCAATTATCAAGTATCAACTATTATTACTTCAGCCAGTGATTGTATGAATTATCAACTATCAATTCTTCAATGCTCAAGGGGTACCCTAACCATTATCTTTGCGCAGTCCTCAACTCTATTTATCACTCATTTTTGAGCCAGCTAGCTGGATGCAACCTTTTGGCCCTTAACTAGATGAAAAAAATCAATATTGTGAGCTGTGAGGTGGCCAAAATTGATTGGAAATGAGTGAAATAAATGTTATGAGATTAATAATACTATAGGAACAAAAACAGGCCCAAATTATGTGACTTTTAGCTGTTTTTATGATTTTTTTAAAGAAAAAATCCAGAACCAAAACTGGAAAAACAAAACACGGAGGTGAGGTTTTGGCAAAACCAATCCAGATCCAAAACCAGGGGAGATCCAGATCTAAAACCAAAACCAAACACGGGGGTCAGTGCACATCTCTAATTAATAGCCCATTTTGTGACTTTAGCTGTTTTTAAGATTTTTTAAGAAAAAAATCCAGATCCAAAACCGGGGAAAAAACACTGAGGTGAGGTTTTGGCAAAACCAGTCCAGATCCAAAACCAGTGGAGATCCAGATCCAAAACCAATGCAAGGAGGTCAGCACACATCTCTGAAAAAAAAAAACCTGTAACTCCCAGCTGCAAGCTTAAAAACACCAATCTCATCAATACAGCCCCCCATATGCCTGTCCTATCAATACAGCCCCCCATATGCCTATCCCATCAATACAGCCTCCAATATGCCTATCCCATCAATACAGCCCCCCATATGCCTATCCCTTCAATACAGCCACCCATATACCTGTCCCATCAATACAGCTCCCCATATGCCTGTCCCATCAGTACAGCCCCCAATATGCATGTCCCATCAATACAGCCCCCCCATATGCCTGTCCCATCAATACAGCCCCCAATATGCCTGCCCCGTCAATACAGCCCCCAATATGCCTGTCTCATCATTACAGCCCCCCATATGCATGTCCCATCAATACATCCCCCCATATGCCGGACCCATCAATACAGCCCTCCATATGCCTGTCCCATCAATACAGCCCCCCATATGCCTGACCCATCAATACAGCCCCCCATATGCCTGTCCCATCAATACAGCCCCCAATATGCCTGTCCCATCATTACAGCCCCCCATATGCATGTCCCATCAATACATCCCCCCATATGCATGTCCCATCAATACAACACCCCATATGCATGTCCCATCAATACAACACCCAATATGGCTGTCCCATCAATACAGCCCCCAATATGCCTGTCCCTTCACTTCAGCCACCAATATGCCTGTCCCTTCAATATAGCCCCCCATATGCCTGTCCCATCAATACAGCCCCCCATATGCCTGTCCCTTCAATACAGCCACCCATATGCCTGTCCCATCAATACCGCCCCCCATATGCCTGTCCCATCAATACAGCCCCCCAATATGCCTGTCCCTTCAATACAGCCACCCATATGCCTGTCCCATCAATACCGCCCCCCATATGCCTGTCCCATCAATACAGCCCCCCATATGCCTGTCCCATCAATACAGCCCCCAATATGCATGTCCCATCAATACAGCCCCCCCATATGCCTATCCCATCAATACAGCCCCCAATATGCCTGTACCATCAATACAGCCCCCTTATGCCTGTCTCATCATTACAGCCCCCCATATGCATGTCCCATCAATACATCCCCCCATATGCCTGACCCATCAATACAGCCCTCCATATGCCTGTCCCATCAATACAGCCCCCATATGCCTGACCCATCAATACAGCCCCCCATATGCTGCACCAATTATCAATTCTTCAGCCAACCAGGGGCTGCACCTTTGATCAATTCTTCAGCCAGGGGCTGCACCAATTATCAAGTATCAACTATTATTACTTCAGCCAGTGATTGTATGAATTATCAACTATCAATTCTTCAATGCTCAAGGGGAACCCTAACCATTATCTTTGCGCAGTCCTCTACTCTATTTATCACTCATTTTTGAGCCAGCTAGCTGGATGCAACCTTTTGGCCCATAACTAGATGAAAAAAAGCAATATTGTGAGCTGTGAGGTGGCCAAAATTAACTGGAAATGAGTGAAATAAATGTTATGAGATTAATAAGCCCCCCATATGCCTGTCCCACCAATACAGCCTCCAATATGCCTGACCCATCATTACAGCCCCCCATATGCATGTCCCATCAATACATCCCCCCATATGCATGTCCCATCAATACAGCACCCCATGTGCCTGTCCCATCAATACAGCCCCCATATGGCTGTCCCATCAATACAGCCCCCATATGCCTGTCCCTTCAATACAGCCCCCAATATGCCTGTCCCTTCACTTCAGCCCCCTATATGCCTGTCCCTTCAATACAGCTCCCCATATGCCTGTCCCATCAATACAGCCCCCAATATGGCTGTCCCATCAATACAGCCCCCATATGCCTGTCCCTTCAATACAGCCCCCAATATGCCTGTCCCTTCACCTCAGCCCCCAATATGCCTGTCCCTTCAATACAGCCGCCCATATGCCTGTCCCATCAATACAGCCGCCCATATGCCTGTCCCATCAATACAGTCCCCCATATGCCTGTCCCATCAATACAGCCCCCCATATGCCTGTCCCATCAATACAGCCCCCCATATGCCTGTCCCATCAATACAGCCCCCCATATGCCTGTCCCAACAATACAGCCCCCATATGCATGTCCCATCAATACAGCCCCCATATGCCTGTCCCATCAATACAGCCCCCAATATGCCTGTCCCATCAATACAGTCCCTAATATGCCTGTCCCATCAATACAGCCCCCCATATGCCTGTCCCATCAATACAGCCCCCCATATGCCTGTCCCATCAATACAGCCCCCATATGCCTTTCCCATCAATACAGCCCCCAATATACCTGACCTAGCAATACAGCCCCCAATATGCCTGTCCCATCAATACAGCCCCAATATGCCTATTTCATCAATACACTCCCCAATATGCCTGTCCCATCAATACAGCCCCACATATGCCTGTCCCATCAATACAGCACCCCATATGCCTGTCCTATCAATAGAGCCCCCAATATGCCTGTCCCATCAATACAACCCCCAATATGCCTGTTCCTTCAATACAGCCCCCATATGCCTGTCCCATAAATACAGCCCCCAATATGCCTGTCCCTTCAATACAGCCCCCATATGCCTGTCCCATCAATACAGCCACCCATATGCCTGTCCCATCAATACAGCCCCCCATATGCCTGTCCCATCAATACAGCCCCCAATATGCCTGTCCCATCAATACAGCCCCCATATGGCTGTCCCATCAATACAGCTCCCAATATGCCTTTCCCATCAATAAAGCCCCCAATATGCCTGTCCCATCAATACAGCCCCCCATATGACTGTCCCATCAATAAAGCCCCCAATATGCCTGTCCCATCAATACAGCCCCCATATGACTGTTTCATCAATACAGCTCCCAATATGCCTGTCCCATCAATAAAAATCAAAATGCTAGCATCCTAACAGGGTTAGGGTACCAACACCTGTCTTTTGGTATCCTAACCCTCTCCCTACCCCTAACCTTCCCTCCCCGGTGTCTTAGCCTAACCTCCCACTGTAGTGCCTAAACCTAACCTCCCCCTCCTGACACCCTAAACCTAACCCTCTCCCATCATTGAGCAAATTATGCTACTTACAAACTTCTAAGTGCGTATTTATCATTATCGGTGTGTTACAGGGGTCCTGGACCAAGTGCCGCCATTTTTAACTTACCGTATTAATTCCTATGTGGCTAATTGAATAGAGAAAAATTTGTACTAATTAAATTTGACCCATTATGTGAAAGGAGGAATCAGCCAGGTGGAGGCAGAGTCAGGGTAACTAGAGACAGCTGAATGCAGTCCAGGTCAACCCAAAGAGAGCCCCTGTAATGGTCAGTGTACATATAATACTGAGACCAATATGCTGAAAAGGATGCGCTGACCAGGCTGGTAGAAGCTGTGCTGGTTTTGCGCCATATCTCACAGGACGCCGCTCTCTTCTCTATGGGCGATATGTACTGAGGGTAGAAAAATACCATTTTCAGGGGTTTAACAAGGTTTCTAATTTGTATTAAGCTCCATAATGTAATGCATTCCAAGCTTCTACTCTGTGGCTAACGCCATCTTTAGCTCAGCCAGCATAGAGACGCCCACTACTTCTTTCTCACATCTGTAATACCTCTCAGTCCTGTCTATACATCTGTAACATCAGCCACAGCACAGCCAGCATAGAGACAGCCACTACTGCTATCTCACATCTGTAATACCTCACAGTCCTGTGTATACATCTGTAACATCAGCCACAGCTCAGCCAGCATAGAGACGCCCACTACTGCTATCTCACATCTGTAATACCTCACAGTCCTGTGTATACATCAGTAACATCAGCCACAGCTCAGCCAGCAGAGACACCCACTACTGCTTTCTCACATCTGTAATACCTCACAGTCCTGTTTATACATCTGTAACATCAGCCACCGCTAAGCCAGCATAGAGACACCCACTACTGCTTTCTCACCTCTATAATTCCTCACAGTCCTTTTTATATACCTGTAACATCTGCCACATCTCAGCCAGCATAGAGACACCCACTACAGCTATCGCACATCCGTAATACCTCACAGTCCTGTGTATATATCTGTAACATCAGCCACAGCTCAGCCAGTATAGAGACACCCACTACTGCTATCTCACATCTGTAATACCTCACAGTCCTGTGTATACATCTGTAACATCAGCCACAGCACAGCCAGAATAGAGACACCACTACTGCTATCTCATATCTGTAATACCTTAATACCTCACAGTCCTGTGTATACATCTGTAACATCAGCCACAGCACAGCCAGCATAGACACCCACTACTGCTATCTCACATCTGTAATATCTCATAGTCCAGTGTATACATCTGTAACATCAGCCACAGCTCAGCCAGTATAGAGACACCCACTACTGCTATCTCACATCTGTAATACCTCACAGTCCTGTGTATACATCTGTAACATCAGCCACAGCACAGCCAGCATAGAGACACCCACTACTGCTTTCTCACATCCGTAGTACCACACAATCCTCTGTATACATCTGTAACATCAGCCACAGCTCAGCCAGCATAGTGACACCCACTACTGCTATCTCATATCTGTAATACCTTAATACCTCACAGTACTGTGTATACATCTGTAACATCAGCCACAGCTCAGCCAGCATAGTGACACCCACTGCTGCTATCTCACATCTGTAATACCTCACAGTCCTGTGTATACATCTGTAACATCAGCCACAGCTCAGCCAGCATAGTGACACCCACTACTGCTATCTCATATCTGTAATACCTCACAGTCCTGTGTATACATCTGTAACATCAGCCACAGCACAGCCAGCATAGAGACACCCACTACTGCTATCTCACATCTGTAATACCTCACAGTCCTGTGTATACATCAGCCACAGCACAGCCAGCATAGAGACACCTACTGCTGCTATCTCACATCTGTAATACCTCACAGTCCTGTGTATACATCTGTAACATCAGCCACAGCTCAGCCAGCATAGTGACACCCACTACTGCTATCTCACATCTGTAATACCTCACAGTCCTGTGTATACATCTGTAACATCAGCCACAGCACAGCCAGCATAGAGACGCCCACTGCTGCTATCTCACATCTGTAATACCTCACAGTCCTGTGTATACATCTGTAACATCAGCCACAGCTCAGCCAGCATAGTGACACCCACTACTGCTATCTCATATCTGTAATACCTCACAGTCCTGTGTATACATCTGTAACATCAGCCACAGCACAGCCAGCATAGAGACACCCACTACTGCTATCTCACATCTGTAATACCTCACAGTCCTGTGTATACATCAGCCACAGCACAGCCAGCATAGAGACACCTACTGCTGCTATCTCACATCTGTAATACCTCACAGTCCTGTGTATACATCTGTAACATCAGCCACAGCTCAGCCAGCATAGAGACACCCTCTACTGCTATCTCACACCTGTAATACATCACAGTCCTGTGTATACATCTGTAACATCAGCCACAGCACAGCCAGCATAGAGACACCCACTACTGATCTCACATCTGTAATACCTCACAGTCCAGTGTATACATCTGTAACATCAGCCACAGCACAGCCATCATAGAGACACCCACTACTGATCTCACATCTGTAATCCCTCACAGTCCTGTGTATACATCTGTAACATCAACCACAGCACAGCCAGCATAGAGACACCCACTACTGATCTCACATCTGTAATACCTCACAGTCCTGTGTATACATCTGTAACATCAGCCACAGCTCAGCCAGCATAGAGACGCCCACTACTGCTATCTCACATCTGTAATACCTCACAGTCCTGTGTATTCATCTGTAACATCAGCCACAGCTCAGCCAGCATAGAGACACCCACTACTGCTATCTCACATCTGTAATACCTCATAATCCTGGGTATACATCTGTAACATCAGCCACAGCTCAGCCAGCATAGAGACGCCCACTACTGCTTTCTCACATCTGTAATACCACACAGTCCTGTGTATACATCTGTAACATCAGCCACAGCTCAGCCAGCATAGAGACACCCACTACTGCTATCTCACATCTGTAATACCTCACAGTCCTGTGTATACATCTGTAACATCAGCCACAGCTCAGCCGGCATAGAGACACCCACTACTGCTATCTCACAACTGTAATACCTCACACTCCTGTGTATACATCTGTAATATCAGCCACAGCACAGCAAGCATACAGACACCCACTACTGATCTCACATCTGTAATACCTCATAGTCCTGTGTATACATCTGTAATATCAGCCACAGCACAGCCAGCATAGAGATGCCCACTACTGCTATCTCACATCTGTAATACCTCACAGTTCTGTGTATACATCAGCCACAGCACAGCCAGCATAGAGACACCTACTACTGCTATCTCACATCTCTAATACCTCACAGTCCTGTGTATACATCTGTAACATCAGCCACAGCTCAGCCAGCATAGAGACACCCTCTACTGCTATCTCACACCTGTAATACATCACAGTCCTGTGTATACATCTGTAACATCAGCCACAGCACAGCCAGCATAGAGACACCCACTACTGATCTCACATCTGTAATACCTCACAGTCCAGTGTATACATCTGTAACATCAGCCACAGCACAGCCATCATAGAGACACCCACTACTGAACTCACATCTGTAATACCTCACAGTCCTGTGTATACATCTGTAACATCAACCACAGCACAGCCAGCATAGAGACACCCACTACTGATCTCACACCTGTAATACCTCACAGTCCTGTGTATACATCTGTAATATCAGCCACAGCACAGCCAGCATAGAGACGCCCACTACTGCTTTCTCACATCTGTAATACCTCACAGTCCTGTGTATACATCTGTAACATCAGCCACAGCTCAGCCAGCATAGAGACACCCACTACTGCTATCTCACATCTGTAATACCTCACAGTCCTGTGTATACATCTGTAACATCAGCCACAGCTCAGCCGGCATAGAGACACCCACTACTGCTATCTCACATCTGTAATACCTCACTGTCCTGTGTATACATCTGTAATATCAGCCGCAGCACAGCCAGCATAGATACGCCCACTACTGCTATCTCCCATCTGTAATACCTCACAGTCCTGTGTATACATCAGTAACATCAGCCACAGCTCAGCCAGCAGAGACACCCACTACTGCTTTCTCACATCTGTAATACCTCACAGTCCTGTGTATACATCTGTAACATCAGCCACCGCTCAGCCAGCATAGAGACACCCGCTTCTGCTTTCTCACCTCTATAATTCCTCACAGTCCTTTTTAAATACCTGTAACATCTGCCACATCTCAGCCAGCATAGAGATACCCAATACAGCTATCGCACATCCGTAATACCTCACAGTCCTGTGTATACATCTGTAACATCAGCCACAGCTCAGCCAGTATAGAGACACCCACTACTGATCTCACATCTGTAATACCTCACAGTCCTGTGTATACATCTGTAACATCAGCCACAGCACAGCCAGAATAGAGACACCACTACTGCTATTTCACATCTGTAACACCTCACAGTCCTCTGTATACATCTGTAACATCAGCCACAGCTCAGCCAGTATAGAGATACCCACTACTGCTATCTCACATCTGTAATACCTCACAGTCCTGTGTATATATCTGTAACATCAGCCACAGCACAGCCAGCATAGAGACACCCACTACTGCTTTCTCACATCAGTAGTACCACACAGTCCTCTGTATACATCTGTAACATCAGCCACAGCTCAGCCAGTATAGAGACACCCACTACTGCTATCTCACATTTGTAATAGCTCACAGTCTTGTGTATACATCTGTAACATCAGACACAGCACAGCCAGAATAGAGACACCCACTACTGCTATCTCATATCTGTAATACCTTAATACCTCACAGTACTGTGTATACATCTGTAACATCAGACACAGCTCAGCCAGTATAGAGACACCCACTACTTCTATCTCACATCAGTAATACCTCACAGTCCTGTGTATACATCTGTAACACCAGCAACAGCACAGCCAGCATAGAAACACCCACTACTGCTATCTCACATCTGTAATACCTCACAGTCCTGTGTATACATCTGTAACATCAGCCACAGCTCAGCCAGCATAGTGACACCCACTACTGCTATCTCACATCTGTAATACCTCACAGTCCTGTGTATACATCTGTAACATCAGCCACAGCACAGCCAGCATAGAGACGCCCACTGCTGCTATCTCACATCTGTAATACCTCACAGTCCTGTGTATACATCTGTAACATCAGCCACCGCTCAGCCAGCATAGAGACACCCGCTACTGCTTTCTCACCTCTATAATTCCTCACAGTCCTTTTTAAATACCTGTAACATCTGCCACATCTCAGCCAGCATAGAGACACCCACTACAGCTATCGCACATCCGTAATACCTCACAGTCCTGTGTATACATCTGTAACATCAGCCACAGCTCAGCCAGTATAGAGACACCCACTACTGATTTCACATCTGTAATACCTCACAGTCCTGTGTATACATCTGTGACATCAGCCACAGCACAGCCAGAATAGAGACACCACTACTGCTATCTCATATCTGTAATACCTCACAGTCCAGTGTATACATCTGTAACATCAGCAACTGCACAGCCAGCATAGAGACACCCACTACTGCTATCTCACATCTGTAATATCTCACAGTCCAGTGTATACATCTGTAACATCAGCCACAGCTCAGCCAGCATAGAGACACCCACTACTGCTATTTCACATCTGTAACACCTCACAGTCCTCTGTATACATCTGTAACATCAGCCCAGCCAGTATAGAGACACCCACTACTGCTATCTCACATCTGTAATACCTCACAGTCCTGTGTATACATCTGTAACATCAGCCACAGCACAGCCAGCATAGAGACACCCACTACTGCTATCTCACATTTGTAATACCTCACAGTCTTGTGTATACATCTGTAACATCAGACACAGCACAGCCAGAATAGAGACACCCACTACTGCTATCTCATATCTGTAATACCTTAATACCTCACAGTACTGTGTATACATCTGTAACATCAGACACAGCTCAGCCAGAATAGAGACACCCACTACTTCTATCTCACATCAGTAATACCTCACAGTCCTGTGTATACATCTGTAACACCAGCAACAGCACAGCCAGCATAGAGACACCCACTACTGCTATCTCACATCTGTAATACCTCACAGTCCTGTGTATACATCTGTAACATCAGCCACAGCTCAGCCAGCATAGTGACACCCACTACTGCTATCTCACATCTGTAATACCTCACAGTCCTGTGTATACATCTGTAACATCAGCCACAGCACAGCCAGCATAGAGATGCCCACTGCTGCTATCTCACATCTGTAATACCTCACAGTCCTGTGTATACATCTGTAACATCAGCCACAGCTCAGCCAGCATAGTGACACCCACTACTGCTATCTCACATCTGTAATACCTCACAGTCCTGTGTATACATCTGTAACATCAGCCACAGCACAGCCAGCATAGAGACACCCACTACTGCTATCTCACATCTGTAATACCTCACAGTCCTGTGTATACATCTGTAACATCAGCCACAGCACAGCCAGCATAGAGACACCCACTACTGCTATCTCACATCTGTAATAACTCACAGTCCTGTGTATACATCTGTAACATCAGCCACAGCACAGCCAGCATAGAGACACCCACTACTGCTATCTCACATCTGTAATACCTCACAGTCCTGTGTATACATCTGTAACATCAGCCACAGCACAGCCAGCATAGAGACACCCACTACTGCTATCTCACATCTGTAATACCTCACAGTCCTGTGTATACATCTGTAACATCAGCCACAGCACAGCCAGCATAGAGACACCCACTACTGCTATCTCACATCTGTAATACATCACAGTCCTGTGTATACATCTGTAACATCAGCCACAGCACAGCCAGCATAGAGACACCCACTACTGATCTCACATCTGTAATACCTCATAGTCCTGTGTATACATCTGTAATATCAGCCACAGCACAGCCAGAATAGAGACGCCCACTACTGCTATCTCACATCTGTAATACCTCACAGTCCTGTGTATACATCAGCCACAGCACAGCCAGCATAGAGACACCTACTACTGCTATCTCACATCTGTAATACCTCACAGTCCTGTGTATACATCTGTAACATCAGCCACAGCTCAGCCGGCATAGAGACACCCACTACTGCTATCTCACATCTGTAATACCTCACACTCCTGTGTATACATCTGTAATATCAGCCACAGCACAGCCAGCATAGATATGCCCACTACTGCTATCTCACATCTGTAATACCTCACTGTCCTGTGTATACATCTGTAACATCAGCCACAGCATAGCCAGCATAGAGAAACCCACTACTGCTTTCTCCCATCTGTAATACCTCACAGTCCTGTGTATACATCTGTAACATCAGCCACAGCTCAGCCAGCATAGAGACGCCCACAACTGCTATCTCACATCTGTAATACCTCACAGTCCTGTGTATACATCTGTAACATCAGCCACAGCTCAGCCAGCATAGAGACACCCACTACTGCTATCTCACATCTGTAATACCTCACAGTCCTGTGTATACATCTGTAACATCAGCTACAGTTCAGCCAGCATAGCGATGCCCACTACTGCTATCTCACATCTGTAATACCTCACAGTCCTGTGTATACATCGTAACATCAGCCACAGCTCAGCCAGCATAGAGACACCCACTACTGCTATCTCATATCTGTAATACCTCACAGTCCTGTGTATACATCTGTAACATCAGCCACAGCACAGCCAGCATAGAGACGCCCACTGCTGCTATCTCACATCTGTAATACCTCACAGTCCTATGTATACATCTGTAACATCAGCCACAGCACAGCCAGCATAGAGACGCCCACTGCTGCTATCTCACATCTGTAATACCTCACAGTCCTATGTATACATCTGTAACATCAGCCACAGCTCAGCCAGCATAGTGACACCCACTACTGCTATCTCACATCTGTAATACCTCACAGTCCTGTGTATACATCTGTAACATCAGCCACAGCACAGCCAGCATAGAGACACCCACTACTGCTATCTCACATCTGTAATACCTCACAGTCCTGTGTATACATCTGTAACATCAGCCACAGCACAGCCAGCATAGAGACACCCACTACTGCTATCTCACATCTGTAATAACTCACAGTCCTGTGTATACATCTGTAACATCAGCCACAGCACAGCCAGCATAGAGACACCCACTACTGCTATCTCACATCTGTAATACCTCACAGTCCTGTGTATACATCTGTAACATCAGCCACAGCACAGCCAGCATAGCGATGCCCACTACTGCTATCTCACATCTGTAATACCTCACAGTCCTGTGTATACATCTGTAACATCAGCCACAGCACAGCCAGCATAGAGACACCCACTACTGCTATCTCACATCTGTAATAACTCACAGTCCTGTGTATACATCTGTAACATCAGCCACAGCACAGCCAGCATAGAGACACCCACTACTGCTATCTCACATCTGTAATAACTCACAGTCCTGTGTATACATCTGTAACATCAGCCACAGCACAGCCAGCATAGAGACACCCACTACTGCTATCTCACATCTGTAATACCTCACAGTCCTGTGTATACATCTGTAACATCAGCCACAGCACAGCCAGCATAGAGACACCCACTACTGCTATCTCACATCTGTAATACATCACAGTCCTGTGTATACATCTGTAACATCAGCCACAGCACAGCCAGCATAGAGACACCCACTACTGATCTCACATCTGTAATACCTCATAGTCCTGTGTATACATCTGTAATATCAGCCACAGCACAGCCAGAATAGAGACGCCCACTACTGCTATCTCACATCTGTAATACCTCACAGTCCTGTGTATACATCAGCCACAGCACAGCCAGCATAGAGACACCTACTACTGCTATCTCACATCTGTAATACCTCACAGTCCTGTGTATACATCTGTAACATCAGCCACAGCTCAGCCGGCATAGAGACACCCACTACTGCTATCTCACATCTGTAATACCTCACACTCCTGTGTATACATCTGTAATATCAGCCACAGCACAGCCAGCATAGATACGCCCACTACTGCTATCTCACATCTGTAATACCTCACTGTCCTGTGTATACATCTGTAACATCAGCCACAGCATAGCCAGCATAGAGAAACCCACTACTGCTATCTCCCATCTGTAATACCTCACAGTCCTGTGTATACATCTGTAACATCAGCCACAGCTCAGCCAGCATAGAGACGCCCACAACTGCTATCTCACATCTGTAATACCTCACAGTCCTGTGTATACATCTGTAACATCAGCCACAGCTCAGCCAGCATAGAGACACCCACTACTGCTATCTCACATCTGTAATACCTCACAGTCCTGTGTATACATCTGTAACATCAGCTACAGTTCAGCCAGCATAGCGATGCCCACTACTGCTATCTCACATCTGTAATACCTCACAGTCCTGTGTATACATCGTAACATCAGCCACAGCTCAGCCAGCATAGAGACACCCACTACTGCTATCTCATATCTGTAATACCTCACATTCCTGTGTATACATCTGTAACATCAGCCACAGCACAGCCAGCATAGAGATGCCCACTGCTGCTATCTCACATCTGTAATACCTCACAGTCCTATGTATACATCTGTAACATCAGCCACAGCACAGCCAGCATAGAGACGCCCACTGCTGCTATCTCACATCTGTAAAACCTCACAGTCCTATGTATACATCTGTAACATCAGCCACAGCTCAGCCAGCATAGTGACACCCACTACTGCTATCTCACATCTGTAATACCTCACAGTCCTGTGTATACATCTGTAACATCAGCCACAGCACAGCCAGCATAGAGACACCCACTACTGCTATCTCACATCTGTAATAACTCACAGTCCTGTGTATACATCTGTAACATCAGCCACAGCACAGCCAGCATAGAGACACCCACTACTGCTATCTCACATCTGTAATACCTCACAGTCCTGTGTATACATCTGTAACATCAGCCACAGCACAGCCAGCATAGCGATGCCCACTACTGCTATCTCACATCTGTAATACCTCACAGTCCTGTGTATATATCTGTAACATCAGCCACAGCACAGCCAGCATAGAGACACCCACTACTGCTATCTCACATCTGTAATAACTCACAGTCCTGTGTATACATCTGTAACATCAGCCACAGCACAGCCAGCATAGAGACACCCACTACTGCTATCTCACATCTGTAATACCTCACAGTCCTGTGTATACATCTGTAACATCAGCCACAGCAAAGCCAGCATAGAGACACCCACTACTGCTTTCTCACATCCGTAGTACCACACAGTCCTCTGTATACATCTGTAACATCAGCCACAGCTCAGCCAGTATAGAGACACCCACTACTGCTATCTCACATTTGTAATACCTCACAGTCTTGTGTATACATCTGTAACATCAGACACAGCACAGCCAGAATAGAGACACCCACTACTGCTATCTCATATCTGTAATACCTCACAGTCCTATGTATACATCTGTAACATCAGCCACAGCACAGCCAGCATAGAGACGCCCACTGCTGCTATCTCACATCTGTAATACCTCACAGTCCTATGTATACATCTGTAACATCAGCCACAGCTCAGCCAGCATAGTGACACCCACTACTGCTATCTCACATCTGTAATACCTCACAGTCCTGTGTATACATCTGTAACATCAGCCACAGCACAGCCAGCATAGAGACACCCACTACTGCTATCTCACATCTGTAATACCTCACAGTCCTGTGTATACATCTGTAACATCAGCCACAGCACAGCCAGCATAGAGACACCCACTACTGCTATCTCACATCTGTAATAACTCACAGTCCTGTGTATACATCTGTAACATCAGCCACAGCACAGCCAGCATAGAGACACCCACTACTGCTATCTCACATCTGTAATACCTCACAGTCCTGTGTATACATCTGTAACATCAGCCACAGCACAGCCAGCATAGCGATGCCCACTACTGCTATCTCACATCTGTAATACCTCACAGTCCTATGTATACATCTGTAACATCAGCCACAGCACAGCCAGCATAGAGACACCCACTACTGCTATCTCACATCTGTAATAACTCACAGTCCTGTGTATACATCTGTAACATCAGCCACAGCACAGCCAGCATAGAGACACCCACTACTGCTATCTCACATCTGTAATACCTCACAGTCCTGTGTATACATCTGTAACATCAGCCACAGCACAGCCAGCATAGAGACACCCACTACTGCTTTCTCACATCCGTAGTACCACACAGTCCTCTGTATACATCTGTAACATCAGCCACAGCTCAGCCAGTATAGAGACACCCACTACTGCTATCTCACATTTGTAATACCTCACAGTCTTGTGTATACATCTGTAACATCAGACACAGCACAGCCAGAATAGAGACACCCACTACTGCTATCTCATATCTGTAATACCTTAATACCTCACAGTACTGTGTATACATCTGTAACATCAGACACAGCTCAGCCAGTATAGAGACACCCACTACTTCTATCTCACATCAGTAATACCTCACAGTCCTGTGTATACATCTGTAACACCAGCAACAGCACAGCCAGCATAGAGACACCCACTACTGCTATCTCACATCTGTAATACCTCACAGTCCTGTGTATACATCTGTAACATCAGCCACAGCTCAGCCAGCATAGTGACACCCACTACTGCTATCTCACATCTGTAATACCTCACAGTCCTGTGTATACATCTGTAACATCAGCCACAGCACAGCCAGCATAGAGACGCCCACTGCTGCTATCTCACATCTGTAATACCTCACAGTCCTGTGTATACATCTGTAACATCAGCCACAGCTCAGCCAGCATAGTGACACCCACTACTGCTATCTCACATCTGTAATACCTCACAGTCCTGTGTATACATCTGTAACATCAGCCACAGCACAGCCAGCATAGAGACACCCACTACTGATCTCACATCTGTAATACCTCACAGTCCTGTGTATACATCTGTAACATCAGCCACATCACAGCCAGCATAGAGACACCCACTACTGCTATCTCACATCTGTAATACATCACAGTCCTGTATATACATCTGTAACATCAGCCACAGCACAGCCAGCATAGAGACACCCACTACTGATCTCACATCTGTAATACCTAATAGTCCTGTGTATACATCTGTAATATCAGCCACAGCACAGCCAGCATAGAGACGCCCACTACTGCTATCTCACATCTGTAATACCTCAAAGTCCTGTGTATACATCAGCCACAGCACAGCCAGCATAGATACACCTACTACTGCTATCTCACATCTGTAATACCTCACAGTCCTATGTATACATCTGTAACATCAGCCACAGCTCAGCCAGCATAGTGACACCCACTACTGCTATCTCACATCTGTAATACCTCACAGTCCTGTGTATACATCTGTAACATCAGCCACAGCACAGCCAGCATAGAGACACCCACTACTGCTATCTCACATCTGTAATACCTCACAGTCCTGTGTATACATCTGTAACATCAGCCACAGCACAGCCAGCATAGAGACACCCACTACTGCTATCTCACATCTGTAATAACTCACAGTCCTGTGTATACATCTGTAACATCAGCCACAGCACAGCCAGCATAGAGACACCCACTACTGCTATCTCACATCTGTAATACCTCACAGTCCTGTGTATACATCTGTAACATCAGCCACAGCACAGCCAGCATAGCGATGCCCACTACTGCTATCTCACATCTGTAATACCTCACAGTCCTGTGTATACATCTGTAACATCAGCCACAGCACAGCCAGCATAGAGACACCCACTACTGCTATCTCACATCTGTAATAACTCACAGTCCTGTGTATACATCTGTAACATCAGCCACAGCACAGCCAGCATAGAGACACCCACTACTGCTATCTCACATCTGTAATACCTCACAGTCCTGTGTATACATCTGTAACATCAGCCACAGCACAGCCAGCATAGAGACACCCACTACTGCTTTCTCACATCCGTAGTACCACACAGTCCTCTGTATACATCTGTAACATCAGCCACAGCTCAGCCAGTATAGAGACACCCACTACTGCTATCTCACATTTGTAATACCTCACAGTCTTGTGTATACATCTGTAACATCAGACACAGCACAGCCAGAATAGAGACACCCACTACTGCTATCTCATATCTGTAATACCTTAATACCTCACAGTACTGTGTATACATCTGTAACATCAGACACAGCTCAGCCAGTATAGAGACACCCACTACTTCTATCTCACATCAGTAATACCTCACAGTCCTGTGTATACATCTGTAACACCAGCAACAGCACAGCCAGCATAGAGACACCCACTACTGCTATCTCACATCTGTAATACCTCACAGTCCTGTGTATACATCTGTAACTTCAGCCACAGCTCAGCCAGCATAGTGACACCCACTACTGCTATCTCACATCTGTAATACCTCACAGTCCTGTGTATACATCTGTAACATCAGCCACAGCACAGCCAGCATAGAGACGCCCACTGCTGCTATCTCACATCTGTAATACCACACAGTCCTGTGTATACATCTGTAACATCAGCCACAGCTCAGCCAGCATAGTGACACCCACTACTGCTATCTCACATCTGTAATACCTCACAGTCCTGTGTATACATCTGTAACATCAGCCACAGCACAGCCAGCATAGAGACACCCACTACTGCTATCTCACATCTGTAATACCTCACAGTCCTGTGTATACATCTGTAACATCAGCCACAGCACAGCCAGCATAGAGACACCCACTACTGCTATCTCACATCTGTAATAACTCACAGTCCTGTGTATACATCTGTAACATCAGCCACAGCACAGCCAGAATAGAGACACCCACTACTGCTATCTCACATCTGTAATACCTCACAGTCCTGTGTATACATCTGTAACATCAGCCACAGCACAGCCAGCATAGAGACACCCACTACTGCTATCTCACATCTGTAATACCTCACAGTCCTGTGTATACATCTGTAACATCAGCCACAGCACAGCCAGCATAGAGACACCCACTACTGCTATCTCACATCTGTAATACATCACAGTCCTGTGTATACATCTGTAACATCAGCCACAGCACAGCCAGCATAGAGACACCCACTACTGATCTCACATCTGTAATACCGAATAGTCCTGTGTATACATCTGTAATATCAGCCACAGCACAGCCAGCATAGAGACGCCCACTACTGCTATCTCACATCTGTAATACCTCAAAGTCCTGTGTATACATCAGCCACAGCACAGCCAGCATAGAGACACCTACTACTGCTATCTCACATCTGTAATACCTCACAGTCCTGTGTATACATCTGTAACATCAGCCACAGCTCAGCCGGCATAGAGACACCCACTACTGCTATCTCACATCTGTAATACCTCACACTCCTGTGTATACATCTGTAATATCAGCCACAGCACAGCCAGCATAGAGACACCCACTACTGCTATCTCACATCTATAATACCTCACAGTACAGAGTATACTTCAGTAACATCATCCACAGCTCAGCCAGCATAGAGACGCCCACTACTGCTATCTCACATCTGTAATACCTCACAGTCCTGAGTATACTTCTGTAACATCAGCCACCGCTCAGCCAGCATAGAGACACCCACTACTATCTCACATCTGTAATACCTCACAGTCCCGTGTATATATCTGTAACATCAGACACAGCTCAGCCAGCATAGAGACACCCACTACTGCTTTCTCACATCTGTAATTCCTCACAGTACTTTTTATATACCTGTAACATCTGCCACATCTCAGCCAGCATAGAGACACCCACTACAGCTATCGCACATCCATAATACCTCACAGTCCTGTGTATACATCTGTAACATCAGCCACAGCTCAGCTAGTATAGAGACACCCACTACTGCTATCTCACATCTGTAATACCTCACAGTCCTGTGTATACATCTGTAACATCAGCCACAGCACAGCCAGAATAGAGACACCCACTACTTCTATCTCACATATGTAATACCTCACAGTCCTGTGTATACATCTGTAACATCAGCCACAGTTCAGCCAGTATAGAGACACCCACTACTGCTATCTCACATCTGTAATACCTCACAGTCCTGTGTATACATCTGTAACATCAGCCACAGCACAGCCAGAATAGAGACACCCACTACTTCTATCTCACATATGTAATACCTCACAGTCCAGTGTATACATCTGTAACATCAGCAACTGCACAGCCAGCATAGAGACACCCACTACTGCTATCTCACATCTGTAATATCTCACAGTCCAGTGTATACATCTGTAACATCAGCCACAGCTCAGCCAGCATAGAGACACCCACTACTGCTATTTCACATCTGTAACACCTCACAGTCCTCTGTATACATCTGTAACATCAGCACAGCCAGCATAGAGACACCCACTACTGCTATCTCACATCTGTAATACCTCACAGTCCTGTGTATACATCTGTAACATCAGCCACAGCACAGCCAGCATAGAGACACCCACTACTGCTATCTCACATTTGTAATACCTCACAGTCTTGTGTATACATCTGTAACATCAGACACAGCACAGCCAGAATAGAGACACCCACTACTGCTATCTCATATCTGTAATACCTTAATACCTCACAGTACTGTGTATACATCTGTAACATCAGACACAGCTCAGCCAGTATAGAGACACCCACTACTTCTATCTCACATCAGTAATACCTCACAGTCCTGTGTATACATCTGTAACACCAGCAACAGCACAGCCAGCATAGAGACACCCACTACTGCTATCTCACATCTGTAATACCTCACAGTCCTGTGTATACATCTGTAACATCAGCCACAGCTCAGCTAGCATAGTGACACCCACTACTGCTATCTCACATCTGTAATACCTCACAGTCCTGTGTATACATCTGTAACATCAGCCACAGCACAGCCAGCATAGAGACGCCCACTGCTGCTATCTCACATCTGTAATACCTCACAGTCCTGTGTATACATCTGTAACATCAGCCACAGCTCAGCCAGCATAGTGACACCCACTACTGCTATCTCACATCTGTAATACCTCACAGTCCTGTGTATACATCTGTAACATCAGCCACAGCACAGCAGGCATAGAGACACCCACTACTGCTATCTCACATCTGTAATACCTCACAGTCCTGTGTATACATCTGTAACATCAGCCACAGCACAGCCAGCATAGAGACACCCACTACTGCTATCTCACATCTGTAATAACTCACAGTCCTGTGTATACATCTGTAACATCAGCCACAGCACAGCCAGCATAGAGACACCCACTACTGCTATCTCACATCTGTAATACCTCACAGTCCTGTGTATACATCTGTAACATCAGCCACAGCACAGCCAGCATAGAGACACCCACTACTGCTATCTCACATCTGTAATACCTCACAGTCCTGTGTATACATCTGTAACATCAGCCACAGCACAGCCAGCATAGAGACACCCACTACTGCTATCTCACATCTGTAATACATCACAGTCCTGTGTATACATCTGTAACATCAGCCACAGCACAGCCAGCATAGAGACACCCACTACTGATCTCACATCTGTAATACCTCATAGTCCTGTGTATACATCTGTAATATCAGCCACAGCACAGCCAGAATAGAGATGCCCACTACTGCTATCTCACATCTGTAATACCTCACAGTCCTGTGTATACATCAGCCACAGCACAGCCAGCATAGAGACACCTACTACTGCTATCTCACATCTGTAATACCTCACAGTCCTGTGTATACATCTGTAACATCAGCCACAGCTCAGCCGGCATAGAGACACCCACTACTGCTATCTCACATCTGTAATACCTCACACTCCTGTGTATACATCTGTAATATCAGCCACAGCACAGCCAGCATAGATACGCCCACTACTGCTATCTCACATCTGTAATACCTCACTGTCCTGTGTATACATCTGTAACATCAGCCACAGCATAGCCAGCATAGAGAAACCCACTACTGCTATCTCCCATCTGTAATACCTCACAGTCCTGTGTATACATCTGTAACATCAGCCACAGCTCAGCCAGCATAGAGACGCCCACAACTGCTATCTCACATCTGTAATACCTCACAGTCCTGTGTATACATCTGTAACATCAGCCACAGCTCAGCCAGCATAGAGACACCCACTACTGCTATCTCACATCTGTAATACCTCACAGTCCTGTGTATACATCTGTAACATCAGCTACAGTTCAGCGAGCATAGCGATGCCCACTACTGCTATCTCACATCTGTAATACCTCACAGTCCTGTGTATACATCGTAACATCAGCCACAGCTCAGCCAGCATAGAGACACCCACTACTGCTATCTCATATCTGTAATACCTCACAGTCCTGTGTATACATCTGTAACATCAGCCACAGCACAGCCAGCATAGAGACGCCCACTGCTGCTATCTCACATCTGTAATACCTCACAGTCCTATGTATACATCTGTAACATCAGCCACAGCACAGCCAGCATAGAGACGCCCACTGCTGCTATCTCACATCTGTAATAACTCACAGTCCTGTGTATACATCTGTAACATCAGCCACAGCACAGCCAGCATAGAGACACCCACTACTGCTATCTCACATCTGTAATACCTCACAGTCCTGTGTATACATCTGTAACATCAGCCACAGCACAGCCAGCATAGCGATGCCCACTACTGCTATCTCACATCTGTAATACCTCACAGTCCTGTGTATACATCTGTAACATCAGCCACAGCACAGCCAGCATAGAGACACCCACTACTGCTATCTCACATCTGTAATAACTCACAGTCCTGTGTATACATCTGTAACATCAGCCACAGCACTGCCAGCATAGAGACACCCACTACTGCTATCTCACATCTGTAATACCTCACAGTCCTGTGTATACATCTGTAAAATCAGCCACAGCACAGCCAGCATAGAGACACCCACTACTGCTTTCTCACATCCTTAGTACCACACAGTCCTCTGTATACATCTGTAACATCAGCCACAGCTCAGCCAGTATAGAGACACCCACTACTGCTATCTCACATCTGTAATACCTCACAGTCCTGTGTATACATCTGTAACATCAGCTACAGTTCAGCCAGCATAGCGATGCCCACTACTGCTATCTCACATCTGTAATACCTCACAGTCCTGTGTATACATCGTAACATCAGCCACAGCTCAGCCAGCATAGAGACACCCACTACTGCTATCTCACATCTGTAATACCTCACAGTCCTGTGTATACATCTGTAACATCAGCCACAGCACAGCCAGCATAGAGACACCCACTACTGCTTTCTCACATCTGTAATACGTTAATACCTCACAGTCCTGTGTATACATCTGTAACATCAGCCACAGCTCAGCCAGCATAGAGACACCCACTACTGCTATCTCACATCTGTAATACCTCACAGTCCTGTGTATACATCTGTAACATCAGCCACAGCTCAGCCAGCATAGAGACACCCACTACTGCTATCTCACATCTGTAATACCTCACAGTCCTGTGTATACATCTGTAACATCAGCCACAGCTCAGCCTTCATAGAGACACCCACTACTGCTATCTCACATCTGTAATACATCACAGTCCTGTGTATACATCTGTAACAACAGCCACAGCACAGCCAGCATAGAGACGCCCACTACTGCTATCTCACATCTGTAATACCTCACTATCCTGTGTATACATCTGTAACATCAGCCACAGCTCAGCCAGCATAGAGACACCCACTACTGCTATCTCACATCTGAAATACATCACAGTCCTGTGTATACATCTGTAATATCAGCCACAGCAAAGCCAGCATAGAGACGCCCACTACTGCTATCTCACATCTGTAATACCTCACTATCCTGTGTATACATCTGTAACATCAGCCACAGCTCAGCCAGCATAGAGACACCCACTACTGCTATCTCACATCTGAAATACATCACAGTCCTGTGTATACATCTGTAACAACAGCCACAGCACAGCCAGCATAGAGACAACCACTACTGCTATCTCACATCTGTAATACCTCACAGTCCTGTGTATACATCTGTAACATCAGCCACAGCTCAGCCAGCATAGAGACACCCACTACTGCTATCTCACATCTGTAATACATCACAGTCCTGTGTATACATCTGTAACAACAGCCACAGCACAGCCAGCAAAGAGACACCCACTACTGATCTCACATCTGTAATACCTCATAGTCCTGTGTATACATCTGTAATATCAGCCACAGCACAGCCAGCATAGAGATGCCCACTACTGCTATCTCACATCTGTAATACCTCACAGTCCTGTGTATACATCAGCCACAGCACAGCCAGCATAGAGACACCCACTACTGATCTCACATCTGTAATACCTCACAGTCCAGTGTATACATCTGTAATATCAGCCACAACAAAGCCAACATAGAGACGCCCACTACTGCTATCTCACATCTGTAATACATAACAGTCCTGTGTATACATCTGTAACATCAGCCACAGCTCAGCCAGCATAGTGACACAAACTACTGCTATCTCACATCTGTAATACCTCACAGTCCTGTGTATACATCTGTAACATCAGCCACAGCACAGCCAGCATAGAGACGCCCACTGCTGCTATATCACATCTGTAATACCTCACAGTCCTGTGTATACATCTGTAACATCAGCCACAGCTCAGCCAGCATAGTGACACCCACTACTGCTATCTCACATCTGCAATAGCTCACAGTCCAGAGTATACATCTGTAACATCAGCCACAGCACAGCCAGCATAGTGACACCCACTACTGCTATCTCACATCTGTAATACCTCACAGTCCTGTGTATACATCTGTAACACCAGCAACAGCTCAGCCAGCATAGAGACACCCACTACTGCTATCTCACATCTGTAATACCTCACAGTCCTGTGTATACATCTGTAACATCAGCCACAGCTCAGCCAGCATAGAGACACCCACTACTGCTATCTCACACCTGTAATACCTCACAGTACTGTGTATACATCTGTAACATCAGCCACAGCACAGCCAGAATAGAGACACCACTACTGCTATATCATATCTGTAATACCTTAATACCTCAAAGTACTGTGTATACATTTGTAACATCAGACACACCACAGCAAGCATAGAGACACCCACTACTGCTATCTCTCATCTGTAATATCTCACAGTCCTGTGTATACATCTGTAACATCAGCCACAGCACAGCCAGCATAGAGACACCCACTACTGCTTTCTCACATCTGTAATACGTCACAGTCCTGTGTATACATCTGTAACATCAGCCACAGCTCAGCCAGCATAGAGACACCCACTACTGCTATCTCACATCTGTAATACCTCACAGTCCTGTGTATACATCTGTAACATCAGCCACAGCTCAGCCTTCATAGAGACACCCACTACTGATCTCACATCTGTAATACCTCACAGTCCTGTGTATACATCTGTAATATCAGCCACAGCAAAGCCAGCATAGAGACGCCCACTACTGCTATCTCACATCTGTAATACCTCACTATCCTGTGTATACATCTGTAACATCAGCCACAGCTCAGCCAGCATAGAGACACCCACTACTGCTATCGCACATCTGAAATACATCACAGTCCTGTGTATACATCTGTAACAACAGCCACAGCACAGCCAGCATAGAGACAACCACTACTGCTATCTCACATCTGTAATACCTCACAGTCCTGTGTATACATCTGTAACATCAGCCACAGCTCAGCCAGCATAGAGACACCCACTACTGCTATCTCACATCTGTAATACCTCACAGTCCTGTGTATACATCTGTAAAATCAGCCACAGCACAGCCAGCATAGAGACACCCACTACTGCTTTCTCACATCCTTAGTACCACACAGTCCTCTGTATACATCTGTAACATCAGCCACAGCTCAGCCAGTATAGAGACACCCACTACTGCTATCTCACATCTGTAATACCTCACAGTCCTGTGTATACATCTGTAACATCAGCTACAGTTCAGCCAGCATAGCGATGCCCACTACTGCTATCTCACATCTGTAATACCTCACAGTCCTGTGTATACATCGTAACATCAGCCACAGCTCAGCCAGCATAGAGACACCCACTACTGCTATCTCACATCTGTAATACCTCACAGTCCTGTGTATACATCTGTAACATCAGCCACAGCACAGCCAGCATAGAGACACCCACTACTGCTTTCTCACATCTGTAATACGTTAATACCTCACAGTCCTGTGTATACATCTGTAACATCAGCCACAGCTCAGCCAGCATAGAGACACCCACTACTGCTATCTCACATCTGTAATACCTCACAGTCCTGTGTATACATCTGTAACATCAGCCACAGCTCAGCCAGCATAGAGACACCCACTACTGCTATCTCACATCTGTAATACCTCACAGTCCTGTGTATACATCTGTAACATCAGCCACAGCTCAGCCTTCATAGAGACACCCACTACTGCTATCTCACATCTGTAATACATCACAGTCCTGTGTATACATCTGTAACAACAGCCACAGCACAGCCAGCATAGAGACGCCCACTACTGCTATCTCACATCTGTAATACCTCACTATCCTGTGTATACATCTGTAACATCAGCCACAGCTCAGCCAGCATAGAGACACCCACTACTGCTATCTCACATCTGAAATACATCACAGTCCTGTGTATACATCTGTAATATCAGCCACAGCAAAGCCAGCATAGAGACGCCCACTACTGCTATCTCACATCTGTAATACCTCACTATCCTGTGTATACATCTGTAACATCAGCCACAGCTCAGCCAGCATAGAGACACCCACTACTGCTATCTCACATCTGAAATACATCACAGTCCTGTGTATACATCTGTAACAACAGCCACAGCACAGCCAGCATAGAGACAACCACTACTGCTATCTCACATCTGTAATACCTCACAGTCCTGTGTATACATCTGTAACATCAGCCACAGCTCAGCCAGCATAGAGACACCCACTACTGCTATCTCACATCTGTAATACATCACAGTCCTGTGTATACATCTGTAACAACAGCCACAGCACAGCCAGCAAAGAGACACCCACTACTGATCTCACATCTGTAATACCTCATAGTCCTGTGTATACATCTGTAATATCAGCCACAGCACAGCCAGCATAGAGATGCCCACTACTGCTATCTCACATCTGTAATACCTCACAGTCCTGTGTATACATCAGCCACAGCACAGCCAGCATAGAGACACCCACTACTGATCTCACATCTGTAATACCTCACAGTCCAGTGTATACATCTGTAATATCAGCCACAACAAAGCCAACATAGAGACGCCCACTACTGCTATCTCACATCTGTAATACATAACAGTCCTGTGTATACATCTGTAACATCAGCCACAGCTCAGCCAGCATAGTGACACAAACTACTGCTATCTCACATCTGTAATACCTCACAGTCCTGTGTATACATCTGTAACATCAGCCACAGCACAGCCAGCATAGAGACGCCCACTGCTGCTATATCACATCTGTAATACCTCACAGTCCTGTGTATACATCTGTAACATCAGCCACAGCTCAGCCAGCATAGTGACACCCACTACTGCTATCTCACATCTGCAATAGCTCACAGTCCAGAGTATACATCTGTAACATCAGCCACAGCACAGCCAGCATAGTGACACCCACTACTGCTATCTCACATCTGTAATACCTCACAGTCCTGTGTATACATCTGTAACACCAGCAACAGCTCAGCCAGCATAGAGACACCCACTACTGCTATCTCACATCTGTAATACCTCACAGTCCTGTGTATACATCTGTAACATCAGCCACAGCTCAGCCAGCATAGAGACACCCACTACTGCTATCTCACACCTGTAATACCTCACAGTACTGTGTATACATCTGTAACATCAGCCACAGCACAGCCAGAATAGAGACACCACTACTGCTATCTCATATCTGTAATACCTTAATACCTCAAAGTACTGTGTATACATTTGTAACATCAGACACACCACAGCAAGCATAGAGACACCCACTACTGCTATCTCTCATCTGTAATATCTCACAGTCCTGTGTATACATCTGTAACATCAGCCACAGCACAGCCAGCATAGAGACACCCACTACTGCTTTCTCACATCTGTAATACGTCACAGTCCTGTGTATACATCTGTAACATCAGCCACAGCTCAGCCAGCATAGAGACACCCACTACTGCTATCTCACATCTGTAATACCTCACAGTCCTGTGTATACATCTGTAACATCAGCCACAGCTCAGCCTTCATAGAGACACCCACTACTGATCTCACATCTGTAATACCTCACAGTCCTGTGTATACATCTGTAATATCAGCCACAGCAAAGCCAGCATAGAGACGCCCACTACTGCTATCTCACATCTGTAATACCTCACTATCCTGTGTATACATCTGTAACATCAGCCACAGCTCAGCCAGCATAGAGACACCCACTACTGCTATCTCACATCTGAAATACATCACAGTCCTGTGTATACATCTGTAACAACAGCCACAGCACAGCCAGCATAGAGACAACCACTACTGCTATCTCACATCTGTAATACCTCACAGTCCTGTGTATACATCTGTAACATCAGCCACAGCTCAGCCAGCATAGAGACACCCACTACTGCTATCTCACATCTGTAATACATCACAGTCCTGTGTATACATCTGTAACAACAGCCACAGCACAGCCAGCAAAGAGACACCCACTACTGATCTCACATCTGTAATACCTCATAGTCCTGTGTATACATCTGTAATATCAGCCACAGCACAGCCAGCATAGAGATGCCCACTACTGCTATCTCACATCTGTAATACCTCACAGTCCTGTGTATACATCAGCCACAGCACAGCCAGCATAGAGACACCCACTACTGATCTCACATCTGTAATACCTCACAGTCCAGTGTATACATCTGTAATATCAGCCACAACAAAGCCAACATAGAGACGCCCACTACTGCTATCTCACATCTGTAATACATAACAGTCCTGTGTATACATCTGTAACATCAGCCACAGCTCAGCCAGCATAGTGACACAAACTACTGCTATCTCACATCTGTAATACCTCACAGTCCTGTGTATACATCTGTAACATCAGCCACAGCACAGCCAGCATAGAGACGCCCACTGCTGCTATCTCACATCTGTAATACCTCACAGTCCTGTGTATACATCTGTAACATCAGCCACAGCTCAGCCAGCATAGTGACACCCACTACTGCTATCTCACATCTGCAATAGCTCACAGTCCAGAGTATACATCTGTAACATCAGCCACAGCACAGCCAGCATAGTGACACCCACTACTGCTATCTCACATCTGTAATACCTCACAGTCCTGTGTATACATCTGTAACACCAGCAACAGCTCAGCCAGCATAGAGACACCCACTACTGCTATCTCACATCTGTAATACCTCACAGTCCTGTGTATACATCTGTAACATCAGCCACAGCTCAGCCAGCATAGAGACACCCACTACTGCTATCTCACATCTGTAATACATCACAGTCCTGTGTATACATCTGTAACAACAGCCACAGCACAGCCAGCAAAGAGACACCCACTACTGATCTCACATCTGTAATACCTCATAGTCCTGTGTATACATCTGTAATATCAGCCACAGCACAGCCAGCATAGAGATGCCCACTACTGCTATCTCACATCTGTAATACCTCACAGTCCTGTGTATACATCAGCCACATCACAGCCAGCATAGAGACACCCACTACTGATCTCACATCTGTAATACCTCACAGTCCAGTGTATACATCTGTAATATCAGCCACAACAAAGCCAACATAGAGACGCCCACTACTGCTATCTCACATCTGTAATACATAACAGTCCTGTGTATACATCTGTAACATCAGCCACAGCTCAGCCAGCATAGTGACACAAACTACTGCTATCTCACATCTGTAATACCTCACAGTCCTGTGTATACATCTGTAACATCAGCCACAGCACAGCCAGCATAGAGACGCCCACTGCTGCTATCTCACATCTGTAATACCTCACAGTCCTGTGTATACATCTGTAACATCAGCCACAGCTCAGCCAGCATAGTGACACCCACTACTGCTATCTCACATCTGCAATAGCTCACAGTCCAGAGTATACATCTGTAACATCAGCCACAGCACAGCCAGCATAGTGACACCCACTACTGCTATCTCACATCTGTAATACCTCACAGTCCTGTGTATACATCTGTAACACCAGCAACAGCTCAGCCAGCATAGAGACACCCACTACTGCTATCTCACATCTGTAATACCTCACAGTCCTGTGTATACATCTGTAACATCAGCCACAGCTCAGCCAGCATAGAGACACCCACTACTGCTATCTCACACCTGTAATACCTCACAGTACTGTGTATACATCTGTAACATCAGCCACAGCACAGCCAGAATAGAGACACCACTACTGCTATCTCATATCTGTAATACCTTAATACCTCAAAGTACTGTGTATACATTTGTAACATCAGACACACCACAGCAAGCATAGAGACACCCACTACTGCTATCTCTCATCTGTAATATCTCACAGTCCTGTGTATACATCTTTAACATCAGCCACAGCTCAGCCAGAATAGAGACACCCACTACTGCTATCTCACATCTGTAATACCTCACAGTACTGTGTATACATCTGTAACATCAGCCACAGCACAGCCAGAATAGAGACACCACTACTGCTATCTCATATCTGTAATACCTTAATAACTCACAGTACTGTGTATACATTTGTAACATCAGACACACCACAGCAAGCATAGAGACACCCACTACTGCTATCTCTCATCTGTAATATCTCACAGTCCTGTGTATACATCTGTAACATCAGCCACAGCTCAGCCAGTATAGAGACACCCACTACTGCTATCTCACATCTGTAATACCTCACAGTCCTGTGTATACATCTGTAACATCAGCCACAGCACAGCCAGAATAGAGACACCCACTACTTCTATCTCACATATGTAATACCTCACAGTCCTGTGTATACATCTGTAACATCAGCCACAGCACAGCCAGAATAGAGACACCACTACTGCTATCTCATATCTTTAATACCTTAATACCTCACAGTACTGTGTATACATCTGTAACATCAGACACAGCACAGCCAGTACAGAGACACCCACTACTGCTATCTCACATCTGTAATACCTCACAGTCCTGTGTATACATCTGTAACATCAGCCACAGCACAGCCAGAATAGAGACACCACTACTGCTATCTCATATCTTTAATACCTTAATACCTCACAGTACTGTGTATACATCTGTAACATCAGACACAGCACAGCCAGCATAGAGACACCCACTACTGATCTCACATCTGTAATACCTCATAGTCCTGTGTATACATCTGTAATATCAGCCACAGCACAGCCAGCATAGAGACGCCCACTACTGCTATCTCACATCTGTAATACCTCACAGTCCTGTGTATACATCAGCAACAGCACAGCCAGCATAGAGACAGCCACTACTGATCTCACATCTGTAATACCTCACAGTCCTGTGTATACATCTGTAATATCAGCCACAGCACGGCCAGCACAGAGACGCCCACTACTGCTATCTCACATCTGTAATACATCACAGTCCTGTGTATACATCTGTGACATCAGCCACAGCACAGCCAGCATAGAGACACCCACTACTGATCTCACATCTGTAATACCTCACAGTCCTGTGTATACATCTGTTACATCATCCACAACACAGCCAGCATAGAGACACCCACTACTGATCTCACATCTGTAATACCTCACAGTCCTGTGTATACATCTGTAATATCAGCCACAGCACAGCCAGCATAGAGACGCCCACTACTGCTATCTCACATCTGTAATACCTCACTGTCCTGTGTATACATCAGTAACATCAGCCACAGCATAGCTAGCATAGAGACACCCACTACTGCTATCTCACATCTGTAATACCTCACAGTCCTGTGTATACATCTGTAACATCAGCCACCGCTCAGCCAGCATAGAGACACCCACTACTGCTATCTCACATCTGTAATACCTCACAGTCCTGTGTATACATCTGTAACATCAGCCACAACTCAGCCAGCATAGAGACGCCCACTACTGCTATCTCACATCTGTAATACCTCACAGTCCTGTATATACTTCTGTAACATCAACCACAGCTCAGCCAGCATAGAGACACCCACTACTGCTATCTCACATCTGTAATACATCACAGTCCTGTGTATACATCTGTAACATCAGCCACAGCACAGCCAGCATAGAGACAACCACTACTGATCTCACATCTGTAATACCTCATAGTCCTGTGTATACATCTGTAATATCAGCCACAGCACAGCCAGCATAGAGACGCCCACTACTGCTATCTCACATCTGTAATACCTCACAGTCCTGTGTATACATCAGCCACAGCACAGCCAGCATAGAGACACCCACTACTGATCTCACATCTGTAATACCTCACAGTCCTGTGTATAAATCTGTAATATCAGCCACAGCACAGCCAGCATAGAGCCGCCCACTACTGCTATCTCACTTCTGTAATACATCACAGTCCTGTGTATACATCTGTGACATCAGCCACAGCACAGCCAGCATAGAGACACCCACTACTGATCTCACATCTGTAATACCTCACAGTCCTTTGTATACATCTGTTTCATCAGCCAAAACACAGCCAGCATAGAGACACCCACTACTGATCTCACATCTGTAATACCTCACTGTCCTGTGTATACATCTGTAATATCAGCCACAGCACAGCCAGCATAGAGATGCCCACTACTGCTATCTCACATCTGTAATACCTCACTGTCCTGTGTATACATCTGTAACATCAGCCACAGCATAGCCAGCATAGAGACACCCACTACTGCTATCTCACATCTGTAATACCTCACAGTCCTGTGTATACATCTGTAACATCTGCCACAGCTCAGCCAGCATAGAGACGCCCACTACTGCTATCTCATATCTGTAATACCTCACAGTCCTTTGTATACATCGTAACATCAGCCACATCACAGCCAGCATAGAGACACCCACTACTGCTATCTCACATCTGTAATACCTCACAGTCCTGTGTATACATCTGTAACATCAGCCACAGCTCAGCCAGCATAGAGACACCCACTACTGCTATCTCACATCTGTAATACCTCACAGTCCTGTGTACACATCAGCCACAGCACAGCCAGCATAGAGACACCCACTACAGATCTCACATCTGTAATACCTCACAGTCCTGTGTATACATCTGTAATATCAGCCACAGCACAGCCAGCATAGAGACGCCACTATTGCTATCTCACATCTGCAATACATCACAGTCTTGTGTATACATCTGTAACATCAGCCACAGCTCAGCCAGCATAGTGACACCCACTACTGCTATCTCACATCTGTAATATCTCACAGTCCTGTGTATACATCTGTAACATCAGCCACAGCACAGCCAGCATAGAGACGCCCACTGCTGCTATCTCACATCTATAATACCTCACAGTCCTGTGTATACATCTGTAACATCAGCCACAGCACAGCCAGAATAGAGACACCACTACTGCTATCTCATATCTGTAATACCTTAATACCTCACAGTCCTGTGTATACATCTGTAACATCAGCCACAGCTCAGCCAGCATAGAGACACCCACTACTGCTATCTCACATCTGTAATACCTCACAGTCCTGTGTATACATCTGTAAAATCAGCCATAGCTCAGCCAGCATAGAGACACCCACTACTGCTATCTCACATCTGTAATACCTCACAGTCCTGTGTATACATCTGTAACATCAGCCACAGCTCAGCCATCATAGAGACACCCACTACTGATCTCACATCTGTAATACCTCACAGTCCTGTGTATACATCTGTAATATCAGCCACTGCAAAGCCAGCATAGAGACGCCCACTACTGCTATCTCACATCTGTAATACCTCACAGTCCTGTTTATACATCTGTAACATCAGCCACAGCTCAGCCAGCATAGAGACACCCACTACTGCTATCTCACATCTGTAATACTTCACAGTCCTGTGTATACATCTGTAACAACAGCCACAGCACAGCCAGCAAAGAGACACCCACTACTGATCTCACATCTGTAATACCTCATAGTCCTGTGTATACATCTGTAATATCAGCCACAGCACAGCCAGTATAGAGATGCCCACTACTGCTATCTCACATCTGTAATACCTCACAGTCCTGTGTATACATCTGTAACATCATCCACAGCACAGCCAGCATAGAGACAACCACTACTGCTATCTCACTTCTGTAATACCTCACAGTCCTGTGTATACATCTGTAACATCAGCAACAGCTCAGCCAGCATAGAGACACCCACTACTGCTATCTCACATCTGTATTACCTCACAGTCCTGTGTATACATCTGTAACATCAGCCACAGCTCAGCCAGCATAGAGACACCCACTACTGCTATCTCACATCTGTAATACATCACAGTCCTGTTTATACATCTGTAACAACAGCCACAGCACAGCCAGCAAAGAGACACCCACTACTGATCTCACACCTGTAATACCTCATAGTCCTGTGTATACATCTGTAATATCAGCCACAGCACAGCCAGCATAGAGATGCCCACTACTGCTATCTCACATCTGTAATACCTCACAGTCCTGTGTATACATCAGCCACAGCACAGCCAGCATAGAGACACCCACTACTGATCTCACATCTGTAATACCTCACAGTCCAGTGTATACATCTGTAATATCAGCCACAACAAAGCCAGCATAGAGACACCCACTACTGCTATCTCACATCTGTAATACATCACAGTCCTGTGTATACATCTGTAATATCAGCCACAGCTCAGCCAGCATAGTGACACCCACTACTGCTATCTCACATCTGTAATACCTCACAGTCCTGTGTATACATCTGTAACATCAGCCACAGCACAGCCAGCATAGAGACGCCCACTGCTGCTATCTCACATCTGTAATACCTCACAGTCCTGTGTATACATCTGTAACATCAGCCACAGCTCAGCCAGCATAGCGATGCCCACTGCTGCTATCTCACATCTGTAATACCTCACAGTCCTGTGTATACATCGTAACATCAGCCACAGCTCAGCCAGCATAAAGACACCCACTACTGCTATCTCATATCTGTAATACCTCACAGTCCTTTGTATACATCGTAACATCAGCCACATCACAGCCAGCATAGAGACACCCACTACTGCTATCTCACATCTGTAATACCTCACAGTCCTGTGTATACATCTGTAACATCAGCCACAGCTCAGCCAGCATAGAGACACCCACTACTGCTATCTCACATCTGTAATTCCTCACAGTCCTGTGTACACATCAGCCACAGCACAGCCAGCATAGAGACACCCACTACAGATCTCACATCTGTAATACCTCACAGTCCTGTGTATACATCTGTAATATCAGCCACAGCACAGCCAGCATAGAGACGCCACTATTGCTATCTCACATCTGCAATACATCACAGTCTTGTGTATACATCTGTAACATCAGCCACAGCTCAGCCAGCATAGAGACACCCACTACTGCTATCTCACATCTGTAATACCTCACAGTCCTGTGTATACATCTGTAAAATCAGCCACAGCTCAGCCAGCATAGAGACACCCACTACTGCTATCTCACATCTGTAATACCTCACAGTCCTGTGTATACATCTGTAACATCAGCCACAGCTCAGCCATCATAGAGACACCCACTACTGATCTCACATCTGTAATACCTCACAGTCCTGTGTATACATCTGTAATATCAGCCACTGCAAAGCCAGCATAGAGACGCCCACTACTGCTATCTCACATCTGTAATACCTCACAGTCCTGTGTATACATCTGTAACATCAGCCACAGCTCAGCCAGCATAGAGACACCCACTACTGCTATCTCACATCTGTAATACATCACAGTCCTGTGTATACATCTGTAACAACAGCCACAGCACAGCCAGCAAAGAGACACCCACTACTGATCTCACATCTGTAATACCTCATAGTCCTTTGTATACATCTGTAATATCAGCCACAGCACAGCCAGTATAGAGATGCCCACTACTGCTATCTCACATCTGTAATACCTCACAGTCCTGTGTATACATCTGTAACATCAGCCACAGCACAGCCAGCATAGAGACACCCACTACTGCTATCTCACATCTGTAATACCTCACAGTCCTGTGTATACATCTGTAACATCATCCACAGCACAGCCAGCATAGAGACAACCACTACTGCTATCTCACATCTGTAATACCTCACAGTCCTGTGTATACATCTGTAACATCAGCAACATCTCAGCCAGCATAGAGACACCCACTACTGCTATCTCACATCTGTAATACCTCACAGTCCTGTGTATACATCTGTAACATCAGCCACAGCTCAGCCAGCATAGAGACACCCACTACTGCTATCTCACATCTGTAATACATCACAGTCCTGTTTATACATCTGTAACAACAGCCACAGCACAGCCAGCAAAGAGACACCCACTACTGATCTCACACCTGTAATACCTCATAGTCCTGTGTATACATCTGTAATATCAGCCACAGCACAGCCAGCATAGAGATGCCCACTACTGCTATCTCACATCTGTAATACCTCACAGTCCTGTGTATACATCAGCCACAGCACAGCCAGCATAGAGACACCCACTACTGATCTCACATCTGTAATACCTCACAGTCCAGTGTATACATCTGTAATAATAGCCACAACAAAGCCAGCATAGAGACGCCCACTACTGCTATCTCACATCTGTAATACATCACAGTCCAGTGTATACATCTGTAATATCAGCCACAGCTCAGCCAGCATAGTGACTCCCACTACTGCTATCTCACATCTGTAATACCTCACAGTCCTGTGTATACATCTGTAACATCAGCCACAGCACAGCCAGCATAGAGATGCCCACTGCTGCTATCTCACATCTGTAATACCTCACAGTCCTGTGTATACATCTGTAACATCAGCCACAGCTCAGCCAGCATAGCGATGCCCACTGCTGCTATCTCACATCTGTAATACCTCACAGTCCTGTGTATACATCGTAACATCAGCCACAGCTCAGCCAGCATAAAGACACCCACTACTGCTATCTCATATCTGTAATACCTCACAGTCCTTTGTATACATCGTAACATCAGCCACATCACAGCCAGCATAGAGACACCCACTACTGCTATCTCACATCTGTAATACCTCACAGTCCTGTGTATACATCTGTAACATCAGCCACAGCTCAGCCAGCATAGAGACACCCACTACTGCTATCTCACATCTGTAATACCTCACAGTCCTGTGTACACATCAGCCACAGCACAGCCAGCATAGAGACACCCACTACAGATCTCACATCTGTAATACCTCACAGTCCTGTGTATACATCTGTAATATCAGCCACAGCACAGCCAGCATAGAGACGCCACTATTGCTATCTCACATCTGCAATACATCACAGTCTTGTGTATACATCTGTAACATCAGCCACAGCTCAGCCAGCATAGTGACACCCACTACTGCTATCTCACATCTGTAATATCTCACAGTCCTGTGTATACATCTGTAACATCAGCCACAGCACAGCCAGCATAGAGACGCCCACTGCTGCTATCTCACATCTATAATACCTCACAGTCCTGTGTATACATCTGTAACATCAGCCACAGCACAGCCAGAATAGAGACACCACTACTGCTATCTCATATCTGTAATACCTTAATACCTCACAGTCCTGTGTATACATCTGTAACATCAGCCACAGCTCAGCCAGCATAGAGACACCCACTACTGCTATCTCACATCTGTAATACCTCACAGTCCTGTGTATACATCTGTAAAATCAGCCACAGCTCAGCCAGCATAGAGACACCCACTACTGCTATCTCACATCTGTAATACCTCACAGTCCTGTGTATACATCTGTAACATCAGCCACAGCTCAGCCATCATAGAGACACCCACTACTGATCTCACATCTGTAATACCTCACAGTCCTGTGTATACATCTGTAATATCAGCCACTGCAAAGCCAGCATAGAGACGCCCACTACTGCTATCTCACATCTGTAATACCTCACAGTCCTGTGTATACATCTGTAACATCAGCCACAGCTCAGCCAGCATAGAGACACCCACTACTGCTATCTCACATCTGTAATACATCACAGTCCTGTGTATACATCTGTAACAACAGCCACAGCACAGCCAGCAAAGAGACACCCACTACTGATCTCACATCTGTAATACCTCATAGTCCTGTGTATACATCTGTAATATCAGCCACAGCACAGCCAGTATAGAGATGCCCACTACTGCTATCTCACATCTGTAATACCTCACAGTCCTGTGTATACATCTGTAACATCAGCCACAGCACAGCCAGCATAGAGACACCCACTACTGCTATCTCACATCTGTAATACCTCACAGTCCTGTGTATACATCTGTAACATCATCCACAGCACAGCCAGCATAGAGACAACCACTACTGCTATCTCACATCTGTAATACCTCACAGTCCTGTGTATACATCTGTAACATCAGCAACAGCTCAGCCAGCATAGAGACACCCACTACTGCTATCTCACATCTGTAATACCTCACAGTCCTGTGTATACATCTGTAACATCAGCCACAGCTCAGCCAGCATAGAGACACCCACTACTGCTATCTCACATCTGTAATACATCACAGTCCTGTTTATACATCTGTAACAACAGCCACAGCACAGCCAGCAAAGAGACACCCACTACTGATCTCACACCTGTAATACCTCATAGTCCTGTGTATACATCTGTAATATCAGCCACAGCACAGCCAGCATAGAGATGCCCACTACTGCTATCTCACATCTGTAATACCTCACAGTCCTGTGTATACATCAGCCACAGCACAGCCAGCATAGAGACACCCACTACTGATCTCACATCTGTAATACCTCACAGTCCAGTGTATACATCTGTAATATCAGCCACAACAAAGCCAGCATAGAGACGCCCACTACTGCTATCTCACATCTGTAATACATCACAGTCCTGTGTATACATCTGTAATATCAGCCACAGCTCAGCCAGCATAGTGACACCCACTACTGCTATCTCACATCTGTAATACCTCACAGTCCTGTGTATACATCTGTAACATCAGCCACAGCACAGCCAGCATAGAGACGCCCACTGCTGCTATCTCACATCTGTAATACCTCACAGTCCTGTGTATACATCTGTAACATCAGCCACAGTTCAGCCAGCATAGTGACACCCACTACTGCTATCTCACATCTGCAATACCTCACAGTCCAGTATATACATCTGTAACATCAGCCACAGCACAGCCAGCATAGAGACACCCACTACTGCTATCTCACATCTGTAATACCTCACAGTCCTGTGTATACATCTGTAACATCAGCCACAGCACAGCCAGCATAGAGACAACCACTACTGCTATCTCACATCTGTAATACCTCACAGTCCTGTGTATACATCTGTAACATCAGCCACAGCACAGCCAGCATAGAGACACCCACTACTGATCTCACATCTGTAATACCTCATAGTCCTGTGTATACATCTGTAATATCAGCCACAGCACAGCCAGCATAGATATGCCCACTACTGCTATCTCACATCTGTAATACCTCACAGTCCTGTGTATACATCAGCCACAGCACAGACAGCATAGAGACACCCACTACTGATCTCACATCTGTAATTCCTCACAGTCCTGTGTATACATCTGTAATATCAGCCACAACAAAGCCAGCATAGAGATGCCCACTACTGCTATCTCACATCTGTAATACATCACAGTCCTGTGTATACATCTGTACCATCAGCCACAGCTCAGCCAGCATAGTGACACCCACTACTGCTATCTCACATCTGTAATACCTCACAGTCCTGTGTATACATCTTTAACATCAGCCACAGCACAGCCAGCATAGAGACGCCCACTGCTGCTATCTCACATCTGTAATACCTCACAGTCCTGTGTATACATCTGTAACATCAGCCACAGCTCAGCCAGCATAGTGACACCCACTACTGCTATCTCACATCTGCAATACCTCACAGTCCATAGTATACATCTGTAACATCAGCCACAGCACAGCCAGCATAGAGACAACCACTACTGCTATCTCACATTTGTAACACCTCACAGTCCTGTGTATACATCTGTAACATCAGCCACAGCTCAGCCAGCATAGAGACACCCACTACTGCTATCTCACATCTGTAATACCTCACAGTCCTGTGTATACATCTGTAACATCAGCCACAGCTCAGCCAGCATAGAGACTCCCACTACTGCTATCTCACATCTGTAATACATCAAAGTCCTGTGTATACATCTGTAACATAAGCCACAGCACAGCCAGCATAGAGACACCCACTACTGATCTCACATCTGTAATACCTCATAGTCCTGTGTATACATCTGTAATATCAGCCACAGCACAGCCAGCATAGAGACACCCACTACTGCTATCTCACATCTGTAATACCTCACAGTCCTGTGTATACATCAGCCACAGCACAGCCAGCATAGAGACACCCACTACTGATCTCACATCTGTAATACCTCACAGTCCTGTGTATACATCTACAATATCAGCCACAGCACAGCCAGCATAGAGACGCCCACTACTGCTATCTCACACCTGTAATACATCACAGTCCTGTGTATACATCTGTGACATCAGCCACAGCACAGCCAGCATAGAGACACCCACTACTGATCTCACATCTGTAATACCTCACAGTCCTGTGTATACATCTGTTACAACAGCCGCAACACAGCCAGCATAGAGACACCCACTACTGATCTCACATCTGTAATACCTCACAGTCCTGTGTATACGTCTATAATATCAGCCACCGCTCAGCCAGCATAGAGACACCCACTACTGCTATCTCACATCTGTAATACTTCACAGTCCTGTGTATACATCTGTAACATCAGCCACAGCTCAGCCAGCATAGAGACGCCCACTACTGCTATCTCACATCTGTAATACCTCACAGTCCTGTGTATACTTCTGTAACATCAGCCACAGCTCAGCCAGCATAGAGACACCCACTACTGCTATCTCACATCTGTAATACCTCACAGTCCTGTGTATACATCTGTAACATCAGCCACAGCTCAGCCAGCATAGCGATGCCCACTACTGCTATCTCACATCTGTAATACCTCACAGTCCTGTGTATACATCGTAACATCAGCCACAGCTCAGCCAGCATAGAGACACCCACTACTACTATCTCATATCTGTAATACCTCACAGTCCTGTGTATACATCGTAACATCAGCCACATCACAGCCAGCATAGACGCCCACTAATGCTATATCACATCTGTAATACCTCACAGTCCTGTGTATACATCTGTAACATCAGCCACAGCTCAGCCAGCATAGAGACACCCACTACTGCTATCTCACATCTGTAATACCTCACAGTCCTGTGTACACATCAGCCACAGCACAGCCAGCATAGAGACACCCACTACAGATCTCACATCTGTAATACCTCACAGTCCTGTGTATACATCTGTAATATCAGCCACAGCACAGCCAGCATAGAGACGCCACTATTGCTATCTCACATCTGCAATACATCACAGTCTTGTGTATACATCTGTAACATCAGCCACAGCTCAGCCAGCATAGTGACACCCACTACTGCTATCTCACATCTGTAATATCTCACAGTCCTGTGTATACATCTGTAACATCAGCCACAGCACAGCCAGCATAGAGACGCCCACTGCTGCTATCTCACATCTATAATACCTCACAGTCCTGTGTATACATCTGTAACATCAGCCACAGCACAGCCAGAATAGAGACACCACTACTGCTATCTCATATCTGTAATACCTTAATACCTCACAGTCCTGTGTATACATCTGTAACATCAGCCACAGCTCAGCCAGCATAGAGACACCCACTACTGCTATCTCACATCTGTAATACCTCACAGTCTAGTGTATACATCTGTAAAATCAGCCACAGCTCAGCCAGCATAGAGACACCCACTACTGCTATCTCACATCTGTAATACCTCACAGTCCTGTGTATACATCTGTAACATCAGCCACAGCTCAGCCATCATAGAGACACCCACTACTGATCTCACATCTGTAATACCTCACAGTCCTGTGTATACATCTGTAATATCAGCCACTGCAAAGCCAGCATAGAGACGCCCACTACTGCTATCTCACATCTGTAATACCTCACAGTCCTGTGTATACATCTGTAACATCAGCCACAGCTCAGCCAGCATAGAGACACCCACTACTGCTATCTCACATCTGTAATACATCACAGTCCTGTGTATACATCTGTAACAACAGCCACAGCACAGCCAGCAAAGAGACACCCACTACTGATCTCACATCTGTAATACCTCATAGTCCTGTGTATACATCTGTAATATCAGCCACAGCACAGCCAGTATAGAGATGCCCACTACTGCTATCTCACATCTGTAATACCTCACAGTCCTGTGTATACATCTGTAACATCAGCCACAGCACAGCCAGCATAGAGACACCCACTACTGCTATCTCACATCTGTAATACCTCACAGTCCTGTGTATACATCTGTAACATCATCCACAGCACAGCCAGCATAGAGACAACCACTACTGCTATCTCACATCTGTAATACCTCACAGTCCTGTGTATACATCTGTAACATCAGCAACAGCTCAGCCAGCATAGAGACACCCACTACTGCTATCTCACATCTGTAATACCTCACAGTCCTGTGTATACATCTGTAACATCAGCCACAGCTCAGCCAGCATAGAGACACCCACTACTGCTATCTCACATCTGTAATACATCACAGTCCTGTTTATACATCTGTAACAACAGCCACAGCACAGCCAGCAAAGAGACACCCACTACTGATCTCACACCTGTAATACCTCATAGTCCTGTGTATACATCTGTAATATCAGCCACAGCACAGCCAGCATAGAGATGCCCACTACTGCTATCTCACATCTGTAATACCTCACAGTCCTGTGTATACATCAGCCACAGCACAGCCAGCATAGAGACACCCACTACTGATCTCACATCTGTAATACCTCACAGTCCAGTGTATACATCTGTAATATCAGCCACAACAAAGCCAGCATAGAGACGCCCACTACTGCTATCTCACATCTGTAATACATCACAGTCCTGTGTATACATCTGTAATATCAGCCACAGCTCAGCCAGCATAGTGACACCCACTACTGCTATCTCACATCTGTAATACCTCACAGTCCTGTGTATACATCTGTAACATCAGCCACAGCACAGCCAGCATAGAGACGCCCACTGCTGCTATCTCACATCTGTAATACCTCACAGTCCTGTGTATACATCTGTAACATCAGCCACAGTTCAGCCAGCATAGTGACACCCACTACTGCTATCTCACATCTGCAATACCTCACAGTCCAGTATATACATCTGTAACATCAGCCACAGCACAGCCAGCATAGAGACACCCACTACTGCTATCTCACATCTGTAATACCTCACAGTCCTGTGTATACATCTGTAACATCAGCCACAGCACAGCCAGCATAGAGACAACCACTACTGCTATCTCACATCTGTAATACCTCACAGTCCTGTGTATACATCTGTAACATCAGCCACAGCACAGCCAGCATAGAGACACCCACTACTGATCTCACATCTGTAATACCTCATAGTCCTGTGTATACATCTGTAATATCAGCGACAGCACAGCCAGCATAGATATGCCCACTACTGCTATCTCACATCTGTAATACCTCACAGTCCTGTGTATACATCAGCCACAGCACAGACAGCATAGAGACACCCACTACTGATCTCACATCTGTAATTCCTCACAGTCCTGTGTATACATCTGTAATATCAGCCACAACAAAGCCAGCATAGAGATGCCCACTACTGCTATCTCACATCTGTAATACATCACAGTCCTGTGTATACATCTGTACCATCAGCCACAGCTCAGCCAGCATAGTGACACCCACTACTGCTATCTCACATCTGTAATACCTCACAGTCCTGTGTATACATCTTTAACATCAGCCACAGCACAGCCAGCATAGAGACGCCCACTGCTGCTATCTCACATCTGTAATACCTCACAGTCCTGTGTATACATCTGTAACATCAGCCACAGCTCAGCCAGCATAGTGACACCCACTACTGCTATCTCACATCTGCAATACCTCACAGTCCATAGTATACATCTGTAACATCAGCCACAGCACAGCCAGCATAGAGACAACCACTACTGCTATCTCACATTTGTAACACCTCACAGTCCTGTGTATACATCTGTAACATCAGCCACAGCTCAGCCAGCATAGAGACACCCACTACTGCTATCTCACATCTGTAATACCTCACAGTCCTGTGTATACATCTGTAACATCAGCCACAGCTCAGCCAGCATAGAGACTCCCACTACTGCTATCTCACATCTGTAATACATCAAAGTCCTGTGTATACATCTGTAACATAAGCCACAGCACAGCCAGCATAGAGACACCCACTACTGATCTCACATCTGTAATACCTCATAGTCCTGTGTATACATCTGTAATATCAGCCACAGCACAGCCAGCATAGAGACACCCACTACTGCTATCTCACATCTGTAATACCTCACAGTCCTGTGTATACATCAGCCACAGCACAGCCAGCATAGAGACACCCACTACTGATCTCACATCTGTAATACCTCACAGTCCTGTGTATACATCTACAATATCAGCCACAGCACAGCCAGCATAGAGACGCCCACTACTGCTATCTCACACCTGTAATACATCACAGTCCTGTGTATACATCTGTGACATCAGCCACAGCACAGCCAGCATAGAGACACCCACTACTGATCTCACATCTGTAATACCTCACAGTCCTGTGTATACATCTGTTACAACAGCCGCAACACAGCCAGCATAGAGACACCCACTACTGATCTCACATCTGTAATACCTCACAGTCCTGTGTATACGTCTATAATATCAGCCACCGCTCAGCCAGCATAGAGACACCCACTACTGCTATCTCACATCTGTAATACTTCACAGTCCTGTGTATACATCTGTAACATCAGCCACAGCTCAGCCAGCATAGAGACGCCCACTACTGCTATCTCACATCTGTAATACCTCACAGTCCTGTGTATACTTCTGTAACATCAGCCACAGCTCAGCCAGCATAGAGACACCCACTACTGCTATCTCACATCTGTAATACCTCACAGTCCTGTGTATACATCTGTAACATCAGCCACAGCTCAGCCAGCATAGCGATGCCCACTACTGCTATCTCACATCTGTAATACCTCACAGTCCTGTGTATACATCGTAACATCAGCCACAGCTCAGCCAGCATAGAGACACCCACTACTACTATCTCATATCTGTAATACCTCACAGTCCTGTGTATACATCGTAACATCAGCCACATCACAGCCAGCATAGACGCCCACTAATGCTATATCACATCTGTAATACATCACAGTCCGGTGTATACATCAGTAATATCAGCCACAGCTCAGCCAGCATAGAGATGCCCACTACTGCTATCTCACATCTGTAATACCTCACAGTCCTGTGTATACATCTGTAACATCAGCCACAGCTCAGCCAGCATAGAGACACCCACTACTGCTATCTCACATCTATAATACCTCACAGTCCTGGGTATACTTCAGTAACATCATCCACAGCTCTGCCAGCATAGAGACGCCCACTACTGCTGTCTCACATCTATAATACCTCACAGACCTGAGTATACTTCTGTAACATCAGCCACCGCTCAGCCAGCATAGAGACACCCACTACTGCTTTCTCACATCTGTAATTCCTCACAGTACTTTTTATATACCTGTAACATCTGCCACATCTCAGCCAGCATAGAGACACCCACTACAGCTATGGCACATCCATAATACCTCACAGTCCTGTGTATACATCTGTAACATCAGACACACCACAGCAAGCATAGAGACACCCACTACTGCTATCTCTCATCTGTAATATCTCACAGTCCTGTGTATACATCTTTAACATCAGCCACAGCACAGCCAGCATAGAGACACCCACTACTGCTTTCTCACATCTGTAATTCCTCACAGTACTTTTTATATACCTGTAACATCTGCCACATCTCAGCCAGCATAGAGACACCCACTACAGCTATGGCACATCCATAATACCTCACAGTCCTGTGTATACATCTGTAACATCAGCCACAGCTCAGCCAGTATAGAGACACTCACTACTGCTATCTCACATCTGTAATACCTCACAGTCCTGTGTATACATCTGTAACATCAGCCACAGCACAGCCAGAATAGAGACACCACTACTGCTATCTCATATCTGTAATACCTTAATACCTCACAGTACTGTGTATACATCTGTAACATCAGACACAGCACAGCCAGCATAGAGACACCCACTACTGCTATCTCACATCTGTAATACCTCACAGTCCTGTGTATACATCTGTAACAACAGCCACAGCTCAGCCAGCATGGAGACAATCACTACTGCTATCTCACATCTGTAATACCTCACAGTCCTGTGTATACATCTGTAACATCAGCCACAGCTCAGTCAGCATAGAGACACCCACTACTGCTATCTCACATCTGTAATACATCACAGTCCTGTGTATACATCTGTAACATCAGCCACAGCACAGCCAGCATAGAGACACCCACTACTGATCTCACATCTGTAAAAGCTCATAGTCCTGTGTATACATCTGTAATATCAGCCACAGCACAGCCAGCATAGAGACGCCCACTACTGTTATCTCACATCTGTAATACCTCACAGTCCTGTGTATACATCAGCCACAGCACAGCCAGCATAGAGACACCCACTACTGATCTCACATCTGTAATACCTCACAGTCCTGAGTATACATCTGTAATATCAGCCACAGCACAGCCAGCATAGAGACGCCCACTACTGCTATCTCACATATGTAATACATCACAGTCCTGTGTATACATCTGTGACATCAGCCACAGCACAGCCAGCATAGAGACACCCACAACTGATCTCACATCTGTAATACCTCACAGTCCTGTGTATACATCTGTTACATCAGCCACAACACAGCCAGCATAGAGACACCCACTACTGATCTCACATCTGTAATACCTCACAGTCCTGTGTATACATCTGTAATATCAGCAACAGCACAGCCAGCATAGAGACGCCCACTACTGCTATCTCACATCTGTAATACCTCACTGTCCTGTGTATACATCTGTAACATCAGCCACAGCATAGCCAGCATAGAGACACCCACTACTGCTATCTCACATCTGTAATACCTCACAGTCCTGTGTATACATCTGTAACATCAGCCACCGCTCAGCCAGCATAGAGACACCCACTACTGCTATCTCACATCTGTAATACCTCACAGTCCTGTGTATACATCTGTAACATCAGCCACAGCTCAGCCAGCATTGAGACGCCCACTACTGCTATCTCACATCTGTAATACCTCACAGTCCTGTGTATACTTCTGTAACATCAACCACAGCTCAGCCAGAATAGAGACACCACTACTGCTATCTCATATCTGTAATACCTTAATACCTCACAGTACTGTGTATACATTTGTAACATCAGACACACCACAGCAAGCATAGAGACACCCACTACTGCTATCTCTCATCTGTAATATCTCACAGTCCTGTGTATACATCTTTAACATCAGCCACAGCACAGCCAGCATAGAGACACCCACTACTGCTTTCTCACATCTGTAATTCCTCACAGTACTTTTTATATACCTGTAACATCTGCCACATCTCAGCCAGCATAGAGACACCCACTACAGCTATCGCACATCCATAATACCTCACAGTCCTGTGTATACATCTGTAACATCAGCCACAGCTCAGCCAGTATAGAGACACTCACTACTGCTATTTCACATCTGTAATACCTCACAGTCCTGTGTATACATCTGTAACATCAGCCACAGCACAGCCAGAATAGAGACACCCACTACTTCTATCTCACATATGTAATACCTCACAGTCCTGTGTATACATCTGTAACATCAGCCACAGTTCAGCCAGTAGAGAGACACCCACTACTGCTATCTCACATCTGTAATACCTCACAGTCCTGTGTATACATCTGTAACATCAGCCACAGCACAGCCAGAATAGAGACACCACTACTGCTATCTCATATCTGTAATACCTTAATACCTCACAGTACTGTGTATACATCTGTAACATCAGCCACAGCTCAGCCAGTAGAGAGACACTCACTACTGCTATCTCACATCTGTAATACCTCACAGTCCTGTGTATACATCTGTAACATCAGCCACAGCTCAGCCAGCATAGAGACACCCACTACTGCTATCTCACATCTGTAATACATCACAGTCCTGTTTATACATCTGTAACAACAGCCACAGCACAGCCAGCAAAGAGACACCCACTACTGATCTCACACCTGTAATACCTCATAGTCCTGTGTATACATCTGTAATATCAGCCACAGCACAGCCAGCATAGAGATGCCCACTACTGCTATCTCACATCTGTAATACCTCACAGTCCTGTGTATACATCAGCCACAGCACAGCCAGCATAGAGACACCCACTACAGCTATGGCACATCCATAATACCTCACAGTCCTGTGTATACATCTGTAACATCAGCCACAGCTCAGCCAGTATAGAGACACTCACTACTGCTATCTCACATCTGTAATACCTCACAGTCCTGTGTATACAACTGTAACATCAGCCACAGCACAGCCAGAATAGAGACACCCACTACTTCTATCTCACATATGTAATACCTCACAGTCCTGTGTATACATCTGTAACATCAGCCACAGTTCAGCCAGTAAAGAGACACCCACTACTGCTATCTCACATCTGTAATACCTCACAGTCCTGTGTATACATCTGTAACATCAGCCACAGCACAGCCAGAATAGAGACACCACTACTGCTATCTCATATCTGTAATACCTTAATACCTCACAGTACTGTGTATACATCTGTAACATCAGACACAGCACAGCCAGCATAGAGACACCCACTACTGCTATCTCACATCTGTAATACCTCACAGTCCTGTGTATACATCTGTAACAACAGCCACAGCTCATCCAGCATAGAGACAATCACTACTGCTATCTCACATCTGTAATACCTCACAGTCCTGTGTATACATCTGTAACATCAGCCACAGCTCAGCCAGCATAGAGACACCCACTACTGCTATCTCAGATCTGTAATACATCACAGTCCTGTGTATACATCTGTAACATCAGCCACAGCACAGCCAGCATAGAGACACCCACTACTGATCTCACATCTGTAATACCTCATAGTCCTGTGTATACATCTGTAATATCAGCCACAGCACAGCCAGCATAGAGACGCCCACTACTGCTATCTCACATATGTAATACATCACAGTCCTGTGTATACATCTGTGACATCAGCCACAGCACAGCCAGCATAGAGACACCCACTACTGATCTCACATCTGTAATACCTCACAGTCCTGTGTATACATCTGTTACATCAGCCACAACACAGCCAGCATAGAGACACCCACTACTGATCTCACATCTGTAATACCTCACAGTCCTGTGTATACATCTGTAATATCAGCCACAGCACAGCCAGCATAGAGACGCCCACTACTGCTATCTCACATCTGTAATACCTCACTGTCCTGTGTATACATCTGTAACATCAGCCACAGCATAGCCAGCATAGAGACACCCACTACTGCTATCTCACATCTGTAATACCTCACAGTCCTGTGTATACATCTGTAACATCAGCCACCGCTCAGCCAGCATAGAGACACCCACTACTGCTATCTCACATCTGTAATACCTCACAGTCCTGTGTATACATCTGTAACATCAGCCACAGCTCAGCCAGCATTGAGACGCCCACTACTGCTATCTCACATCTGTAATACCTCACAGTCCTGTGTATACTTCTGTAACATCAACCACAGCTCAGCCAGAATAGAGACACCCACTACTTCTATCTCACATCTGTAATACCTCACAGTCCTGTGTATACATCAGCCACAGCACAGCCAGCATAGAGACACCCACTACTGATCTCACATCTGTAATACCTCACAGTCCTGAGTATACATCTGTAATATCAGCCACAGCACAGCCAGCATAGAGACGCCCACTACTGCTATCTCACATATGTAATACATCACAGTCCTGTGTATACATCTGTGACATCAGCCACAGCACAGCCAGCATAGAGACACCCACTACTGATCTCACATCTGTAATACCTCACAGTCCTGTGTATACATCTGTTACATCAGCCACAACACAGCCAGCATAGAGACACCCACTACTGATCTCACATCTGTAATACCTCACAGTCCTGTGTATACATCTGTAATATCAGCCACAGCACAGCCAGCATAGAGACGCCCACTACTGCTATCTCACATCTGTAATACCTCACTGTCCTGTGTATACATCTGTAACATCAGCCACAGCATAGCCAGCATAGAGACACCCACTACTGCTATCTCACATCTGTAATACCTCACAGTCCTGTGTATACATCTGTAACATCAGCCACCGCTCAGCCAGCATAGAGACACCCACTACTGCTATCTCACATCTGTAATACCTCACAGTCCTGTGTATACATCTGTAACATCAGCCACAGCTCAGCCAGCATTGAGACGCCCACTACTGCTATCTCACATCTGTAATACCTCACAGTCCTGTGTATACTTCTGTAACATCAACCACAGCTCAGCCAGAATAGAGACACCCACTACTTCTATCTCACATATGTAATACCTCACAGTCCTGTGTATACATCTGTAACATCAGCCACAGTTCAGCCAGTAAAGAGACACCCACTATTGCTATCTCACATCTGTAATACCTCACAGTCCTGTGTATACATCTGTAACATCAGCCACAGCACAGCCAGAATAGAGACCCCACTACTGCTATCTCATATCTGTAATACCTTAATACCTCACAGTACTGTGTATACATCTGTAACATCAGACACAGCACAGCAAGCATAGAGACACCCACTACTGCTATCTCTCATCTGTAATATCTCACAGTCCTGTGTATACATCTTTAACATCAGCCACAGCACAGCCAGCATAGAGACACCCACTACTGCTTTCTCACATCTGTAATTCCTCACAGTACTTTTTATATACCTGTAACATCTGCCACATTTCAGCCAGCATAGAGACACCCACTACAGCTATCGCACATCCATAATACCTCACAGTCCTGTGTATACATCTGTAACATCAGCCACAGCTCAGCCAGTATAGAGACACTCACTACTGCTATCTCACATCTGTAATACCTCACAGTCCTGTGTATACATCTGTAACATCAGCCACAGCACAGCCAGAATAGAGACACCCACTACTTCTATCTCACATATGTAATACCTCACAGTCCTGTGTATACATCTGTAACATCAGCCACAGTTCAGCCAGTAGAGAGACACCCACTACTGCTATCTCACATCTGTAATACCTCACAGTCCTGTGTATACATCTGTAACATCAGCCACAGCACAGCCAGAATAGAGACACCACTACTGCTATCTCATATCTGTAATACCTTAATACCTCACAGTACTGTGTATACATCTGTAACATCAGCCACAGCTCAGCCAGTATAGAGACACTCACTACTGCTATCTCACATCTGTAATACCTCACAGTCCTGTGTATACATCTGTAACATCAGCCACAGCTCAGCCAGCATAGAGACACCCACTACTGCTATCTCACATCTGTAATACATCACAGTCCTGTTTATACATCTGTAACAACAGCCACAGCACAGCCAGCAAAGAGACACCCACTACTGATCTCACACCTGTAATACCTCATAGTCCTGTGTATACATCTGTAATATCAGCCACAGCACAGCCAGCATAGAGATGCCCACTACTGCTATCTCACATCTGTAATACCTCACAGTCCTGTGTATACATCAGCCACAGCACAGCCAGCATAGAGACACCCACTACTGATCTCACATCTGTAATACCTCACAGTCCAGTGTATACATCTGTAATATCAGCCACAACAAAGCCAGCATAGAGACGCCCACTACTGCTATCTCACATCTGTAATACATCACAGTCCTGTGTATACATCTGTAATATCAGCCACAGCTCAGCCAGCATAGTGACACCCACTACTGCTATCTCACATCTGTAATACCTCACAGTCCTGTGTATACATCTGTAACATCAGCCACAGCACAGCCAGCATAGTGACACCCACTACTGCTATCTCACATCTGCAATACCTCACAGTCCAGTATATACATCTGTAACATCAGCCACAGCACAGCCAGCATAGAGACACCCACTACTGCTATCTCACATCTGTAATACCTCACAGTCCTGTGTATACATCTGTAACATCAGCCACAGCACAGCCAGCATAGAGACACCCACTACTGCTATCTTACATCTGTAATACCTCATTGTCCTGTGTATACATCTGTAACATCAGCCACAGCACAGCCAGCTTAGAGACAACCACTACTGCTATCTCACATCTGTAATACCTCACAGTCCTGTGTATACATCTGTAACATCAGCCACAGCACAGCCAGCATAGAGACACCCTCTACTGATCTCACATCTGTAATACCTCATAGTCCTGTGTATACATCTGTAATATCAGCCACAGCACAGCCAGCATAGATATGCCCACTACTGCTATCTCACATCTGTAATACCTCACAGTCCTGTGTATACATCAGCCACAGCACAGCCAGCATAGAGACACCCACTACTGATCTCACATCTGTAATTCCTCACAGTCCTGTGTATACATCTGTAATATCAGCCACAACAAAGCCAGCATAGAGATGCCCACTACTGCTATCTCACATCTGTAATACATCACAGTCCTGTGTATACATCTGTACCATCAGCCACAGCTCAGCCAGCATAGTGACACCCACTACTGCTATCTCACATCTGTAATACCTCACAGTCCTGTGTATACATCTGTAACATCAGCCACAGCTCAGCCAGCATAGAGACTCCCACTACTGCTATCTCACATCTGTAATACATCAAAGTCCTGTGTATACATCTGTAACATAAGCCACAGCACAGCCAGCATAGAGACACCCACTACTGATCTCACATCTGTAATACCTCATAGTCCTGTGTATACATCTGTAATATCAGCCACAGCACAGCCAGCATAGAGACACCCACTACTGCTATCTCACATCTGTAATACCTCACAGTCCTGTGTATACATCAGCCACAGCACAGCCAGCATAGAGACACCCACTACTGATCTCACATCTGTAATACCTCACAGTCCTGTGTATACATCTACAATATCAGCCACAGCACAGCCAGCATAGAGACGCCCACTACTGCTATCTCACACCTGTAATACATCACAGTCCTGTGTATACATCTGTGACATCAGCCACAGCACAGCCAGCATAGAGACACCCACTACTGATCTCACATCTGTAATACCTCACAGTCCTGTGTATACATCTGTTACATCAGCCGCAACACAGCCAGCATAGAGACACCCACTACTGATCTCACATCTGTAATACCTCACAGTCCTGTGTATACATCTGTAACATCAGCCACAGCTCAGCCAGCATAGCGATGCCCACTACTGCTATCTCACATCTGTAATACCTCACAGTCCTGTGTATACATCATAACATCAGCCACAGCTCAGCCAGCATAGAGACACCCACTACTACTATCTCACATATGTAATACATCACAGTCCTGTGTATACATCTTTAACATCAGCCACAGCACAGCCAGCATAGAGACACCCACTACTGCTTTCTCACATCTGTAATTCCTCACAGTACTTTTTATATACCTGTAACATCTGCCACATCTCAGCCAGCATAGAGACACCCACTACAGCTATGGTACATCCATAATACCTCACAGTCCTGTGTATACATCTGTAACATCAGCCACAGCTCAGCCAGTATAGAGACACTCACTACTGCTATCTCACATCTGTAATACCTCACAGTCCTGTGTATACATCTGTAACATCAGCCACAGCACAGCCAGAATAGAGACACCCACTACTTCTATCTCACATATGTAATACCTCACAGTCCTGTGTATACATCTGTAACATCAGCCACAGTTCAGCCAGTACAGAGACACCCACTACTGCTATCTCACATCTGTAATACCTCACAGTCCTGTATATACATCTGTAACATCAGCCACAGCACAGCCAGAATAGAGACACCACTAATGCTATCTCATATCTGTAATACCTTAATACCTCACAGTACTGTGTATACATCTGTAACATCAGACACAGCACAGCCAGCATAGAGACACCCACTACTGCTATCTCACATCTGTAATACCTCACAGTCCTGTGTATACATCTGTAACAACAGCCACAGCTCAGCCAGCATAGAGACAACCACTACTGCTATCTCACATCTGTAATACCTCACAGTCCTGTGTATACATCTGTAACATCAGCCACAGCTCAGCCAGCATAGAGACAACCACTACTGCTATCTCACATCTGTAATACATCACAGTCCTGTGTATACATCTGTAACATCAGCCACAGCACAGCCAGCATAGAGACACCCACTACTGATCTCACATCTGTAATACCTCATAGTCCTGTGTATACATCTGTAATATCAGCCACAGCACAGCCAGCATAGAGATGCCCACTACTGTTATCTCACATCTGTAATACCTCACAGTCCTGTGTATACATCAGCCACAGCACAGCCAGCATAGAGACACCCACTACTGATCTCACATCTGTAATACCTCACAGTCCTGAGTATACATCTGTAATATCAGCCACAGCACAGCCAGCATAGAGACGCCCACTACTGCTATCTCACATATGTAATACATCACAGTCCTGTGTATACATCTGTGACATCAGCCACAGCACAGCCAGCATAGAGACACCCACTACTGATCTCACATCTGTAATACCTCACAGTCCTGTGTATACATCTGTTACATCAGCCACAACACAGCCAGCATAGAGACACCCACTACTGATCTCACATCTGTAATACCTCACAGTCCTGTGTATACATCTGTAATATCAGCCACAGCACAGCCAGCATAGAGACGCCCACTACTGCTATCTCACATCTGTAATACCTCACTGTCCTGTGTATACATCTGTAACATCAGCCACAGCATAGCCAGCATAGAGACACCCACTACTGCTATCTCACATCTGTAATACCTCACAGTCCTGTGTATACATCTGTAACATCAGCCACCGCTCATCCAGCATAGAGACACCCACTACTGCTATCTCACATCTGTAATACCTCACAGTCCTGTGTATACATCTGTAACATCAGCCACAGCTCAGTCAGCATTGAGACGCCCACTACTGCTATCTCACATCTGTAACACCTCACAGTCCTGTGTATACTTCTGTAACATCAACCAAAGCTCAGCCAGAATAGAGACACCACTACTGCTATGTCATATCTTTAATACCTTAATACCTCACAGTACTGTGTATACATTTGTAACATCAGACACACCACAGCAAGCATAGAGACACCCACTACTGCTATCTCTCATCTGTAATATCTCACAGTCCTGTGTATACATCTTTAACATCAGCCACAGCACAGCCAGCATAGAGACACCCACTACTGCTTTCTCACATCTGTAATTCCTCACAGTACTTTTTATATACCTGTAACATCTGCCACATCTCAGCCAGCATAGAGACACCCACTACAGCTATGGCACATCCATAATACCTCACAGTCCTGTGTATACATCTGTAACATCAGCCACAGCTCAGCCAGTATAGAGACACTCACTACTGCTATCTCACATCTGTAATACCTCACAGTCCTGTGTATACATCTGTAACATCAGCCACAGCACAGCCAGAATAGAGACACCCACTACTTCTATCTCACATATGTAATACCTCACAGTCCTGTGTATACATCTGTAACATCAGCCACAGTTCAGCCAGTACAGAGACACCCACTACTGCTATCTCACATCTGTAATACCTCACAGTCCTGTGTATACATCTGTAACATCAGCCACAGCACAGCCAGAATAGAGACACCACTAATGCTATCTCATATCTGTAATACCTTAATACCTCACAGTACTGTGTATACATCTGTAACATCAGACACAGCACAGCCAGCATAGAGACACCCACTACTGCTATCTCACATCTGTAATACCTCACAGTCCTGTGTATACATCTGTAACAACAGCCACAGCTCAGCCAGCATAGAGACAACCACTACTGCTATCTCACATCTGTAATACCTCACAGTCCTGTGTATACATCTGTAACATCAGCCACAGCTCAGCCAGCATAGAGACACCCACTACTGCTATCTCACATCTGTAATACATCACAGTCCTGTGTATACATCTGTAACATCAGCCACAGCACAGCCAGCATAGAGACACCCACTACTGATCTCACATCTGTAATACCTCATAGTCCTGTGTATACATCTGTAATATCAGCCACAGCACAGCCAGCATAGAGATGCCCACTACTGTTATCTCACATCTGTAATACCTCACAGTCCTGTGTATACATCAGCCACAGCACAGCCAGCATAGAGACACCCACTACTGATCTCACATCTGTAATACCTCACAGTCCTGAGTATACATCTGTAATATCAGCCACAGCACAGCCAGCATAGAGACGCCCACTACTGCTATCTCACATATGTAATACATCACAGTCCTGTGTATACATCTGTGACATCAACCACAGCACAGCCAGCATAGAGACACCCACTACTGATCTCACATCTGTAATACCTCACAGTCCTGTGTATACATCTGTTACATCAGCCACAACACAGCCAGCATAGAGACACCCACTACTGATCTCACATCTGTAATACCTCACAGTTATGTGTATACATCTGTAATATCAGCCACAGCACAGCCAGCATAGAGACGCCCACTACTGCTATCTCACATCTGTAATACCTCACTGTCCTGTGTATACATCTGTAACATCAGCCACAGCATAGCCAGCATAGAGACACCCACTACTGCTATCTCACATCTGTAATACCTCACAGTCCTGTGTATACATCTGTAACATCAGCCACCGCTCATCCAGCATAGAGACACCCACTACTGCTATCTCACATCTGTAATACCTCACAGTACTGTGTATACATCTGTAACATCAGCCACAGCTCAGTCAGCATTGAGACGCCCACTACTGCTATCTCACATCTGTAATACCTCACAGTCCTGTGTATACTTCTGTAACATCAACCAAAGCTCAGAAAGAATAGAGACACCACTACTGCTATCTCATATCTGTAATACCTTAATACCTCACAGTACTGTGTATACATTTGTAACATCAGACACACCACAGCAAGCATAGAGACACCCACTACTGCTATCTCTCATCTGTAATATCTCACAGTCCTGTGTATACATCTTTAACATCAGCCACAGCACAGCCAGCATAGAGACACCCACTACTGCTTTCTCACATCTGTAATTCCTCACAGTACTTTTTATATACCTGTAACATCTGCCACATCACAGCCAGCATAGAGACACCCACTACAGCTATCGCACATCCATAATACCTCACAGTCCTGTGTATACATCTGTAACATCAGCCACAGCTCAGCCAGTTTAGAGACACTCACTACTGCTATCTCACATCTGTAATACCTCACAGTCCTGTGTATACATCTGTAACATCAGCCACAGCACAGCCAGAATAGAGACACCCACTACTTCTATCTCACATATGTAATACCTCACAGTCCTGTGAATACATCTGTAACATCAGCCACAGTTCAGCCAGTACAGAGACACCCACTACTGTTATCTCACATCTGTAATACCTCACAGTCCTGTGTATACATCTGTAACATCAGCCACAGCACAGCCAGAATAGAGACACCACTACTGCTATCTCATATCTGTAATACCTTAATACCTCACAGTACTGTGTATACATCTGTAACATCAGACACAGCACAGCCAGCATAGAGACACCCACTACTGCTATCTCACATCTGTAATACCTCACAGTCCTGTGTATACATCTGTAACATCAGCCACAGCTCAGCCAGCATAGAGACACCCACTACTGCTATCTCACATCTGTAATACCTCACAGTCCTGTGTATACATCTGTAACATCAACCACAGCTCAGCCAGCATAGAGACACCCACTACTGCTATCTCACATCTGTAATACATCACAGTCCTGTGTATACATCTATAACATCAGCCACAGCACAGCCAGCATAGAGACACCCACTACTGATCTCACATCTGTAATACCTCATAGTCCTGTGTATACATCTGTAATATCAGCCACAGCACAGCCAGCATAGAGACGCCCACTACTGTTATCTCACATCTGTAATAGCTCACAGTCCTGTGTATACATCAGCCACAGCACAGCCAGCATAGAGACACCCACAACTGATCTCACATCTGTAATACCTCACAGTCCTGAGTATACATCTGTAATATCAGCCACAGCACAGCCAGCATAGAGACGCCCACTACTGCTATCTCACATATGTAATACATCACAGTCCTGTGTATACATCTGTGACATCAGCCACAGCACAGCCAGCATAGAGACACCCACTACTGATCTCACATCTGTAATACCTCACAGTCCTGTGTATACATCTGTTACATCAGCCACAACACAGCCAGCATAGAGACACCCACTACTGATCTCACATCTGTAATACCTCACAGTCCTGTGTATACATCTGTAATATCAGCCACAGCACAGCCAGCATAGAGACGCCCACTACTGCAATCTCACATCTGTAATACCTCACTGTCCTGTGTATACATCTGTAACATCAGCCACAGCATAGCCAGCATAGAGACACCCACTACTGCTATCTCACATCTGTAATACCTCACAGTCCTGTGTATACATCTGTAACATCAGCCACCGCTCATCCAGCATAGAGACACCCACTACTGCTATCTCACATCTGTAATACCTCACAGTACTGTGTATACATCTGTAACATCAGCCACAGCTCAGTCAGCATTGAGACGCCCACTACTGCTATCTCACATCTGTAATACCTCACAGTCCTGTGTATACTTCTGTAACATCAACCAAAGCTCAGAAAGAATAGAGACACCACTACTGCTATCTCATATCTGTAATACCTTAATACCTCACAGTACTGTGTATACATTTGTAACATCAGACACACCACAGCAAGCATAGAGACACCCACTACTGCTATCTCTCATCTGTAATATCTCACAGTCCTGTGTATACATCTTTAACATCAGCCACAGCACAGCCAGCATAGAGACACCCACTACTGCTTTCTCACATCTGTAATTCCTCACAGTACTTTTTATATACCTGTAACATCTGCCACATCACAGCCAGCATAGAGACACCCACTACAGCTATCGCACATCCATAATACCTCACAGTCCTGTGTATACATCTGTAACATCAGCCACAGCTCAGCCAGTATAGAGACACTCACTACTGCTATCTCACATCTGTAATACCTCACAGTCCTGTGTATACATCTGTAACATCAGCCACAGCACAGCCAGAATAGAGACACCCACTACTTCTATCTCACATATGTAATACCTCACAGTCCTGTGAATACATCTGTAACATCAGCCACAGTTCAGCCAGTACAGAGACACCCACTACTGCTATCTCACATCTGTAATACCTCACAGTCCTGTGTATACATCTGTAACATCAGCCACAGCACAGCCACAATAGAGACACCACTACTGCTATCTCATATCTGTAATACCTTAATACCTCACAGTACTGTGTATACATCTGTAACATCAGACACAGCACAGCCAGCATAGAGACACCCACTACTGCTATCTCACATCTGTAATACCTCACAGTCCTGTGTATACATCTGTAACATCAGCCACAGCTCAGCCAGCATAGAGACACCCACTACTGCTATCTCACATCTGTAATACCTCACAGTCCTGTGTATACATCTGTAACATCAACCACAGCTCAGCCAGCATAGAGACACCCACTACTGCTATCTCACATCTGTAATACATCACAGTCCTGTGTATACATCTATAACATCAGCCACAGCACAGTCAGCATAGAGACACCCACTACTGATCTCACATCTGTAATACCTCATAGTCCTGTGTATACATCTGTAATATCAGCCACAGCACAGCCAGCATAGAGACGCCCACTACTGTTATCTCACATCTGTAATAGCTCAAAGTCCTGTGTATACATCAGCCACAGCACAGCCAGCATAGAGACACCCACAACTGATCTCACATCTGTAATACCTCACAGTCCTGAGTATACATCTGTAATATCAGCCACAGCACAGCCAGCATAGAGACGCCCACTACTGCTATCTCACATATGTAATACATCACAGTCCTGTGTATACATCTGTGACATCAGCCACAGCACAGCCAGCATAGAGACACCCACTACTGATCTCACATCTGTAATACCTCACAGTCCTGTGTATACATCTGTTACATCAGCCACAACACAGCCAGCATAGAGACACCCACTACTGATCTCACATCTGTAATACCTCACAGTCCTGTGTATACATCTGTAATATCAGCCACAGCACAGCCAGCATAGAGACGCCCACTACTGCAATCTCACATCTGTAATACCTCACTGTCCTGTGTATACATCTGTAACATCAGCCACAGCATAGCCAGCATAGAGACACCCACTACTGCTATCTCACATCTGTAATACCTCACAGTCCTGTGTATACATCTGTAACATCAGCCACCGCTCAGCCAGCATAGAGACACCCACTACTGCTATCTCACATCTGTAATACCTCACAGTCCTGTGTATACATCTGTAACATCAGCCACAGCTCAGCCAGCATAGAGACGCCCACTACTGCTATCTCACATCTGTAATACATCACAGTCCTGTGTATACATCTGTAACATCAGCCACAGCACAGCCAGCATAGAGACACCCACTACTGATCTCACATCTGTAATACCTCATAGTCCTGTGTATACATCTGTAATATCAGCCACAGCACAGCCAGCATAGAGATGCCAACTACTGCTATTTCACATCTGTAATACCTCACAGTCCTGTGTATACATCAGCCACAGCACAGCCAGCATAGAGACACCCACTACTGATCTCACATCTGTAATACCTCACAGTCCTGTGTATACATCTGTAATATCAGCCACAGCACAGCCAGCATAGAGACGCCCACTACTGCTATCTCACATTTGTAATACATCACAGTCCTGGGTATACATCTGTGACATCAGCCACAGCACAGCCAGCATAGAGACACCCACTACTGATCCCACATCTGTAATACCTCACAGTCCTGTGTATACATCTGTTACATCAGCCACAACACAGCCAGCATAGAGACACCCACTACTGATCTCACATCTGTAATACCTCACTGTCCTGTGTATACATCTGTAATATCAGCCACAGCACAGCCAGCATAGAGATGCCCACTACTGCTATCTCACATCTGTAATACCTCACTGTCCTGTGTATACATCTGTAACATCAGCCACAGCATAGCCAGCATAGAGACACCCACTACTGCTATCTCACATCTGTAATACCTCACAGTCCTGTGTATACATCTGTAACATCAGCCACCGCTCAGCCAGCATAGAGACACCCACTACTGCTATCTCACATCTGTAATACCTCACAGTCCTGTGTATACATCTGTAACATCTGCCACAGCTCAGCCAGCATAGAGACGCCCACTACTGCTATCTCACATCTGTCATACCTCACAGTCCTGTGTATACTTCTGTAACATCAGCCACAGCTCAGCCAGCATAGAGACACCCACTACTGCTATCTCACATCTGTAATACCTCACAGTCCTGTGTATACATCTGTAACATCAGCCACAGCTCAGCCAGCATAGCGATGCCCACTACTGCTATCTCACATCTGTAATACCTCACAGTCCTGTGTATGCATCGTAACATCAGCCACAGCTCAGCCAGCATAAAGACACCCACTACTGCTATCTCATATCTGTAATACCTCACAGTCCTGTGTATACATCGTAACATCAGCCACATCACAGCCAGCATAGAGACACCCACTACTGCTATCTCATATCTGTAATACCTCACAGTCCTGTGTATACATCTGTACCATCAGCCACAGCTCAGCCAGCATAGAGACACCCACTACTGATCTCACATCTGTAATACCTCACAGTCCTGTGTATACATCTGTAATATCAGCCACAGCAAAGCCAGCATAGAGACGCCCACTACTGCTATCTCACATCTGTAATACCTCACAGTCCTGTGTATACATCTGTAACATCAGCCACAGCTCAGCCAGCATAGAGACACCCACTACTGCTATCTCACATCTGTAATACATCACAGTCCTGTGTATACATCTGTGACAACAGCCACATCACTGCCAGCAAAGAGACACCCACTACTGATCTCACATCTGTAATACCTCATAGTCCTATGTATACATCTGTAATATCAGCCACAGCACAGCCAGCATAGAGACGCCCACTACTGCTATCTCACATCTGTAATACCTCACAGTCCTGTGTATACATCTGTAACATCAGCCACAGCACAGCCAGCATAGAGACACCCACTACAGCTATCTCACATCTGTAATACCTCACAGTCCTGTGTATACATCTGTAACATCATCCACAGCACAGCCAGCATAGAGACAACCACTACTGCTATCTCACATCTGTAATACCTCACAGTCCTGTGTATACATCTGTAACATCAGCCACAGCACAGCCAGCATAGAGACAACCACTACTGCTATCTCACATCTGTAATACCTCACAGTCCTGTGTATACATCTGTAACATCAGCCACAGCTCAGCCAGCAAAGAGACACCCACTACTGCTATCTCACATCTGTAATACCTCACAGTCCTGTGTATACATCTGTAACATCAGCCACAGCTCAGCCAGCATAGAGACACCCACTACTGCTATCTCACATCTGTAATACATCACAGTCCTGTGTATACATCTGTAACATCAGCCACAGCACAGCCAGCATAGAGAAACCCACTACTGCTATCTCACATCTGTAATACCTCATAGTCCTGTGTATACATCTGTAATACCAGCCACAGCACAGCCAGCATAGAGACGCCCACTACTGCTATCTCACATCTGTAATACCTCACAGTCATGTGTATACATCAGCCACAGCACAGCCAGCATAGAGACACCCACTACTGATCTCACATCTGTAATACCTCACAGTCCTGTGTAAACATCTATAATATCAGCCACAGCACAGCCAGCATAGAGACGCCCACTACTGCTATCTCACATCTGTAATACCTCACAGTCCTGTGTATACATCTGTAACATCAGCCACAGCACAGCCAGCATAGAGACAACCACTACTGCTATCTCACATCTGTAATACATCACAGTCCTGTGTATACATCTGTAACATCAGCCACAGCTCAGCCAGCATAGAGAAACCCACTACTGCTATCTCACATCTGTAATACCTCACAGTCCTGTGTATACATCTGTAACATCAGCCACCGCTCAGCCAGCATAGACACACCCACTACTGCTATCTCACATCTGTAATACCTCACAGTCCTGTGTATACATCTGTAACATCAGCCACAGCTCAGCCAGCATAGAGACACCCACTACTGCTATCTCACATCTGTAATACCTCACAGTCCTGTGTATACTTCTGTAACATCAACCACAGCTCAGCCAGCAAAGAGACACCCACTACTGCTATCTCACATCTGTAATACATCACAGTCCTGTGTATACATCTGTAACATCAGCCACAGCACAGCCAGCATAGAGACACCCACTACTGATCTCACATCTGTAATACCTCACAGTCCTGTGTATACATATGTTACATCAGCCACAACACAGCCAGCATAGAGACACCCACTACTGATCTCACATCTGTAATACCTCACTGTCCTGTGTATACATCTGTAACATCAGCCACAGCATAGCCAGCATAGAGACACCCACTACTGCTATCTCACATCTGTAATACCTCACAGTCCTGTGTATACATCTGTAACATCAGTCACCGCTCAGCCAGCATAGAGACACCAACTACTGCTATCTCACATCTGTAATACCTCACAGTCCTGTGTATACATTTGTAACATCAGCCACAGCTCAGCCAGCATAGAGACGCCCACTACTGCTATCTCACATCTGTAATACCTCACAGTCCTGTGTATACTTCTGTAACATCAACCACAGCTCAGCCAGCAAAGAGACACCCACTACTGCTATCTCACATCTGTAATACATCACAGTCCTGTGTATACATCTGTAACATCAGCCACAGCACAGCCAGCATAGAGACACCCACTACTGATCTCACATCTGTAATACCTCATAGTCCTGTGTATACATCTGTGACATCAGCCACAGCACAGCCAGCATAGAGACGCCCACTACTGCTATCTCACATCTGTAATACATCACAGTCCTGTGTATACATCTGTAACATCAGCCACCGCTCAGCCAGCATAGAGACACCCACTACTGCTATCTCACATCTGTAATACCTCACAGTCCTGTGTATACATCTGTAACATCTGCCACAGCTCAGCCAGCATAGAGACGCCCACTACTGCTATCTCACATCTGTCATACCTCACAGTCCTGTGTATACTTCTGTAACATCAGCCACAGCTCAGCCAGCATAGAGACACCCACTACTGCTATCTCACATCTGTAATACCTCACAGTCCTGTGTATACATCTGTAACATCAGCCACAGCTCAGCCAGCATAGCGATGCCCACTACTGCTATCTCACATCTGTAATACCTCACAGTCCTGTGTATGCATCGTAACATCAGCCACAGCTCAGCCAGCATAAATACACCCACTACTGCTATCTCATATCTGTAATACCTCACAGTCCTGTGTATACATCGTAACATCAGCCACATCACAGCCAGCATAGAGACACCCACTACTGCTATCTCATATCTGTAATACCTTAATACCTCACAGTCCTGTGTATACATCTGTAACATCAGCCACAGCTCAGCCAGCATAGAGACACCCACTACTGCTATCTCACATCTGTAATACCTCACAGTCCTGTGTATACATCTGTAACATCAGCCACAGCTCAGCCAGCATAGAGACACCCACTACTGCTATCTCACATCTGTAATACCTCACAGTCCTGTGTATACATCTGTACCATCAGCCACAGCTCAGCCAGCATAGAGACACCCACTACTGATCTCACATCTGTAATACCTCACAGTCCTGTGTATACATCTGTAATATCAGCCACAGCAAAGCCAGCATAGAGACGCCCACTACTGCTATCTCACATCTGTAATACCTCACAGTCCTGTGTATACATCTGTAACATCAGCCACAGCTCAGCCAGCATAGAGACACCCACTACTGCTATCTCACATCTGTAATACATCACAGTCCTGTGTATACATCTGTGACAACAGCCACAGCACAGCCAGCAAAGAGACACCCACTACTGATCTCACATCTGTAATACCTCATAGTCCTATGTATACATCTGTAATATCAGCCACAGCACAGCCAGCATAGAGACGCCCACTACTGCTATCTCACATCTGTAATACCTCACAGTCCTGTGTATACATCTGTAACATCAGCCACAGCACAGCCAGCATAGAGACACCCACTATAGCTATCTCACATCTGTAATACCTCACAGTCCTGTGTATACATCTGTAACATCATCCACAGCACAGCCAGCATAGAGACAACCTCTACTGCTATCTCACATCTGTAATACCTCACAGTCCTGTGTATACATCTGTAACATCAGCCACAGCACAGCCAGCATAGAGACAACCTCTACTGCTATCTCACATCTGTAATACCTCACAGTCTTGTGTATACATCTGTAACATCAGCCACAGCTCAGCCAGCAAAGAGACACCCACTACTGCTATCTCACATCTGTAATACCTCACAGTCCTGTGTATACATCTGTAACATCAGCCACAGCTCAGCCAGCATATAGACACCCACTACTGCTATCTCACATCTGTAATACATCACAGTCCTGTGTATACATCTGTAACATCAGCCACAGCACAGCCAGCATAGAGACACCCACTACTGATCTCACATCTGTAATACCTCATAGTCCTGTGTATACATCTGTAATATCAGCCACAGCACAGCCAGCATAGAGACGCCCACTACTGTTATCTCACATCTGTAATACCTCACAGTCCTGTGTATACATCAGCCACAGCACAGCCAGCATAGAGACACCCACTACTGGTCTCACATCTGTAATACCTCACAGTCCTGTGTATACATCTGTAATATCAGCCACAGCACAGCCAGCATAGAGACGCCCACTACTGCTATCTCACATATGTAATACATCACAGTCCTGTGTATACATCTGTGACATCAGCCACAGCACAGCCAGCATAGAGACACCCACTACTGATCTCACATCTGTAATACCTCACAGTCCTGTGTATACATCTGTTACATCAGCCACAACACAGCCAGCATAGAGACACCCACTACTGATCTCACATCTGTAATACCTCACAGTCCTGTGTATACATCTGTAATATCAGCCACAGCACAGCCAGCATAGAGACGCCCACTACTGCTATCTCACATCTGTAATACCTCACTGTCCTGTGTATACATCTGTAACATCAGCCACAGCATAGCCAGCATAGAGACACCCACTACTGCTATCTCACATCTGTAATACCTCACAGTCCTGTGTATACATCTGTAACATCAGCCACCGCTCAGCCAGCATAGAGACACCCACTACTGCTATCTCACATCTGTAATACCTCACAGTCCTGTGTATACATCTGTAATATCAGCCACAGCACAGCCAGCATAGAGATGCCCACTACTGCTATCTCACATCTGTAATACCTCACTGTCCTGTGTATACATCTGTAACATCAGCCACAGCATAGCCAGCATAGAGACACCCACTACTGCTATCTCACATCTGTAATACATCACAGTCCTGTGTATACATCTGTAACATCAGCCACAGCACAGCCAGCATAGAGACACCCACTACTGATCTCACATCTGTAATACCTCATAGTCCTGTGTATACATCTGTAATATCAGCCACAGCACAGCCAGCATAGAGACGCCCACTACTGCTATCTCACATCTGTAATACCTCACAGTCCTGTGTATACATCAGCCACAGCACAGCCAGCATAGAGACACCCACTACTGATCTCACATCTGTAATACCTCACAGTCCTGTGTATACATCTGTAATATCAGCCACAGCACACTCAGCATAGAGACGCCCACTACTGCTATCTCACATCTGTAATACATCACAGTCCTGTGTATACATCTGTGACATCAGCCACAACACAGCCAGCATAGAGACACCCACTACTGATCTCACATCTGTAATACCTCACTGTCCTGTGTATACATCTGTAATATCAGCCACAGCACAGCCAGCATAGAGATGCCCACTACTGCTATCTCACATCTGTAATACCTCACTGTCCTGTGTATACATCTGTAACATCAGCCACAGCATAGCCAGCATAGAGACACCCACTACTGCTATCTCACATCTGTAATACCTCACAGTCCTGTGTATACATCTGTAACATCAGCCACCGCTCAGCCAGCATAGAGACACCCACTACTGCTATCTCACATCTGTAATACCTCACAGTCCTGTGTATACATCTGTAACATCTGCCACAGCTCAGCCAGCATAGAGACGCCCACTACTGCTATCTCACATCTGTCATACCTCACAGTCCTGTGTATACTTCTGTAACATCAGCCACAGCTCAGCCAGCATAGAGACACCCACTACTGCTATCTCACATCTGTAATACCTCACAGTCCTGTGTATACATCTGTAACATCAGCCACAGCTCAGCCAGCATAGCGATGCCCACTACCGCTATCTCACATCTGTAATACCTCACAGTCCTGTGTATGCATCGTAACATCAGCCACAGCTCAGCCAGCATAAAGACACCCACTACTGCTATCTCATATCTGTAATACCTCACAGTCCTGTGTATACATCGTAACATCAGCCACATCACAGCCAGCATAGAGACACCCACTACTGCTATCTCATATCTGTAATACCTCACAGTCCTGTGTATACATCTGTACCATCAGCCACAGCTCAGCCAGCATAGAGACACCCACTACTGATCTCACATCTGTAATACCTCACAGTCCTGTGTATACATCTGTAATATCAGCCACAGCAAAGCCAGCATAGAGACGCCCACTACTGCTATCTCACATCTGTAATACCTTACAGTCCTGTGTATACATCTGTAACATCAGCCACAGCTCAGCCAGCATAGAGACACCCACTACTGCTATCTCACATCTGTAATACATCACAGTCCTGTGTATACATCTGTGACAACAGCCACATCACTGCCAGCAAAGAGACACCCACTACTGATCTCACATCTGTAATACCTCATAGTCCTATGTATACATCTGTAATATCAGCCACAGCACAGCCAGCATAGAGACGCCCACTACTGCTATCTCACATCTGTAATACCTCACAGTCCTGTGTATACATCTGTAACATCAGCCACAGCACAGCCAGCATAGAGACACCCACTACAGCTATCTCACATCTGTAATACCTCACAGTCCTGTGTATACATCTGTAACATCATCCACAGCACAGCCAGCATAGAGACAACCACTACTGCTATCTCACATCTGTAATACCTCACAGTCCTGTGTATACATCTGTAACATCAGCCACAGCACAGCCAGCATAGAGACAACCACTACTGCTATCTCACATCTGTAATACCTCACAGTCCTGTGTATACATCTGTAACATCAGCCACAGCTCAGCCAGCAAAGAGACACCCACTACTGCTATCTCACATCTGTAATACCTCACAGTCCTGTGTATACATCTGTAACATCAGCCACAGCTCAGCCAGCATAGAGACACCCACTACTGCTATCTCACATCTGTAATACATCACAGTCCTGTGTATACATCTGTAACATCAGCCACAGCACAGCCAGCATAGAGAAACCCACTACTGCTATCTCACATCTGTAATACCTCATAGTCCTGTGTATACATCTGTAATACCAGCCACAGCACAGCCAGCATAGAGACGCCCACTACTGCTATCTCACATCTGTAATACCTCACAGTCATGTGTATACATCAGCCACAGCACAGCCAGCATAGAGACACCCACTACTGATCTCACATCTGTAATACCTCACAGTCCTGTGTAAACATCTATAATATCAGCCACAGCACAGCCAGCATAGAGACGCCCACTACTGCTATCTCACATCTGTAATACCTCACAGTCCTGTGTATACATCTGTAACATCAGCCACAGCACAGCCAGCATAGAGACAACCACTACTGCTATCTCACATCTGTAATACCTCACAGTCCTGTGTATACATCTGTAACATCAGCCACAGCTCAGCCAGCATAGAGACACCCACTACTGCTATCTCACATCTGTAATACATCACAGTCCTGTGTATACATCTGTAACATCAGCCACAGCACAGCCAGCATAGAGAAACCCACTACTGCTATCTCACATCTGTAATACCTCACAGTCCTGTGTATACATCTGTAACATCAGCCACCGCTCAGCCAGCATAGACACACCCACTACTGCTATCTCACATCTGTAATACCTCACAGTCCTGTGTATACATCTGTAACATCAGCCACAGCTCAGCCAGCATAGAGACACCCACTACTGCTATCTCACATCTGTAATACCTCACAGTCCTGTGTATACTTCTGTAACATCAACCACAGCTCAGCCAGCAAAGAGACACCCACTACTGCTATCTCACATCTGTAATACATCACAGTCCTGTGTATACATCTGTAACATCAGCCACAGCACAGCCAGCATAGAGACACCCACTACTGATCTCACATCTGTAATACCTCACAGTCCTGTGTATACATATGTTACATCAGCCACAACACAGCCAGCATAGAGACACCCACTACTGATCTCACATCTGTAATACCTCACAGTCCTGTGTATACATCTGTAATATCAGCCACAGCACAGCCAGCATAGAGACGCCCACTACTGCAATCTCACATCTGTAATACCTCACTGTCCTGTGTATACATCTGTAACATCAGCCACAGCATAGCCAGCATAGAGACACCCACTACTGCTATCTCACATCTGTAATACCTCACAGTCCTGTGTATACATCTGTAACATCAGTCACCGCTCAGCCAGCATAGAGACACCCACTACTGCTATCTCACATCTGTAATACCTCACAGTCCTGTGTATACATCTGTAACATCAGCCACAGCTCAGCCAGCATAGAGACGCCCACTACTGCTATCTCACATCTGTAATACCTCACAGTCCTGTGTATACTTCTGTAACATCAACCACAGCTCAGCCAGCAAAGAGACACCCACTACTGCTATCTCACATCTGTAATACATCACAGTCCTGTGTATACATCTGTAACATCAGCCACAGCACAGCCAGCATAGAGACACCCACTACTGATCTCACATCTGTAATACCTCATAGTCCTGTGTATACATCTGTGACATCAGCCACAGCACAGCCAGCATAGAGACGCCCACTACTGCTATCTCACATCTGTAATACATCACAGTCCTGGGTATACATCTGTGACATCAGCCACAGCACAGCCAGCATAGAGACACCCACTACTGATCCCACATCTGTAATACCTCACAGTCCTGTGTATACATCTGTTACATCAGCCACAACACAGCCAGCATAGAGACACCCACTACTGATCTCACATCTGTAATACCTCACTGTCCTGTGTATACATCTGTAATATCAGCCACAGCACAGCCAGCATAGAGATGCCCACTACTGCTATCTCACATCTGTAATACCTCACTGTCCTGTGTATACATCTGTAACATCAGCCACAGCATAGCCAGCATAGAGACACCCACTACTGCTATCTCACATCTGTAATACCTCACAGTCCTGTGTATACATCTGTAACATCAGCCACCGCTCAGCCAGCATAGAGACACCCACTACTGCTATTTCACATCTGTAATACCTCACAGTCCTGTGTATACATCTGTAACATCTGCCACAGCTCAGCCAGCATGGAGACGCCCACTACTGCTATCTCACATCTGTCATACCTCACAGTCCTGTGTATACTTCTGTAACATCAGCCACAGCTCAGCCAGCATAGAGACACCCACTACTGCTATCTCACATCTGTAATACCTCACAGTCCTGTGTATACATCTGTAACATCAGCCACAGCTCAGCCAGCATAGCGATGCCCACTACTGCTATCTCACATCTGTAATACCTCACAGTCCTGTGTATGCATCGTAACATCAGCCACAGCTCAGCCAGCATAAATACACCCACTACTGCTATCTCATATCTGAAATACCTCACAGTCCTGTGTATACATCGTAACATCAGCCACATCACAGCCAGCATAGAGACACCCACTACTGCTATCTCATATCTGTAATACCTTAATACCTCACAGTCCTGTGTATACATCTGTAACATCAGCCACAGCTCAGCCAGCATAGAGACACCCACTACTGCTATCTCACATCTGTAATACCTCACAGTCCTGTGTATACATCTGTAACATCAGCCACAGCTCAGCCAGCATAGAGACACCCACTACTGCTATCTCACATCTGTAATACCTCACAGTCCTGTGTATACATCTGTACCATCAGCCACAGCTCAGCCAGCATAGAGACACCCACTACTGATCTCACATCTGTAATACCTCACAGTCCTGTGTATACATCTGTAATATCAGCCACAGCAAAGCCAGCATAGAGACGCCCACTACTGCTATCTCACATCTGTAATACCTCACAGTCCTGTGTATACATCTGTAACATCAGCCACAGCTCAGCCAGCATAGAGACACCCACTACTGCTATCTCACATCTGTAATACATCACAGTCCTGTGTATACATCTGTGACAACAGCCACAGCACAGCCAGCAAAGAGACACCCACTACTGATCTCACATCTGTAATACCTCATAGTCCTATGTATACATCTGTAATATCAGCCACAGCACAGCCAGCATAGAGACGCCCACTACTGCTATCTCACATCTGTAATACCTCACAGTCCTGTGTATACATCTGTAACATCAGCCACAGCACAGCCAGCATAGAGACACCCACTACAGCTATCTCACATCTGTAATACCTCACAGTCCTGTGTATACATCTGTAACATCATCCACAGCACAGCCAGCATAGAGACAACCTCTACTGCTATCTCACATCTGTAATACCTCACAGTCCTGTGTATACATCTGTAACATCAGCCACAGCACAGCCAGCATAGAGACAACCTCTACTGCTATCTCACATCTGTAATACCTCACAGTCTTGTGTATACATCTGTAACATCAGCCACAGCTCAGCCAGCAAAGAGACACCCACTACTGCTATCTCACATCTGTAATACCTCACAGTCCTGTGTATACATCTGTAACATCAGCCACAGCTCAGCCAGCATAGAGACACCCACTACTGCTATCTCACATCTGTAATACATCACAGTCCTGTGTATACATCTGTAACATCAGCCACAGCACAGCCAGCATAGAGACACCCACTACTGATCTCACATCTGTAATACCTCATAGTCCTGTGTATACATCTGTAATATCAGCCACAGCACAGCCAGCATAGAGACGCCCACTACTGTTATCTCACATCTGTAATACCTCACAGTCCTGTGTATACATCAGCCACAGCACAGCCAGCATAGAGACACCCACTACTGGTCTCACATCTGTAATACCTCACAGTCCTGAGTATACATCTGTAATATCAGCCACAGCACAGCCAGCATAGAGACGCCCACTACTGCTATCTCACATATGTAATACATCACAGTCCTGTGTATACATCTGTGACATCAGCCACAGCACAGCCAGCATAGAGACACCCACTACTGATCTCACATCTGTAATACCTCACAGTCCTGTGTATACATCTGTTACATCAGCCACAAAACAGCCAGCATAGAGACACCCACTACTGATCTCACATCTGTAATACCTCACAGTCCTGTGTATACATCTGTAATATCAGCCACAGCACAGCCAGCATAGAGACGCCCACTACTGCTATCTCACATCTGTAATACCTCACTGTCCTGTGTATACATCTGTAACATCAGCCACAGCATAGCCAGCATAGAGACACCCACTACTGCTATCTCACATCTGTAGTACCTCACAGTCCTGTGTATACATCTGTAACATCAGCCACCGCTCAGCCAGCATAGAGACACCCACTACTGCTATCTCACTTCTGTAATACCTCACAGTCCTGTGTATACATCTGTAATATCAGCCACAGCACAGCCAGCATAGAGATGCCCACTACTGCTATCTCACATCTGTAATACCTCACTGTCCTGTGTATACATCTGTAACATCAGCCACAGCATAGCCAGCATAGAGACACCCACTACTGCTATCTCACATCTGTAATACATCACAGTCCTGTGTATACATCTGTAACATCAGCCACAGCACAGCCAGCATAGAGACACCCACTACTGATCTCACATCTGTAATACCTCATAGTCCTGTGTATACATCTGTAATATCAGCCACAGCACAGCCAGCATAGAGACGCCCACTACTGCTATCTCACATCTGTAATACCTCACAGTCCTGTGTATACATCAGCCACAGCACAGCCAGCATAGAGACACCCACTACTGATCTCACATCTGTAATACCTCACAGTCCTGTGTATACATCTGTAATATCAGCCACAGCACACTCAGCATAGAGACGCCCACTACTGCTATCTCACATCTGTAATACATCACAGTCCTGTGTATACATCTGTGACATCAGCCACAGCACAGCCAGCATAGAGACACCCACTACTGATCTCACATCTGTAATACCTCACAGTCCGGTGTATACATCTGTTACATCAGCCACAACACAGCCAGCATAGAGACACCCACTACTGATCTCACATCTGTAATACCTCACTGTCCTGTGTATACATCTGTAATATCAGCCACAGCACAGCCAGCATAGAGATGCCCACTACTGCTATCTCACATCTGTAATACCTCACTGTCCTGTGTATACATCTGTAACATCAGCCACAGCATAGCCAGCATAGAGACACCCACTTCTGCTATCTCACATCTGTAATACCTCACAGTCCTGTGTATACATCTGTAACATCAGCCACCGCTCAGCCAGCATAGAGACACCCAATACTGCTATCTCACATCTGTAATACCTCACAGTCCTGTGTATACATCTGTAACATCTGCCACAGCTCAGCCAGCATAGAGACGCCCACTACTGCTATCTCACATCTGTCATACCTCACAGTCCAGTGTATACTTCTGTAACATCAGCCACAGCTCAGCCAGCATAGAGACACCCACTACTGCTATCTCACATCTGTAATACCTCACAGTCCTGTGTATACATCTGTAACATCAGCCACAGCTCAGCCAGCATAGCGATGCCCACTACTGCTATCTCACATCTGTAATACCTCACAGTCCAGTGTATGCATAGTAACATCAGCCACAGCTCAGCCAGCATAAATACACCCACTACTGCTATCTCATATCTGTAATACCTCACAGTCCTGTGTATACATCGTAACATCAGCCACATCACAGCCAGCATAGAGACACCCACTACTGCTATCTCATATCTGTAATACCTTAATACCTCACAGTCCTGTGTATACATCTGTAACATCAGCCACAGCTCACCCAGCATAGAGACAACCACTACTGCTATCTCACATCTGTAATACCTCACAGTCCTGTGTATACATCTGTGACAACAGCCACAGCACAGCCAGCAAAGAGACACCCACTACTGATCTCACATCTGTAATACCTCATAGTCCTATGTATACATCTGTAATATCAGCCACAGCACAGCCAGCATAGAGATGCCCACTACTGCTATCTCACATCTGAAATACCTCACAGTCCTGTGTATACATCTGTAACATCAGCCACAGCACAGCCAGCATAGAGACACCCACTACAGCTATCTCACATCTGTAATACCTCACAGTCCTGTGTATACATCTGTAACATCAGCCACAGCTCAGCCAGCATAGAGACACCCACTACTGCTATCTCACATCTGTAATACATCACAGTCCTGTGTATACATCTGTAACAACAGCCACAGCACAGCCAGCAAAGAGACACCCACTACTGATCTCACATCTGTAATACCTCATAGTCCTGTGTATACATCTGTAATATCAGCCACAGCACAGCCAGCATAGAGATGCCCACTACTGCTATCTCACATCTGTAATACCTCACAGTCCTGTGTATACATCAGCCACAGCACAGCCAGCATAGAGACACCCACTACTGATCTCACATCTGTAATACCTCACAGTCCTGTGTATACTTCTGTAATATCAGCCACAACAAAGCCAGCATAGAGACGCCCACTACTGCTATCTCACATCTGTAATACCTCACAGTCCAGTGTATACATCTGTAACATCAGCCACAGCACAGCCAGCATAGAGACACCCACTACTGCTATCTCACATCTGTAATACCTCACAGTCCTGTGCATACATCTGTAACATCAGCCACAGCACAGCCAGCATAGAGACACCCAATACTGCTATCTCACATCTGTAATAACTCACAGTCCTGTGTATACATCTGTAACATCAGCCACAGCCAGACAGCATAGAGACAACCACTACTGCTATCTCACATCTGTAATACCTCACAGTCCTGTGTATACATCTGTAACATCAGCCACAGCTCAGACAGCATAGAGACACCCACTACTGCTATCTCACATCTGTAATACATCACAGTCCTGTGTATACATCTGTAATATCAGCCACAGCACAGCCAGCATAGAGAAACCCACTTCTGCTATCTCACATCTGTAATACCTCATAGTCCTGTGTATACATCTGTAATACCAGCCACAGCACAGCCAGCATAGAGACGCCCACTACTGCTATCTCACATCTGTAATACCTCACAGTCCTGTGTATACATCAGCCACAGCACAGCCAGCATAGAGACACCCACTACTGATTTCACATCTGTAATACCTCACAGTCCTGTGTAAACATCTATAATATCAGCCACAGCACAGCCAGCATAGAGACGCCCACTACTGCTATCTCACATCTGTAATACCTCACAGTCCTGTGTATACATCTGTAACATCAGCCACAGCTCAGCCAGCATAGAGACACCCACTACTGCTATCTCACATCTGTAATACCTCACAGTCCTGTGTATACTTCTGTAACATCAACCACAGCTCAGCCAGCAAAGAGACACCCACTACTGCTATCTCACATCTGTAATACATCACAGTCCTGTGTATACATCTGTAACATCAGCCACAGCACAGCCAGCATAGAGACACCCACTACTGATCTCACATCTGTAATACCTCACAGTCCTGTGTATACATATGTTACATCAGCCACAACACAGCCAGCATAGAAACACCCACTACTGATCTCACATCTGTAATACCTCACAGTCCTGTGTATACATCTGTAATATCAGCCACAGCACAGCCAGCATAGAGACGCCCACTACTGCAATCTCACATCTGTAATACCTCACTGTCCTGTGTATACATCTGTAACATCAGCCACAGCATAGCCAGCATAGAGACACCCACTACTGCTATCTCACATCTGTAATACCTCACAGTCCTGTGTATACATCTGTAACATCAGCCACCGCTCAGCCAGCATAGAGACACCCACTACTGCTATCTCACATCTGTAATACCTCACAGTCCTGTGTATACATCTGTAACATCAGCCACAGCTCAGCCAGCATAGAGACGCCCACTACTGCTATCTCACATCTGTAATACCTCACAGTCCTGTGTATACTTCTGTAACATCAACCACAGCTCAGCCAGCAAAGAGACACCCACTACTGCTATCTCACATCTGTAATACATCACAGTCCTGTGTATACATCTGTAACATCAGCCACAGCACAGCCAGCATAGAGACGCCCACTACTGCTATCTCACATCTGTAATACATCACAGTCCTCGGTATACATCTGTGACATCAGCCACAGCACAGCCAGCATAGAGACACCCACTACTGATCCCACATCTGTAATACCTCACAGTCCTGTGTATACATCTGTTACATCAGCCACAACACAGCCAGCATAGAGACAACCACTACTGATCTCACATCTGTAATACCTCACTGTCCTGTGTATACATCTGTAATATCAGCCACAGCACAGCCAGCATAGAGATGCCCAATACTGCTATCTCACATCTGTAATACCTCACTGTCCTGTGTATACATCTGTAACATCAGCCACAGCATAGCCAGCATAGAGACACCCACTACTGCTATCTCACATCTGTAATACCTCACAGTCCTGTGTATACATCTGTAACATCAGCCACCGCTCAGCCAGCATAGAGACACCCACTACTGCTATCTCACATCTGTAATACCTCACAGTCCTGTGTATACATCTGTAACATCTGCCACAGCTCAGCCAGCATAGAGACGCCCACTACTGCTATCTCACATCTGTCATACCTCACAGTCCTGTGTATACTTCTGTAACATCAGCCACAGCTCAGCCAGCATAGAGACACCCACTACTGCTATCTCACATCTGTAATACCTCACAGTCCTGTGTATACATCTGTAACATCAGCCACAGCTCAGCCAGCATAGCGATGCCCACTACTGCTATCTCACATCTGTAATACCTCACAGTCCTGTGTATGCATCGTAACATCAGCCACAGCTCAGCCAGCATAAATACACCCACTACTGCTATCTCATATCTGTAATACCTCACAGTCCTGTGTATACATCGTAACATCAGCCACATCACAGCCAGCATAGAGACACCCACTACTGCTATCTCATATCTGTAATACCTTAATACCTCACAGTCCTGTGTATACATCTGTAACATCAGCCACAGCTCAGCCAGCATAGAGACACCCACTACTGCTATCTCACATCTGTAATACCTCACAGTCCTGTGTATACATCTGTAACATCAGCCACAGCTCAGCCAGCATAGAGACACCCACTACTGCTATCTCACATCTGTAATACCTCACAGTCCTGTGTATACATCTGTACCATCAGCCACAGCTCAGCCAGCATAGAGACACCCACTACTGATCTCACAGCTGTAATACCTCACAGTCCTGTGTATACATCTGTAATATCAGCCACAGCAAAGCCAGCATAGAGACGCCCACTACTGCTATCTCACATCTGTAATACCTCACAGTCCTGTGTATACATCTGTAACATCAGCCACAGCTCAGCCAGCATAGAGACACCCACTACTGCTATCTCACATCTGTAATACATCACAGTCCTGTGTATACATCTGTGACAACAGCCACAGCACAGCCAGCAAAGAGACACCCACTACTGATCTCACATCTGTAATACCTCATAGTCCTATGTATACATCTGTAATATCAGCCACAGCACAGCCAGCATAGAGACGCCCACTACTGCTATCTCACATCTGTAATACCTCACATTCCTGTGTATACATCTGTAACATCAGCCACAGCACAGCCAGCATAGAGACACCCACTACAGCTATCTCACATCTGTAATACCTCACAGTCCTGTGTATACATCTGTAACATCATCCACAGCACAGCCAGCATAGAGACAACCTCTACTGCTATCTCACATCTGTAATACCTCACAGTCCTGTGTATACATCTGTAACATCAGCCACAGCACAGCCAGCATAGAGACAACCTCTACTGCTATCTCACATCTGTAATACCTCACAGTCTTGTGTATACATCTGTAACATCATCCACAGCTCAGCCAGCAAAGAGACACCCACTACTGCTATCTCACATCTGTAATACCTCACAGTCCTGTGTATACATCTGTAACATCAGCCACAGCTCAGCCAGCATAGAGACACCCACTACTGCTATCTCACATCTGTAATACATCACAGTCCTGTGTATACATCTGTAACATCAGCCACAGCACAGCCAGCATAGAGACACCCACTACTGATCTCACATCTGTAATACCTCATAGTCCTGTGTATACATCTGTAATATCAGCCACAGCACAGCCAGCATAGAGACGCCCACTACTGTTATCTCACATCTGTAATACCTCACAGTCCTGTGTATACATCAGCCACAGCACAGCCAGCATAGAGACACCCACTACTGGTCTCACATCTGTAATACCTCACAGTCCTGAGTATACATCTGTAATATCAGCCACAGCACAGCCAGCATAGAGACGCCCACTACTGCTATCTCACATATGTAATACATCACAGTCCTGTGTATACATCTGTGACATCAGCCACAGCACAGCCAGCATAGAGACACCCACTACTGATCTCACATCTGTAATACCTCACAGTCCTGTGTATACATCTGTTACATCAGCCACAACACAGCCAGCATAGAGACACCCACTACTGATCTCACATCTGTAATACCTCACAGTCCTGTGTATACATCTGTAATATCAGCCACAGCACAGCCAGCATAGAGACGCCCACTACTGCTATCTCACATCTGTAATACCTCACTGTCCTGTGTATACATCTGTAACATCAGCCACAGCATAGCCAGCATAGAGACACCCACTACTGCTATCTCACATCTGTAATACCTCACAGTCCTGTGTATACATCTGTAACATCAGCCACCGCTCAGCCAGCATAGAGACACCCACTACTGCTATCTCACATCTGTAATACCTCACAGTCCTGTGTATACATCTGTAATATCAGCCACAGCACAGCCAGCATAGAGACACCCACTACTAATCTCACATCTGTAATACCTCATAGTCCTGTGTATACATCTGTAATATCAGCCACAGCACAGCCAGCATAGAGACGCCCACTACTGCTATCTCACATCTGTAATACCTCACAGTCCTGTGTATACATCAGCCACAGCACAGCCAGCATAGAGACACCCACTACTGATCTCACATCTGTAATACCTCACAGTCCTGTGTATACATCTGTAATATCAGCCACAGCACACTCAGCATAGAGACGCCCACTACTGCTATCTCACATCTGTAATACATCACAGTCCTGTGTATACATCTGTGACATCAGCCACAGCACAGCCAGCATAGAGACACCCACTACTGATCTCACATCTGTAATACCTCACTGTCCGGTGTATACATCTGTTACATCAGCCACAACACAGCCAGCATAGAGACACCCACTACTGATCTCACATCTGTAATACCTCACTGTCCTGTGTATACATCTGTAATATCAGCCACAGCACAGCCAGCATAGAGATGCCCACTACTGCTATCTCACATCTGTAATACCTCACTGTCCTGTGTATACATCTGTAACATCAGCCACAGCATAGCCAGCATAGAGACACCCACTACTGCTATCTCACATCTGTAATACCTCACAGTCCTGTGTATACATCTGTAACATCAGCCACCGCTCAGCCAGCATAGAGACACCCACTACTGCTATCTCACATCTGTAATACCTCACAGTCCTGTGTATACATCTGTAACATCTGCCACAGCTCAGCCAGCATAGAGACGCCCACTACTGCTATCTCACATCTGTCATACCTCACAGTCCAGTGTATACTTCTGTAACATCAGCCACAGCTCAGCCAGCATAGAGACACCCACTACTGCTATCTCACATCTGTAATACCTCACAGTCCTGTGTATACATCTGTAAAATCAGCCACAGCTCAGCCAGCATAGCGATGCCCACTACTGCTATCTCACATCTGTAATACCTCACAGTCCAGTGTATGCATCGTAACATCAGCCACAGCTCAGCCAGCATAAAGACACCCACTACTGCTATCTCATATCTGTAATACCTCACAGTCCTGTGTATACATCGTAACATCAGCCACATCACAGCCAGCATAGAGACACCCACTACTGCTATCTCATATCTGTAATACCTTAATACCTCACAGTCCTGTGTATACATCTGTAACATCAGCCACAGCTCAGCCAGCATAGAGACAACCACTACTGCTATCTCACATCTGTAATACCTCACAGTCCTGTGTATACATCTGTGACAACAGCCACAGCACAGCCAGCAAAGAGACACCCACTACTGATCTCACATCTGTAATACCTCATAGTCCTATGTATACATCTGTAATATCAGCCACAGCACAGCCAGCATAGAGACGCCCACTACTGCTATCTCACATCTGAAATACCTCACAGTCCTGTGTATACATCTGTAACATCAGCCACAGCACAGCCAGCATAGAGACACCCACTACAGCTATCTCACATCTGTAATACCTCACAGTCCTGTGTATACATCTGTAACATCATCCACAGCACAGCCAGCATAGAGACAACCACTACTGCTATCTCACATCTGTAATACCTCACAGTCCTGTGTATACATCTGTAACATCAGCCACAGCACAGCCAGCATAGAGACAACCACTACTGCTATCTCACATCTGTAATACCTCACAGTCCTGTGTATACATCTGTAACATCAGCCACAGCTCAGCCAGCAAAGAGACACCCACTACTGCTATCTCACATCTGTAATACCTCACAGTCCTGTGTATACATCTGTAACATCAGCCACAGCTCAGCCAGCATAGAGACACCCACTACTGCTATCTCACATCTGTAATACATCACAGTCCTGTGTATACATCTGTAACAACAGCCACAGCACAGCCAGCAAAGAGACACCCACTACTGATCTCACATCTGTAATACCTCATAGTCCTGTGTATACATCTGTAATATCAGCCACAGCACAGCCAGCATAGAGATGCCCACTACTGCTATCTCACATCTGTAATACCTCACAGTCCTGTGTATACATCAGCCACAGCACAGCCAGCATAGAGACACCCACTACTGATCTCACATCTGTAATACCTCACAGTCCTGTGTATACTTCTGTAATATCAGCCACAACAAAGCCAGCATAGAGACGCCCACTACTGCTATCTCACATCTGTAATACAACACAGTCCTGTGTATACATCTGTAACATCAGCCACAGCTCAGCCATCATAGTGACACCCACTACTGCTATCTCACATCTGTAATACCTCACAGTCCTGTGTATACATCTGTAACATCAGCCACAGCACAGCCAGCATAGAGACGCCCACTGCTGCTATCTCACATCTGTAATACCTCACAGTCCTGTGTATACATCTGTAACATCAGCCACAGCTCAGCCAGCATAGTGACACCCACTACTGCTATCTCACATCTGCAATACCTCACAGTCCAGTGTATACATCTGTAACATCAGCCACAGCACAGCCAGCATAGAGACACCCACTACTGCTATCTCACATCTGTAATACCTCACAGTCCTGTGCATACATCTGTAACATCAGCCACAGCACAGCCAGCATAGAGACACCCAATACTGCTATCTCACATCTGTAATAACTCACAGTCCTGTGTATACATCTGTAACATCAGCCACAGCCAGACAGCATAGAGACAACCACTACTGCTATCTCACATCTGTAATACCTCACAGTCCTGTGTATACATCTGTAACATCAGCCACAGCTCAGACAGCATAGAGACACCCACTACTGCTATCTCACATCTGTAATACATCACAGTCCTGTGTATACATCTGTAACATCAGCCACAGCACAGCCAGCATAGAGAAACCCACTACTGCTATCTCACATCTGTAATACCTCATAGTCCTGTGTATACATCTGTAATACCAGCCACAGCACAGCCAGCATAGAGACGCCCACTACTGCTATCTCACATCTGTAATACCTCACAGTCCTGTGTATACATCAGCCACAGCACAGCCAGCATAGAGACACCCACTACTGATTTCACATCTGTAATACCTCACAGTCCTGTGTAAACATCTATAATATCAGCCACAGCACAGCCAGCATAGAGACGCCCACTACTGCTATCTCACATCTGTAATACCTCACTGTCCTGTGTATACATCTGTAACATCAGCCATAGCATAGCCAGCATAGAGACGCCCACTACTGCTATCTCACATCTGTAATACCTCACAGTCCTGTGTATACATCTGTAACATCAGCCACCGCTCAGCCAGCATAGAGACACCCACTACTGCTATCTCACATCTGTAATACCTCACAGTCCTGTGTATACATCTGTAACATCAGCCACAGCTCAGCCAGCATAGAGACGCCCACTACTGCTATCTCACATCTGTAATACCTCACAGTCCTGTGTATACTTCTGTAACATCAGCCACAGCTCAGCCAGCATAGAGACACCCACTACTGCTATCTCACATCTGTAATACCTCACAGTCCTGTGTATACATCTGTAACATCAGCCACAGCTCAGTCAGCAAAGCGATGCCCACTACTGCTATCTCACATCTGTAATACCTCACAGTCCTGTGTATACATCGTAACATCAGCCACAGCTCAGCCAGCATAGAGACACCCACTACTGCTATCTCATATCTGTAATACCTCACTGTCCTGTGTATACATCGTAACATCAGCCACATCACAGCCAGCATAGACGTCCACTACAGCTATATCACATCTGTAATACGTCACAGTCCTGTGTATACATCTGTAACATCAGCCACAGCTCAGCCAGCATAGAGACACCCACTACTGCTATCTCACATCTGTAATACATCACAGTCCTGTGTATACATCTGTGACAACAGCCACAGCACAGCCAGCAAAGAGACACCCACTACTGATCTCACATCTGTAATACCTCATAGTCCTATGTATACATCTGTAATATCAGCCACAGCACAGCCAGCATAGAGACGCCCACTACTGCTATCTCACATCTGAAATACCTCACAGTCCTGTGTATACATCTGTAACATCAGCCACAGCACAGCCAGCATAGAGACACCCACTACAGCTATCTCACATCTGTAATACCTCACAGTCCTGTGTATACATCTGTAACATCATCCACAGCATAGCCAGCATAGAGACAACCACTACTGCTATCTCACATCTGTAATACCTCACAGTCCTGTGTATACATCTGTAACATCAGCCACAGCTCAGCCAGCATAGAGACACCCACTACTGCTATCTCACATCTGTAATACATCACAGTCCTGTGTATACATCTGTGACAACAGCCACAGCACAGCCAGCAAAGAGACACCCACTACTGATCTCACATCTGTAATACCTCATAGTCCTATGTATACATCTGTAATATCAGCCACAGCACAGCCAGCATAGAGACGCCCACTACTGCTATCTCACATCTGAAATACCTCACAGTCCTGTGTATACATCTGTAACATCAGCCACAGCACAGCCAGCATAGAGACACCCACTACAGCTATCTCACATCTGTAATACCTCACAGTCCTGTGTATACATCTGTAACATCATCCACAGCACAGCCAGCATAGAGACAACCACTACTGCTATCTCACATCTGTAATACCTCACAGTCCTGTGTATACATCTGTAACATCAGCCACAGCTCAGCCAGCATAGAGACACCCACTACTGCTATCTCACATCTGTAATACATCACAGTCCTGTGAATACATCTGTAACAACAGCCACAGCACAGCCAGCAAAGAGACACCCACTACTGATCTCACATCTGTAATACCTCATAGTCCTGTGTATACATCTGTAATATCAGCCACAGCACAGCCAGCATAGAGATGCCCACTACTGCTATCTCACATCTGTAATACCTCACAGTCCTGTGTATACATCAGCCACAGCACAGCCAGCATAGAGACACCCACTACTGATCTCACATCTGTAATACCTCACAGTCCTGTGTATACTTCTGTAATATCAGCCACAACAAAGCCAGCATAGAGACGCCCACTACTGCTATCTCACATCTGTAATACATCACAGTCCTGTGTATACATCTGTAACATCAGCCACAGCTCAGCCAGCATAGTGACACCCACTAATGCTATCTCACATCTGTGATACCTCACAGTCCTGTGTATACATCTGTAACATCAGCCACAGCACAGCCAGCATAGAGACGCCCACTGCTGCTATCTCACATCTGTAATACCTCACAGTCCTGTGTATACATCTGTAACATCAGCCACAGCTCAGCCAGCATAGTGACACCCACTACTGCTATCTCACATCTGCAATACCTCACAGTCCAGTGTATACATCTGTAACATCAGCCACAGCACAGCCAGCATAGAGACACCCACTACTGCTATCTCACATCTGTAATACCTCACAGTCCTGTGTATACATCTGTAACATCAGCCACAGCACAGCCAGCATAGAGACACCCAATACTGCTATCTCACATCTGTAATAACTCACAGTCCTGTGTATACATCTGTAACATCAGCCACAGCACAGCCAGCATAGAGACAACCACTACTGCTATCTCACATCTGTAATACCTCACAGTCCTGTGTATACATCTGTAACATCAGCCACAGCTCAGCCAGCATAGAGACACCCACTACTGCTATCCCACATCTGTAATACATCACAGTCCTGTGTATACATCTGTAACATCAGCCACAGCACAGCCAGCATAGAGAAACCCACTACTGCTATCTCACATCTGTAATACCTCATAGTCCTGTGTATACATCTGTAATACCAGCCACAGCACAGCCAGCATAGAGACGCCCACTACTGCTATCTCACATCTGTAATACCTCACAGTCCTGTGTATACATCAGCCACAGCACAGCCAGCATAGAGACACCCACTACTGATCTCACATCTGTAATACCTCACAGTCCTGTGTAAACATCTATAATATCAGCCACAGCACAGCCAGCATAGAGACGCCCACTACTGCTATCTCACATCTGTAATACCTCACTGTCCTGTGTATACATCTGTAACATCAGCCACAGCATAGCCAGCATAGAGACGCCCACTACTGCTATCTCACATCTGTAATACCTCACAGTCCTGTGTATACATCTGTAACATCAGCCACAGCTCAGCCAGCATAAAGACACCCACTACTGCTATCTCACATCTGTAATACCTCACAGTCCTGTGTATACATCTGTACCATCAGCCACAGCTCAGCCAGCATAGAGACACCCACTACTGATCTCACATCTGTAATACCTCACAGTCCTGTGTATACATCTGTAATATCAGCCACAGCAAAGCCAGCATAGAGACGCCCACTACTGCTATCTCACATCTGTAATACCTCACAGTCCTGTGTATACATCTGTAACATCAGCCACAGCTCAGCCAGCATAGAGACACCCACTACTGCTATCTCACATCTGTAATACATCACAGTCCTGTGTATACATCTGTGACAACAGCCACAGCACAGCCAGCAAAGAGACACCCACTACTGATCTCACATCTGTAATACCTCATAGTCCTATGTATACATCTGTAATATCAGCCACAGCACAGCCAGCATAGAGACGCCCACTACTGCTATCTCACATCTGAAATACCTCACAGTCCTGTGTATACATCTGTAACATCAGCCACAGCACAGCCAGCATAGAGACACCCACTACAGCTATCTCACATCTGTAATACCTCACAGTCCTGTGTATACATCTGTAACATCAGCCACAGCACAGCCAGCATAGAGACAACCACTACTGCTATCTCACATCTGTAATACCTCACAGTCCTGTGTATACATCTGTAACATCAGCCACAGCTCAGCCAGCAAAGAGACACCCACTACTGCTATCTCACATCTGTAATACCTCACAGTCCTGTGTATACATCTGTAACATCAGCCACAGCTCAGCCAGCATAGAGACACCCACTACTGCTATCTCACATCTGTAATACATCACAGTCCTGTGTATACATCTGTAACAACAGCCACAGCACAGCCAGCAAAGAGACACCCACTACTGATCTCACATCTGTAATACCTCATAGTCCTGTGTATACATCTGTAATATCAGCCACAGCACAGCCAGCATAGTGACACCCACTACTGCTATCTCACATCTGTAATACCTCACAGTCCTGTGTATACATCTGTAACATCAGCCACAGCACAGCCAGCATAGAGACGCCCACTGCTGCTATCTCACATCTGTAATACCTCACAGTCCTGTGTATACATCTGTAACATCAGCCACAGCTCAGCCAGCATAGTGACACCCACTACTGCTATCTCACATCTGCAATACCTCACAGTCCAGTGTATACATCTGTAACATCAGCCACAGCACAGCCAGCATAGAGACACCCACTACTGCTATCTCACATCTGTAATACCTCACAGTCCTGTGTATACATCTGTAACATCAGCCACAGCACAGCCAGCATAGAGACACCCAATACTGCTATCTCACATCTGTAATAACTCACAGTCCTGTGTATACATCTGTAACATCAGCCACAGCCAGACAGCATAGAGACAACCACTACTGCTATCTCACATCTGTAATACCTCACAGTCCTGTGTATACATCTGTAACATCAGCCACAGCTCAGACAGCATAGAGACACCCACTACTGCTATCTCACATCTGTAATAAATCACAGTCCTGTGTATACATCTGTAACATCAGCCACAGCACAGCCAGCATAGAGAAACCCACTACTGCTATCTCACATCTGTAATACCTCATAGTCCTGTGTATACATCTGTAATACCAGCCACAGCACAGCCAGCATAGAGACGCCCACTACTGCTATCTCACATCTGTAATACCTCACAGTCCTGTGTATACATCAGCCACAGCACAGCCAGCATAGAGACACCCACTACTGATCTCACATCTGTAATACCTCATAGTCCTGTGTATACATCTGTAATATCAGCCACAGCACAGCCAGCATAGAGATGCCCACTACTGCTATCTCACATCTGTAATACCTCACAGTCCTGTGTATACATCAGCCACAGCACAGCCAGCATAGAGACACCCACTACTGATCTCACATCTGTAATACCTCACAGTCCTGTGTAAACATCTATAATATCAGCCACAGCACAGCCAGCATAGAGACGCCCACTACTGCTATCTCACATCTGTAATACCTCACTGTCCTTTGTATACATCTGTAACATCAGCCACAGCATAGCCAGCATAGAGACGCCCACTACTGCTATCTCACATCTGTAATACCTCACAGTCCTGTGTATACATCTGTAACATCAGCCACCGCTCAGCCAGCATAGAGACACCCACTACTGCTATCTCACATCTGTAATACCTCACAGTCCTGTGTATACATCTGTAACATCAGCCACAGCTCAGCCAGCATAGAGACGCCCACTACTGCTATCTCACATCTGTAATACCTCACAGTCCTGTGTATACATCTGTAACATCAGCCACAGCTCAGCCAGCAAAGCGATGCCCACTACTGCTATCTCACATCTGTAATACCTCACAGTCCTGTGTATACATCGTAACATCAGCCACAGCTCAGCCAGCATAGAGACACCCACTACTGCTATCTCATATCTGTAATACCTCACTGTCCTGTGTATACATCGTAACATCAGCCACATCACAGCCAGCATAGACGTCCACTACTGCTATATCACATCTGTAATACGTCACAGTCCTGTGTATACATCTGTAACAACAGCCACAGCACAGCCAGCAAAGAGACACCCACTACTGATCTCACATCTGTAATACCTCATAGTTCTGTGTATACATCTGTAATATCAGCCACAGCACAGCCAGCATAGAGATGCCCACTACTGCTATCTCACATCTGTAATACCTCACAGTCCTGTGTATACATCAGCCACAGCACAGCCAGCATAGAGACACCCACTACTGATCTCACATCTGTAATACCTCACAGTCCTGTGTATACTTCTGTAATATCAGCCACAACAAAGCCAGCATAGAGACGCCCACTACTGCTATCTCACATCTGTAATACATCACAGTCCTGTGTATACATCTGTAACATCAGCCACAGCTCAGCCAGCATAGTGACACCCACTACTGCTATCTCACATCTGCAATACCTCACAGTCCAGTGTATACATCTGTAACATCAGCCACAGCACAGCCAGCATAGAGACACCCACTACTGCTATCTCACATCTGTAATACCTCACAGTCCTGTGTATACATCTGTAACATCAGCCACAGCACAGCCAGCATAGAGACACCCAATACTGCTATCTCACATCTGTAATAACTCACAGTCCTGTGTATACATCTGTAACATCAGCCACAGCTCAGCCAGCATAGTGACACCCACTACTGCTATCTCACATCTGCAATACCTCACAGTCCAGTGTATACATCTGTAACATCAGCCACAGCTCAGACAGCATAGAGACACCCACTACTGCTATCTCACATCTGTAATACATCACAGTCCTGTGTATACATCTGTAACATCAGCCACAGCACAGCCAGCATAGAGACACCCAATACTGCTATCTCACATCTGTAATAACTCACAGTCCTGTGTATACATCTGTAACATCAGCCACAGCCAGACAGCATAGAGACAACCACTACTGCTATCTCACATCTGTAATACCTCACAGTCCTGTGTATACATCTGTAACATCAGCCACAGCTCAGACAGCATAGAGACACCCACTACTGCTATCTCACATCTGTAATACATCACAGTCCTGTGTATACATCTGAAACATCAGCCACAGCACAGCCAGCATAGAGAAACCCACTACTGCTATCTCACATCTGTAATACCTCATAGTCCTGTGTATACATCTGTAATACCAGCCACAGCACAGCCAGCATAGAGACGCCCACTACTGCTATCTCACATTTGTAATACCTCACAGTCCTGTGTATACATCAGCCACAGCACAGCCAGCATAGAGACACCCACTACTGATCTCACATCTGTAATACCTCATAGTCCTGTGTATACATCTGTAATATCAGCCACAGCACAGCCAGCATAGAGATGCCCACTACTGCTATCTCACATCTGTAATACCTCACAGTCCTGTGTATACATCAGCCACAGCACAGCCAGCATAGAGACACCCACTACTGATCTCACATCTGTAATACCTCACAGTCCTGTGTAAACATCTATAATATCAGCCACAGCACAGCTAGCATAGAGACGCCCACTACTGCTATCTCACATCTGTAATACCTCACTGTCCTGTGTATACATTTGTAACATCAGCCACAGCATAGCCAGCATAGAGACGCCCACTACTGCTATCTCACATCTGTAATACCTCACAGTCCTGTGTATACATCTGTAACATCAGCCACCGCTCAGCCAGCATAGAGACACCCACTACTGCTATCTCACATCTGTAATACCTCACAGTCCTGTGTATACATCTGTAACATCAGCCACAGCTCAGCCAGCATAGAGACGCCCACTACTGCTATCTCACATCTGTAATACCTCACAGTCCTGTGTATACTTCTGTAACATCAGCCACAGCTCAGCCAGCATAGAGACACCCACTACTGCTATCTCACATCTGTAATACCTCACAGTCCTGTGTATACATCTGTAACATCAGCCACAGCTCAGCCAGCAAAGCGATGCCCACTACTGCTATCTCACATCTGTAATACCTCACAGTCCTGTGTATACATCGTAACATCAGCCACAGCTCAGCCAGCATAGAGACACCCACTACTGCTATCTCATATCTGTAATACCTCACTGTCCTGTGTATACATCGTAACATCAGCCACATCACAGCCAGCATAGACGTCCACTACTGCTATATCACATCTGTAATACGTCACAGTCCTGTGTATACATCTGTAACATCAGCCACAGCTCAGCCAGCATAGAGACACCCACTACTGCTATCTCACATCTGTAATACCTCACAGTCCTGTGTATACATCTGTAACATCAGCCACAGCTCAGCCAGCATAGAGACACCCACTACTGCTATCTCACATCTGTAATACATCACAGTCCTGTGTATACATCTGTAACATCTGCCACAGCACAGCCAGCATAGAGACACCCACTACTGATCTCACATCTGTAATACCTCATAGTCCTGTGTATACATCTGTAATATCAGCCACAGCACAGCCAGCATAGAGACGCCCACTACTGTTATCTCACATCTGTAATACCTCACAGTCCTGTGTATACATCAGCCACAGCACAGCCAGCATAGAGACACCCACTACTGGTCTCACATCTGTAATACCTCACAGTCCTGAGTATACATCTGTAATATCAGCCACAGCACAGCCAGCATAGAGACGCCCACTACTGCTATCTCACATATGTAATACATCACAGTCCTGTGTATACATCTGTGACATCAGCCACAGCACAGCCAGCATAGAGACACCCACTACTGATCTCACATCTGTAATACCTCACAGTCCTGTGTATACATCTGTTACATCAGCCACAACACAGCCAGCATAGAGACACCCACTACTGATCTCACATCTGTAATACCTCACAGTCCTGTGTATACATCTGTAATATCAGCCACAGCACAGCCAGCATAGAGACGCCCACTACTGCTATCTCACATCTGTAATACCTCACTGTCCTGTGTATACATCTGTAACATCAGCCACAGCATAGCCAGCATAGAGACACCCACTACTGCTATCTCACATCTGTAATACCTCACAGTCCTGTGTATACATCTGTAACATCAGCCACCGCTCAGCCAGCATAGAGACACCCACTACTGTTATCTCACATCTGTAATACCTCATCGTCCTGTGTATACATCTGTAACATCAGCCACAGCTCAGCCAGCATAGAGACGCCCACTACTGATCTCACATCTGTAATACCTCATAGTCCTGTGTATACATCTGTAATATCAGCCACAGCACAGCCAGCATAGAGACGCCCACTACTGCTATCTCACATCTGTAATACCTCACAGTCCTGTGTATACATCAGCCACAGCACAGCCAGCATAGAGACACCCACTACTGATCTCACATCTGTAATACCTCACAGTCCTGTGTATACATCTGTAATATCAGCCACAGCACAGCCAGCATAGAGATGCCCACTACTGCTATCTCACATCTGTAATACATCACAGTCCTGTGTATACATCTGTGACAACAGCCACAGCACAGCCAGCATAGAGACACCCACTACTGATCTCACATCTGTAATACCTCACAGTCCTGTGTATACTTCTGTAATATCAGCCACAACAAAGCCAGCATAGAGACGCCCACTACTGCTATCTCACATCTGTAATACATCACAGTCCTGTGTATACATCTGTAACATCAGCCACAGCTCAGCCAGCATAGTGACACCCACTACTGCTATCTCACATCTGTAATACCTCACAGTCCTGTGTATACATCTGTAACATCAGCCACAGCACAGCCAGCATAGAGACGCCCACTGCTGCTATCTCACATCTGTAATACCTCACAGTCCTGTGTATACATCTGTAACATCAGCCACAGCTCAGCCAGCATAGTGACACCCACAACTGCTATCTCACATCTGCAATACCTCACAGTCCAGTGTATACATCTGTAACATCAGCCACAGCACAGCCAGCATAGAGACACCAACTACTGCTATCTCACATCTGTAATACCTCACAGTCCTGTGTATACATCTGTAACATCAGCCACAGCAAAGCCAGCATAGAGACACCCAATACTGCTATCTCACATCTGTAATAACTCACAGTCCTGTGTATACATCTGTAACATCAGCCACAGCCAGACAGCATAGAGACAACCACTACTGCTATCTCACATCTGTAATACCTCACAGTCCTGTGTATACATCTGTAACATCAGCCACAGCTCAGACAGCATAGAGACACCCACTACTGCTATCTCACATCTGTAATACATCACAGTCCTGTGTATACATCTGTAACATCAGCCACAGCACAGCCAGCATAGAGAAACCCACTACTGCTATCTCACATCTGTAATACCTCATAGTCCTGTGTATACATCTGTAATACCAGCCACAGCACAGCCAGCATAGAGACGCCCACTACTGCTATCTCACATCTGTAATACCTCACAGTCCTGTGTATACATCAGCCACAGCACAGCCAGCATAGAGACACCCACTACTGATCTCACATCTGTAATACCTCATAGTCCTGTGTATACATCTGTAATATCAGCCACAGCACAGCCAGCATAGAGATGCCCACTACTGCTATCTCACATCTGTAATACCTCACAGTCCTGTGTATACATCAGCCACAGCACAGCCAGCATAGAGACACCCACTACTGATCTCACATCTGTAATACCTCACAGTCCTGTGTAAACATCTATAATATCAGCCACAGCACAGCCAGCATAGAGGCGCCCACTACTGCTATCTCACATCTGTAATACCTCACTGTCCTGTGTATACATCTGTAACATCAGCCACAGCATAGCCAGCATAGAGACGCCCACTACTGCTATCTCACATCTGTAATACCTCACAGTCCTGTGTATACATCTGTAACATCAGCCACCGCTCAGCCAGCATAGAGACACCCACTACTGCTATCTCACATCTGTAATACCTCACAGTCCTGTGTATACATCTGTAACATCAGCCACAGCTCAGCCAGCATAGAGACGCCCACTACTGCTATCTCACATCTGTAATACCTCACAGTCCTGTGTATACTTCTGTAACATCAGCCACAGCTCAGCCAGCATAGAGACACCCACTACTGCTATCTCACATCTGTAATACCTCACAGTCCTGTGTATACATCTGTAACATCAGCCACAGCTCAGCCAGCAAAGCGATGCCCACTACTGCTATCTCACATCTGTAATACCTCCCAGTCCTGTGTATACATCGTAACATCAGCCACAGCTCAGCCAGCATAGAGACACCCACTACTGCTATCTCATATCTGTAATACCTCACTGTCCTGTGTATACATCGTAACATCAGCCACATCACAGCCAGCATAGACGTCCACTACTGCTATATCACATCTGTAATACGTCACAGTCCTGTGTATACATCTGTAACATCAGCCACAGCTCAGCCAGCATAGAGACACCCACTACTGCTATCTCACTTCTGTAATACCTCACAGTCCTGTGTATACATCTGTAACATCAGCCACAGCTCAGCCAGCATAGAGACACCCACTACTGCTATCTCACATCTGTAATACATCAGTCCTGTGTATACATCTGTAACATCTGCCACAGCACAGCCAGCATAGAGACACCCACTACTGATCTCACATCTGTAATACCTCATAGTCCTGTGTATACATCTGTAATATCAGCCACAGCACAGCCAGCATAGAGACGCCCACTACTGTTATCTCACATCTGTAATACCTCACAGTCCTGTGTATACATCAGCCACAGCACAGCCAGCATAGAGACACCCACTACTGGTCTCACATCTGTAATACCTCACAGTCCTGAGTATACATCTGTAATATCAGCCACAGCACAGCCAGCAAAGAGACGCCCACTACTGCTATCTCACATATGTAATATATCACAGTCCTGTGTATACATCTGTGACATCAGCCACAGCACAGCCAGCATAGAGACACCCACTACTGATCTCACATCTGTAATACCTCACAGTCCTGTGTATACATCTGTTACATCAGCCACAACACAGCCAGCATAGAGACACCCACTACTGATCTCACATCTGTAATACCTCACAGTCCTGTGTATACATCTGTAATATCAGCCACAGCACAGCCAGCATAGAGACGCCCACTACTGCTATCTCACATCTGTAATACCTCACTGTCCTGTGTATACATCTGTAACATCAGCCACAGCATAGCCAGCATAGAGACACCCACTACTGCTATCTCACATCTGTAATACCTCACAGTCCTGTGTATACATCTGTAACATCAGCCACCGCTCAGCCAGCATAGAGACACCCACTACTGCTATCTCACATCTGTAATACCTCACAGTCCTGTGTATACATCTGTAACATCAGCCACAGCTCAGCCAGCATAGAGACGCCCACTACTGATCTCACATCTGTAATACCTCATAGTCCTGTGTATACATCTGTAATATCAGCCACAGCACAGCCAGCATAGAGACGCCCACTACTGCTATCTCACATCTGTAATACCTCACAGTCCTGTGTATACATCAGCCACAGCACAGCCAGCATAGAGACACCCACTACTGATCTCACATCTGTAATACCTCACAGTCCTGTGTATACATCTGTAATATCAGCCACAGCACAGCCAGCATAGAGACGCCCACTACTGCTATCTCACATCTGTAATACATCACAGTCCTGTGTATACATCTGTGACATCAGCCACAGCACAGCCAGCATAGAGACACCCACTACTGATCTCACATCTGTAATACCTCACAGTCCGGTGTATACATCTGTTACATCAGCCACAACACAGCCAGCATAGAGACACCCACTACTGATCTCACATCTGTAATACCTCACTGTCCTGTGTATACATCTGTAATATCAGCCACAGCACAGCCAGCATAGAGATGCCCACTACTGCTATCTCACATCTGTAATACCTCACTGTCCTGTGTATACATCTGTAACATCAGCCACAGCATAGCCAGCATAGAGACACCCACTACTGCTATCTCACATCTGTAATACATCACAGTCCTGTGTATACATCTGTAACATCAGCCACAGCACAGCCAGCATAGAGACACCCACTACTGATCTCACATCTGTAATACCTCGTAGTCCTGTGTATACATCTGTAATATCAGCCACAGCACAGACAGCATAGAGACGCCCACTACTGCTATCTCACATCTGTAATACCTCACAGTCCTGTGTATACATCAGCCACAGCACAGCCAGCATAGAGACACCCACTACTGATCTCACATCTGTAATACCTCACAGTCCTGTGTATACATCTGTAATATCAGCCACAGCACAGCCAGCATAGAGACGCCCACTACTGCTATCTCACATCTGTAATACATCACAGTCCTGTGTATACATCTGTGACATCAGCCACAGCACAGCCAGCATAGAGACACCCACTACTGATCTCACATCTGTAATACCTCACAGTCCGGTGTATACATCTGTTACATCAGCCACAACACAGCCAGCATAGAGACACCCACTACTGATCTCACATCTGTAATACCTCACTGTCCTGTGTATACATCTGTAATATCAGCCACAGCACAGCCAGCATAGAGATGCCCACTACTGCTATCTCACATCTGTAATACCTCACTGTCCTGTGTATACATCTGTAACATCAGCCACAGCATAGCCAGCATAGAGACACCCACTACTGCTATCTCACATCTGTAATACCTCACAGTCCTGTGTATACATCTGTAACATCAGCCACCGCTCAGCCAGCATAGAGACACCCACTACTGCTATCTCACATCTGTAATACCTCACAGTCCTGTGTATACATCTGTAACATCTGCCACAGCTCAGCCAGCATAGAGACGCCCACTACTGCTATCTCACATCTGTCATAACTCACAGTCCTGTGTATACTTCTGTAACATCAGCCACAGCTCAGCCAGCATAGACACCCACTACTGCTATCTCACATCTGTAATACCTCACAGTCCTGTGTATACATCTGTAACATCAGCCACAGCTCAGCCAGCATAGCGATGCCCACTACTGCTATCTCACATCTGTAATACCTCACAGTCCTATGTATGCATCGTAACATCAGCCACAGCTCAGCCAGCATAAAGACACCCACTACTGCTATCTCATATCTGTAATACCTCACAGTCCTGTGTATACATCGTAACATCAGCCAAATCACAGCCAGCATAGAGACACCCACTACTGCTATCTCATATCTGTAATACCTTAATACCTCACAGTCCTGTGTATACATCTGTAACATCAGCCACAGCTCAGCCAGCATAGAGACACCCACTACTGCTATCTCACATCTGTAATACCTCACAGTCCTGTGTATACATCTGTAACATCAGCCACAGCTCAGCCAGCATAAAGACACCCACTACTGCTATCTCACATCTGTAATACCTCACAGTCCTGTGTATACATCTGTACCATCAGCCACAGCTCAGCCAGCATAGAGACACCCACTACTGATCTCACATCTGTAATACCTCACAGTCCTGTGTATACATCTGTAATATCAGCCACAGCAAAGCCAGCATAGAGACGCCCACTACTGCTATCTCACATCTGTAATACCTCACAGTCCTGTGTATACATCTGTAACATCAGCCACAGCTCAGCCAGCATAGAGACACCCACTACTGCTATCTCACATCTGTAATACATCACAGTCCTGTGTATACATCTGTGACAACAGCCACAGCACAGCCAGCAAAGAGACACCCACTACTGATCTCACATCTGTAATACCTCATAGTCCTATGTATACATCTGTAATATCAGCCACAGCACAGCCAGCATAGAGACGCCCACTACTGCTATCTCACATCTGAAATACCTCACAGTCCTGTGTATACATCTGTAACATCAGCCACAGCACAGCCAGCATAGAGACACCCACTACAGCTATCTCACATCTGTAATACCTCACAGTCCTGTGTATACATCTGTAACATCATCCACAGCACAGCCAGCATAGAGACAACCACTACTGCTATCTCACATCTGTAATACCTCACAGTCCTGTGTATACATCTGTAACATCAGCCACAGCACAGCCAGCATAGAGACAACCACTACTGCTATCTCACATCTGTAATACCTCACAGTCCTGTGTATACATCTGTAACATCAGCCACAGCTCAGCCAGCAAAGAGACACCCACTACTGCTATCTCACATCTGTAATACCTCACAGTCCTGTGTATACATCTGTAACATCAGCCACAGCTCAGCCAGCATAGAGACACCCACTACTGCTATCTCACATCTGTAATACATCACAGTCCTGTGTATACATCTGTAACAACAGCCACAGCACAGCCAGCAAAGAGACACCCACTACTGATCTCACATCTGTAATACCTCATAGTCCTGTGTATACATCTGTAATATCAGCCACAGCACAGCCAGCATAGAGATGCCCACTACTGCTATCTCACATCTGTAATACCTCACAGTCCTGTGTATACATCAGCCACAGCACAGCCAGCATAGAGACACCCACTACTGATCTCACATCTGTAATACCTCACAGTCCTGTGTATACTTCTGTAATATCAGCCACAACAAAGCCAGCATAGAGACGCCCACTACTGCTATCTCACATCTGTAATACATCACAGTCCTGTGTATACATCTGTAACATCAGCCACAGCTCAGCCAGCATAGTGACACCCACTACTGCTATCTCACATCTGTAATACCTCACAGTCCTGTGTATACATCTGTAACATCAGCCACAGCACAGCCAGCATAGAGACGCCCACTGCTGCTATCTCACATCTGTAATACCTCACAGTCCTGTGTATACATCTGTAACATCAGCCACAGCTCAGCCAGCATAGTGACACCCACTACTGCTATCTCACATCTGCAATACCTCACAGTCCAGTGTATACATCTGTAACATCAGCCACAGCACAGCCAGCATAGAGACACCCACTACTGCTATCTCACATCTGTAATACCTCACAGTCCTGTGTATACATCTGTAACATCAGCCACAGCACAGCCAGCATAGAGACACCCAATACTGCTATCTCACATCTGTAATAACTCACAGTCCTGTGTATACATCTGTAACATCAGCCACAGCCAGACAGCATAGAGACAACCACTACTGCTATCTCACATCTGTAATACCTCACAGTCCTGTGTATACATCTGTAACATCAGCCACAGCTCAGACAGCATAGAGACACCCACTACTGCTATCTCACATCTGTAATACATCACAGTCCTGTGTATACATCTGTAACATCAGCCACAGCACAGCCAGCATAGAGAAACCCACTACTGCTATCTCACATCTGTAATACCTCATAGTCCTGTGTATACATCTGTAATACCAGCCACAGCACAGCCAGCATAGAGACGCCCACTACTGCTATCTCACATCTGTAATACCTCACAGTCCTGTGTATACATCAGCCACAGCACAGCCAGCATAGAGACACCCACTACTGATCTCACATCTGTAATACCTCACAGTCCTGTGTAAACATCTATAATATCAGCCACAGCACAGCCAGCATAGAGACGCCCACTACTGCTATCTCACATCTGTAATACCTCACTGTCCTGTGTATACATCTGTAACATCAGCCATAGCATAGCCAGCATAGAGACGCCCACTACTGCTATCTCACATCTGTAATACCTCACAGTCCTGTGTATACATCTGTAACATCAGCCACCACTCAGCCAGCATAGAGACACCCACTACTGCTATCTCACATCTGTAATACCTCACAGTCCTGTGTATACATCTGTAACATCAGCCACAGCTCAGCCAGCATAGAGACGCCCACTACTGCTATCTCACATCTGTAATACCTCACTGTCCTGTGTATACTTCTGTAACATCAGCCACAGCTCAGCCAGCATAGAGACACCCACTACTGCTATCTCACATCTGTAATACATCACAGTCCTGTGTATACATCTGTAACATCAGCCACAGCTCAGCCAGCAAAGCGATGCCCACTACTGCTATCTCACATCTGTAATACCTCACAGTCCTGTGTATACATCGTAACATCAGCCACAGCTCAGCCAGCATAGAGACACCCACTACTGCTATCTCATATCTGTAATACCTCACTGTCCTGTGTATACATCGTAACATCAGCCACATCACAGCCAGCATAGACGTCCACTACTGCTATATCACATCTGTAATACGTCACAGTCCTGTGTATACATCTGTAACATCAGCCACAGCTCAGCCAGCATAGAGACACCCACTACTGCTATCTCACATCTGTAATACCTCACAGTCCTGTGTATACATCTGTAACATCAGCCACAGCTCAGCCAGCATAGAGACACCCACTACTGCTATCTCACATCTGTAATACATCACAGTCCTGTGTATACATCTGTAACATCTGCCACAGCACAGCCAGCATAGAGACACCCACTACTGATCTCACATCTGTAATACCTCATAGTCCTGTGTATACATCTGTAATATCAGCCACAGCACAGCCAGCATAGAGACGCCCACTACTGTTATCTCACATCTGTAATACCTCACAGTCCTGTGTATACATCAGCCACAGCACAGCCAGCATAGAGACACCCACTACTGGTCTCACATCTGTAATACCTCACAGTCCTGAGTATACATCTGTAATATCAGCCACAGCACAGCCAGCATAGAGACGCCCACTACTGCTATCTCACATATGTAATACATCACAGTCCTGTGTATACATCTGTGACATCAGCCACAGCACAGCCAGCATAGAGACACCCACTACTGATCTCACATCTGTAATACCTCACAGTCCTGTGTATACATCTGTTACATCAGCCACAACACAGCCAGCATAGAGACACCCACTACTGATCTCACATCTGTAATACCTCACAGTCCTGCGTATACATCTGTAATATCAGCCACAGCACAGCCAGCATAGAGACGCCCACTACTGCTATCTCACATCTGTAATACCTCACAGTCCTGTGTATGCATCGAAACATCAGCCACAGCTCAGCCAGCATAAAGACACCCACTACTGCTATCTCATATCTGTAATACCTCACAGTCCTGTGTATACATCGTAACATCAGCCACATCACAGCCAGCATAGAGACACCCACTACTGCTATCTCATATCTGTAATACCTTAATACCTCAGTCCTGTGTATACATCTGTAACATCAGCCACAGCTCAGCCAGCATAGAGATGCCCACTACTGCTATCTCACATCTGTAATACCTCACAGTCCTGTGTATACATCTGTGACATCAGCCACAGCACAGCCAGCATAGAGACACCCACTACTGATCTCACATCTGTAATACCTCACAGTCCTGTGTATACATCTGTTACATCAGCCACAACACAGCCAGCATAGAGACACCCACTACTGATCTCACATCTGTAATACCTCACTGTCCTGTGTATACATCTGTAACATCAGCCACAGCATAGCCAGCATAGAGACACCCACTACTGCTATCTCACATCTGTAATACCTCACAGTCCTGTGTATACATCTGTAACATCAGCCACCGCTCAGCCAGCATAGAGACACCCACTACTGCTATATCACATCTGTAATACGTCACAGTCCTGTGTATACATCTGTAACATCAGCCACAGCTCAGCCAGCATAGAGACACCCACTACTGCTATCTCACATCTGTCATACCTCACAGTCCTGTGTATACATCTGTAACATCAGCCACAGCTCAGCCAGCATAGAGACACCCACTACTGCTATCTCACATCTGTAATACATCACAGTCCTGTGTATACATCTGTAACATCTGCCACAGCACAGCCAGCATAGAGACACCCACTACTGATCTCACATCTGTAATACCTCATAGTCCTGTGTATACATCTGTAATATCAGCCACAGCACAGCCAGCATAGAGACGCCCACTACTGTTATCTCACATCTGTAATACCTCACAGTCCTGTGTATACATCAGCCACAGCACAGCCAGCATAGAGACACCCACTACTGGTCTCACATCTGTAATACCTCACAGTCCTGAGTATACATCTGTAATATCAGCCACAGCACAGCCAGCATAGAGACGCCCACTACTGCTATCTCACATATGTAATACATCACAGTCCTGTGTATACATCTGTGACATCAGCCACAGCACAGCCAGCATAGAGACACCCACTACTGATCTCACATCTGTAATACCTCACAGTCCTGTGTATACATCTGTTACATCAGCCACAACACAGCCAGCATAGAGACACCCACTACTGATCTCACATCTGTAATACCTCACAGTCCTGCGTATACATCTGTAATATCAGCCACAGCACAGCCAGCATAGAGACGCCCACTACTGCTATCTCACATCTGTAATACCTCACTGTCCTGTGTATACATCTGTAACATCAGCCACCGCTCAGCCAGCATAGAGACACCCACTACTGCTATCTCACATCTGTAATACCTCACAGTCCTGTGTATACATCTGTAACATCAGCCACAGCTCAGCCAGCATAGAGACGCCCACTACTGCTATCTCACATCTGTAATACCTCACAGTCCTGTGTATACTTCTGTAACATCAACCACAGCTCAGCCAGCAAAGAGACACCCACTACTGCTATCTCACATCTGTAATACATCACAGTCCTGTGTATACATCTGTAACATCAGCCACAGCACAGCCAGCATAGAGACACCCACTACTGATCTCACATCTGTAATACCTCATAGTCCTGTGTATACATCTGTAATATCAGCCACAGCACAGCCAGCATAGAGACGCCCACTACTGCTATCTCACATCTGTAATACCTCAGTCCTGTGTATACATCAGCCACAGCACAGCCAGCATAGAGACACCCACTACTGATCTCACATCTGTAATACCTCACAGTCCTGTGTATACATCTGTAATATCAGCCACAGCACAGCCAGCATAGAGACGCCCACTACTGCTATCTCACATCTGTAATACATCACAGTCCTGTGTATACATCTGTGACATCAGCCACAGCACAGCCAGCATAGAGACACCGACTACTGATCTCACATCTGTAATACCTCACAGTCCTGTGTATACATCTGTTACATCAGCCACAACACAGCCAGCATAGAGACACCCACTACTGATCTCACATCTGTAATACCTCACTGTCCTGTGTATACATCTGTAATATCAGCCACAGCACAGCCAGCATAGAGATGCCCACTACTGCTATCTCACATCTGTAATACCTCACAGTCCTGTGTATACATCTGTGACATCAGCCACAGCACAGCCAGCATAGAGACACCCACTACTGATCTCACATCTGTAATACCTCACAGTCCTGTGTATACATCTGTTACATCAGCCACAACACAGCCAGCATAGAGACACCCACTACTGATCTCACATCTGTAATACCTCACTGTCCTGTGTATACATCTGTAACATCAGCCACAGCATAGCCAGCATAGAGACACCCACTACTGCTATCTCACATCTGTAATACCTCACAGTCCTGTGTATACATCTGTAACATCAGCCACCGCTCAGCCAGCATAGAGACACCCACTACTGCTATCTCACATCTGTAATACCTCACAGTCCTGTGTATACATCTGTAACATCTGCCACAGCTCAGCCAGCATAGAGACGCCCACTACTGCTATCTCACATCTGTCATACCTCACAGTCCTGTGTATACTTCTGTAACATCAGCCACAGCTCAGCCAGCATAGTGACACCCACTACTGCTATCTCACATCTGCAATACCTCACAGTCCAGTGTATACATCTGTAACATCAGCCACAGCACAGCCAGCATAGAGACACCCACTACTGCTATCTCACATCTGTAATACCTCACAGTCCTGTGTATACATCTGTAACATCAGCCACAGCACAGCCAGCATAGAGACACCCAATACTGCTATCTCACATCTGTAATAACTCACAGTCCTGTGTATACATCTGTAACATCAGCCACAGCCAGACAGCATAGAGACAACCACTACTGCTATCTCACATCTGTAATACCTCACAGTCCTGTGTATACATCTGTAACATCAGCCACAGCTCAGACAGCATAGAGACACCCACTACTGCTATCTCACATCTGTAATACATCACAGTCCTGTGTATACATCTGTAACATCAGCCACAGCACAGCCAGCATAGAGAAACCCACTACTGCTATCTCACATCTGTAATACCTCATAGTCCTGTGTATACATCTGTAATACCAGCCACAGCACAGCCAGCATAGAGACGCCCACTACTGCTATCTCACATCTGTAATACCTCACAGTCCTGTGTATACATCAGCCACAGCACAGCCAGCATAGAGACACCCACTACTGATCTCACATCTGTAATACCTCACAGTCCTGTGTAAACATCTATAATATCAGCCACAGCACAGCCAGCATAGAGACGCCCACTACTGCTATCTCACATCTGTAATACCTCACTGTCCTGTGTATACATCTGTAACATCAGCCATAGCATAGCCAGCATAGAGACGCCCACTACTGCTATCTCACATCTGTAATACCTCACAGTCCTGTGTATACATCTGTAACATCAGCCACCACTCAGCCAGCATAGAGACACCCACTACTGCTATCTCACATCTGTAATACCTCACAGTCCTGTGTATACATCTGTAACATCAGCCACAGCTCAGCCAGCATAGAGACGCCCACTACTGCTATCTCACATCTGTAATACCTCACTGTCCTGTGTATACTTCTGTAACATCAGCCACAGCTCAGCCAGCATAGAGACACCCACTACTGCTATCTCACATCTGTAATACATCACAGTCCTGTGTATACATCTGTAACATCAGCCACAGCTCAGCCAGCAAAGCGATGCCCACTACTGCTATCTCACATCTGTAATACCTCACAGTCCTGTGTATACATCGTAACATCAGCCACAGCTCAGCCAGCATAGAGACACCCACTACTGCTATCTCATATCTGTAATACCTCACTGTCCTGTGTATACATCGTAACATCAGCCACATCACAGCCAGCATAGACGTCCACTACTGCTATATCACATCTGTAATACGTCACAGTCCTGTGTATACATCTGTAACATCAGCCACAGCTCAGCCAGCATAGAGACACCCACTACTGCTATCTCACATCTGTAATACCTCACAGTCCTGTGTATACATCTGTAACATCAGCCACAGCTCAGCCAGCATAGAGACACCCACTACTGCTATCTCACATCTGTAATACATCACAGTCCTGTGTATACATCTGTAACATCTGCCACAGCACAGCCAGCATAGAGACACCCACTACTGATCTCACATCTGTAATACCTCATAGTCCTGTGTATACATCTGTAATATCAGCCACAGCACAGCCAGCATAGAGACGCCCACTACTGTTATCTCACATCTGTAATACCTCACAGTCCTGTGTATACATCAGCCACAGCACAGCCAGCATAGAGACACCCACTACTGGTCTCACATCTGTAATACCTCACAGTCCTGAGTATACATCTGTAATATCAGCCACAGCACAGCCAGCATAGAGACGCCCACTACTGCTATCTCACATATGTAATACATCACAGTCCTGTGTATACATCTGTGACATCAGCCACAGCACAGCCAGCATAGAGACACCCACTACTGATCTCACATCTGTAATACCTCACAGTCCTGTGTATACATCTGTTACATCAGCCACAACACAGCCAGCATAGAGACACCCACTACTGATCTCACATCTGTAATACCTCACAGTCCTGCGTATACATCTGTAATATCAGCCACAGCACAGCCAGCATAGAGACGCCCACTACTGCTATCTCACATCTGTAATACCTCACAGTCCTGTGTATGCATCGAAACATCAGCCACAGCTCAGCCAGCATAAAGACACCCACTACTGCTATCTCATATCTGTAATACCTCACAGTCCTGTGTATACATCGTAACATCAGCCACATCACAGCCAGCATAGAGACACCCACTACTGCTATCTCATATCTGTAATACCTTAATACCTCACAGTCCTGTGTATACATCTGTAACATCAGCCACAGCTCAGCCAGCATAGAGATGCCCACTACTGCTATCTCACATCTGTAATACCTCACAGTCCTGTGTATACATCTGTGACATCAGCCACAGCACAGCCAGCATAGAGACACCCACTACTGATCTCACATCTGTAATACCTCACAGTCCTGTGTATACATCTGTTACATCAGCCACAACACAGCCAGCATAGAGACACCCACTACTGATCTCACATCTGTAATACCTCACTGTCCTGTGTATACATCTGTAACATCAGCCACAGCATAGCCAGCATAGAGACACCCACTACTGCTATCTCACATCTGTAATACCTCACAGTCCTGTGTATACATCTGTAACATCAGCCACCGCTCAGCCAGCATAGAGACACCCACTACTGCTATATCACATCTGTAATACGTCACAGTCCTGTGTATACATCTGTAACATCAGCCACAGCTCAGCCAGCATAGAGACACCCACTACTGCTATCTCACATCTGTCATACCTCACAGTCCTGTGTATACATCTGTAACATCAGCCACAGCTCAGCCAGCATAGAGACACCCACTACTGCTATCTCACATCTGTAATACATCACAGTCCTGTGTATACATCTGTAACATCTGCCACAGCACAGCCAGCATAGAGACACCCACTACTGATCTCACATCTGTAATACCTCATAGTCCTGTGTATACATCTGTAATATCAGCCACAGCACAGCCAGCATAGAGACGCCCACTACTGTTATCTCACATCTGTAATACCTCACAGTCCTGTGTATACATCAGCCACAGCACAGCCAGCATAGAGACACCCACTACTGGTCTCACATCTGTAATACCTCACAGTCCTGAGTATACATCTGTAATATCAGCCACAGCACAGCCAGCATAGAGACGCCCACTACTGCTATCTCACATATGTAATACATCACAGTCCTGTGTATACATCTGTGACATCAGCCACAGCACAGCCAGCATAGAGACACCCACTACTGATCTCACATCTGTAATACCTCACAGTCCTGTGTATACATCTGTTACATCAGCCACAACACAGCCAGCATAGAGACACCCACTACTGATCTCACATCTGTAATACCTCACAGTCCTGCGTATACATCTGTAATATCAGCCACAGCACAGCCAGCATAGAGACGCCCACTACTGCTATCTCACATCTGTAATACCTCACTGTCCTGTGTATACATCTGTAACATCAGCCACCGCTCAGCCAGCATAGAGACACCCACTACTGCTATCTCACATCTGTAATACCTCACAGTCCTGTGTATACATCTGTAACATCAGCCACAGCTCAGCCAGCATAGAGACGCCCACTACTGCTATCTCACATCTGTAATACCTCACAGTCCTGTGTATACTTCTGTAACATCAACCACAGCTCAGCCAGCAAAGAGACACCCACTACTGCTATCTCACATCTGTAATACATCACAGTCCTGTGTATACATCTGTAACATCAGCCACAGCACAGCCAGCATAGAGACACCCACTACTGATCTCACATCTGTAATACCTCATAGTCCTGTGTATACATCTGTAATATCAGCCACAGCACAGCCAGCATAGAGACGCCCACTACTGCTATCTCACATCTGTAATACCTCAGTCCTGTGTATACATCAGCCACAGCACAGCCAGCATAGAGACACCCACTACTGATCTCACATCTGTAATACCTCACAGTCCTGTGTATACATCTGTAATATCAGCCACAGCACAGCCAGCATAGAGACGCCCACTACTGCTATCTCACATCTGTAATACATCACAGTCCTGTGTATACATCTGTGACATCAGCCACAGCACAGCCAGCATAGAGACACCGACTACTGATCTCACATCTGTAATACCTCACAGTCCTGTGTATACATCTGTTACATCAGCCACAACACAGCCAGCATAGAGACACCCACTACTGATCTCACATCTGTAATACCTCACTGTCCTGTGTATACATCTGTAATATCAGCCACAGCACAGCCAGCATAGAGATGCCCACTACTGCTATCTCACATCTGTAATACCTCACAGTCCTGTGTATACATCTGTGACATCAGCCACAGCACAGCCAGCATAGAGACACCCACTACTGATCTCACATCTGTAATACCTCACAGTCCTGTGTATACATCTGTTACATCAGCCACAACACAGCCAGCATAGAGACACCCACTACTGATCTCACATCTGTAATACCTCACTGTCCTGTGTATACATCTGTAACATCAGCCACAGCATAGCCAGCATAGAGACACCCACTACTGCTATCTCACATCTGTAATACCTCACAGTCCTGTGTATACATCTGTAACATCAGCCACCGCTCAGCCAGCATAGAGACACCCACTACTGCTATCTCACATCTGTAATACCTCACAGTCCTGTGTATACATCTGTAACATCTGCCACAGCTCAGCCAGCATAGAGACGCCCACTACTGCTATCTCACATCTGTCATACCTCACAGTCCTGTGTATACTTCTGTAACATCAGCCACAGCTCAGCCAGCATAGAGACACCCACTACTGCTATCTCACATCTGTAATACCTCACAGTCCTGTGTATACATCTGTAACATCAGCCACAGCTCAGCCAGCATAGCGATGCCCACTACTGCTATCTCACATCTGTAATACCTCACAGTCCTGTGTATGCATCGAAACATCAGCCACAGCTCAGCCAGCATAAAGACACCCACTACTGCTATCTCACATCTGTAATACCTCACAGTCCTGTGTATACATCTGTAACATCAGCCACAGCTCAGCCAGCATAGCGATGCCCACTACTGCTATCTCACATCTGTAATACCTCACAGTCCTGTGTATGCATCGAAACATCAGCCACAGCTCAGCCAGCATAAAGACACCCACTACTGCTATCTCATATCTGTAATACCTCACAGTCCTGTGTATACATCTGTAACATCAGCCACAGCACAGCCAGCATAGAGACACCCACTACTGCTATCTCATATCTGTAATACCTTAATACCTCACAGTCCTGTGTATACATCTGTAACATCAGCCACAGCTCAGCCAGCATAGAGACACCCACTACTGCTATCTCACATCTGTAATACCTCACAGTCCTGTGTATACATCTGTAACATCAGCCACAGCTCAGCCAGCATAAAGACACCCACTACTGCTATCTCACATCTGTAATACCTCACAGTCCTGTGTATACATCAGTACCATCAGCCACAGCTCAGCCAGCATAGAGACACCCACTACTGATCTCACATCTGTATTACCTCACAGTCCTGTGTATACATCTGTAATATCAGCCACAGCAAAGCCAGCATAGAGACGCCCACTACTGCTATCTCACATCTGTAATACCTCACAGTCCTGTGTATACATCTGTAACATCAGCCACAGCTCAGCCAGCATAGAGACACCCACTACTGCTACCTCGCATCTGTAATACATCACAGTCCTGTGTATACATCTGTGACAACAGCCACAGCACAGCCAGCAAAGAGACACCCACTACTGATCTCACATCTGTAATACCTCATAGTCCTATGTATACATCTGTAATATCAGCCACAGCACAGCCAGCATAGAGACGCCCACTACTGCTATCTCACATCTGAAATACCTCACAGTCCTGTGTATACATCTGTAACATCAGCCACAGCACAGCCAGCATAGAGACACCCACTACAGCTATCTCACATCTGTAATACCTCACAGTCCTGTGTATACATCTGTAACATCATCCACAGCACAGCCAGCATAGAGACAACCACTACTGCTATCTCACATCTGTAATACCTCACAGTCCTGTGTATACATCTGTAACATCAGCCACAGCACAGCCAGCATAGAGACAACCACTACTGCTATCTCACATCTGTAATACCTCACAGTTCTGTGTATACATCTGTAACATCAGCCACAGCTCAGCCAGCAAAGAGACACCCACTACTGCTATCTCACATCTGTAATACCTCACAGTCCTGTGTATACATCTGTAACATCAGCCACAGCTCAGCCAGCATAGAGACACCCACTACTGCTATCTCACATCTGTAATACATCACAGTCCTGTGTATACATCTGTAACAACAGCCACAGCACAGCCAGCAAAGAGACACCCACTACTGATCTCACATCTGTAATACCTCATAGTCCTGTGTATACATCTGTAATATCAGCCACAGCACAGCCAGCATAGAGATGCCCACTACTGATCTCACATCTGTAATACCTCACAGTCCTGTGTATACATCAGCCACAGCACAGCCAGCATAGAGACACCCACTACTGATCTCACATCTGTAATACCTCACAGTCCTGTGTATACTTCTGTAATATCAGCCACAACAAAGCCAGCATAGAGACGCCCACTACTGCTATCTCACATCTGTAATACATCACAGTCCTGTGTATACATCTGTAACATCAGCCACAGCTCAGCCAGCATAGTGACACCCACTACTGCTATCTCACATCTGTAATACCTCACAGTCCTGTGTATACATCTGTAACTTCAGCCACAGCACAGCCAGCATAGAGACGCCCACTGCTGCTATCTCACATCTGTAATACCTCACAGTCCTGTGTATACATCTGTAACATCAGCCACAGCTCAGCCAGCATAGTGACACCCACTACTGCTATCTCACATCTGCAATACCTCACAGTCCAGTGTATACATCTGTAACATCAGCCACAGCATAGCCAGCATACAGACGCCCACTACTGCTATCTCACATCTGTAATACCTCACAGTCCTGTGTATACATCTGTAACATCAGCCACAGCTCAGCCAGCATAGAGACGCCCACTACTGCTATCTCACATCTGTAATACCTCACAGTCCTGTGTATACATCTGTAACATCAGCCACAGCTCAGCCAGCAAAGCGATGCCCACTACTGCTATCTCACATCTGTAATACCTCACAGTCCTGTGTATACATCGTAACATCAGCCACAGCTCAGCCAGCATAGAGACACCCACTACTGCTATCTCATATCTGTAATACCTCACTGTCCTGTGTATACATCGTAACATCAGCCACATCACAGCCAGCATAGACGTCCACTACTGCTATATTACATCTGTAATACGTCACAGTCCTGTGTATACATCAGTAACATCAGCCACAGCTCAGCCAGCATAGAGATGCCCACTACTGCTATCTCACATCTGTAATACCTCACAGTCCTGTGTATACATCTGTAACATCAGCCACAGCTCAGCCAGCATAGAGACACCCACTACTGCTATCTCACATCTATAATACCTCACTGTCCTGAGTATACTTCACTAACATCAACCACAGATCAGCCAGCATAGAGACGCCCACTACTGCTATCTCACATCTATAATACCTCACAGTCCTGAGTATAGTTCTGAAACATCAGCCACCGCTCAGCCAGCATAGAGACACCCACTACTATCTCACATCTGTAATACCTCACACCGGCCCGTGTATACATCAGTAACATCAGCCACAGCTCAGCCAGCATAGAGACACCCACTACTGCTATCTCACATCTGTAATACCTCACAGTACTGTGTATACATCTATAACATCAGCCACAGCACAGCCAGAATAGAGACACCACTACTGCTATCTCATATCTGTAATACCTTAATACCTCACAGTACTGTGTATACATTTGTAACATCTGACACACCACAGCAAGCATAGAGACACCCACTACTGCTACCTCTCATCTGTAATATCTCACAGTCCTGTGTATACATCTGTAACATCAGCCACAGCTCAGCCAGTATAGAGACACCCACTACTGCTATCTCACATCTGTAATACCTCACAGTCCTGTGTATACATCTTTAACATCAGCCACAGCACAGCCAGCATAGAGACACCCACTACTGCTTTCTCACATCTGTAATACCTCACTGTCCTGTGTATACATCTTTAACATCAGCCACAGCACAGCCAGCATAGAGATGCCCACTACTGCTATCTCACATCTGTAATACCTCACAGTCCTGTGTATACATCAGCCACAGCACAGCCAGCATAGAGACACCCACTACTGATCTCACATCTGTAATACCTCACAGTCCTGTGTAAACATCTATAATATCAGCCACAGCACAGCCAGCATAGAGACGCCCACTACTGCTATCTCACATCTGTAATACCTCACAGTCCTGTGTATACATCTGTAACATCAGCCACAGCACAGCCAGCATAGAGACACCCACTACTGCTTTCTCACATCTGTAATTCCTCACAGTACTTTTTATATACCTGTAACATCTGCCACATCTCAGCCAGCATAGATACACCCACTACTGCTATCGCACATCCATAATACCTCACAGTCCTGTGTATACATCTGTAACATCAGCCACAGCACAGCCAGAATAGAGACACCCACTACTTCTATCTCACATATGTAATACCTCACAGTCGTGTGTATACATCTGTAACATCAGCCACAGTTCAGCCAGTACAGAGACACCCACTACTGCTATCTCACATCTGTAATACCTCACAATCCTGTGTATACATCTGTAACATCAGCCACAGCACAGCCAGAATAGAGACACCACTACTGTTATCTCATATCTGTAATACCTTAATACCTCACAGTACTGTGTATACATCTGTAACATCAGACACAGCACAGCTAGCATAGAGACACCCACTACTGCTATTTCACATCTGTAATACCTCACAGTCCTGTGTATACATCTGTAACATCAGCCACAGCTCAGCCAGCATAGAGACACCCACTACTGCTATCTCACATCTGTAATACCTCACAGTCCTGTATATACATCTGTAACATCAGCCACAGCTCAGCCAGCATAGAGACACCCACTACTGCTATTTCACATCTGTAATACCTCACAGTCCTGTGTATACATCTGTAACAACAGCCACAGCTCAGCCAGCATAGAGACACCCACTACTGCTATCTCACATCTGTAATACCTCACAGTCCTGTATATACATCTGTAACATCAGCCACAGCACAGCCAGCATAGAGATACCCACTACTGATCTCACATCTGTAATACCTCATAGTCCTGTGTATACATCTGTAATATCAGCCACAGCACAGCCAGCATAGAGACGCCCACTACTGCTATCTCACATCTGTAATACCTCACAGTCCTGTGTATACATCAGCCACAGCACAGCCAGCATAGAGATGCCCACTACTGCTATCTCACATCTGTAATACCTCACAGTACTGTGTATACATCAGCCACAGCACAGCCAGCATAGAGACGCCCACTACTGCTATCTCACATCTGTAATACCTCACAGTCCTGTGTATACATCTGTTACATCAGCCACAACACAGCCAGCATAGAGACACCCACTACTGCTATCTCACATCTGTAATACCTCACAGTCCTGTGTATACATCTGTAATATCAGCCACAGCACAGCCAGCATAGAGACACCCACTACTGCTATCTCACATCTGTAATATCTCACTGTCCTGTGTATACATCTGTAACATCAGCCACAGCTCAGCCAGCATTTTGACACCCACTACTGCTATCTCACATCTGTAATACATCACAGTCCTGTGTATACATCTGTAACATCAGCCACAGCACAGCCAGCATAGAGACACCCACTACTGCTATTTCACATCTGTAATACCTCACAGTCCTGTGTATACATCTGTAACATCAGCCACAGCTCAGCCAGCATAGAGACACCCACTACTGCTATCTCACATCTGTAATACCTCACAGTCCTGTATATACATCTGTAACATCAGCCACAGCTCAGCCAGCATAGAGACACCCACTACTGCTATCTCACATCTGTAATACCTCACAGTCCTGAGTATACATCTGTAACATCAGCCACAGCACAGCCAGCATAGAGATACCCACTACTGATCTCACATCTGTAATACCTCATAGTCCTGTGTATACATCTGTAATATCAGCCACAGCACAGCCAGCATAGAGATGCCCACTACTGCTATCTCACATCTGTAATACCTCACAGTCCTGTGTATACATCAGCCACAGCACAGCCAGCATAGAGATGCCCACTACTGCTATCTCACATCTGTAATACCTCACAGTCCTGTGTATACATCTGTTACATCAGCCACAACACAGCCAGCATAGAGACACCCACTACTGCTATCTCACATCTGTAATACCTCACAGTCCTGTGTATACATCTGTAATATCAGCCACAGCACAGCCAGCATAGAGACACCCACTACTGCTATCTCACATCTGTAATATCTCACTGTCCTGTGTATACATCTGTAACATCAGCCACAGCATAGCCAGCATAGAGACACCCACTACTGCTATCTCACATCTGTAATACCTCACAGTCCTGTGTATACATCTGTAACATCAGCCAAAGCTCAGCCAGCATAGAGACGCCCACTACTGCTATCTCACATCTGTAATACCTCACAGTCCTGTGTATACTTCTGTAACATCAGCCACAGCTCAGCCAGCATAGAGACACCCACTACTGCTATCTCACATCTGTAATACATCACAGTCCTGTGTATACATCTGTAACATCAGCCACAGCACAGCCAGCATAGAGACACCCACTACTGATCTCAAATCTGTAATACCTCATAGTCCTGTGTATACATCTGTAATATCAGCCACAGCACAGCCAGCATAGATACCCACTACTGATCTCACATCTGTAATACCTCATAGTCCTGTGTATACATCTGTAATATCAGCCACAGCACAGCCAGCATAGAGACGCCCACTACTGCTATCTCACATCTGTAATACCTCACAGACCTGTGTATCCATCAGCCACAGCACAGCCAGCATAGAGACACCCACTACTGATCTCACATCTGTAATACCTCACAGTCCTGTGTATACATCTGTAATATCAGCCACAGCACAGCCAGCATAGAGACACCCACTACTGATCTCACATCTGTAATACCTCACAGTCCTGTGAATACTTCTGTAATATCAGCCACAACAAAGCCAGCATAGAGACGCCCACTACTGCTATCTCCCATCTGTAATACATCACAGTCCTGTGTATACATCTGTAACATCAGCCACAGCTCAGCCAGCATAGTGACACCCACTACTGCTATCTCACATCTGTAATAACTCACAGTCCTTTGTATACATCTGTAACATCAGCCAGAGCACAGCCAGCATAGAGACGCCCACTGCTGCTATCTCACATCTGTAATACCTCACAGTCCTGAGTATACATCTGTAATATCAGCCACAGCACAGCCAGCATAGAGACGCCCACTACTGCTATCTCACATATGTAATACATCACAGTCCTGTGTATACATCTGTGACATCAGCCACAGCACAGCCAGCATAGAGACACCCACTACTGATCTCACATCTGTAATACCTCACAGTCCTGTGTATACATCTGTTACATCAGCCACAACACAGCCAGCATAGAGACACCCACTACTGATCTCACATCTGTAATACCTCACAGTCCTGCGTATACATCTGTAATATCAGCCACAGCACAGCCAGCATAGAGACGCCCACTACTGCTATCTCACATCTGTAATACCTCACTGTCCTGTGTATACATCTGTAACATCAGCCACCGCTCAGCCAGCATAGAGACACCCACTACTGCTATCTCACATCTGTAATACCTCACAGTCCTGTGTATACATCTGTAACATCAGCCACAGCTCAGCCAGCATAGAGACGCCCACTACTGCTATCTCACATCTGTAATACCTCACAGTCCTGTGTATACTTCTGTAACATCAACCACAGCTCAGCCAGCAAAGAGACACCCACTACTGCTATCTCACATCTGTAATACATCACAGTCCTGTGTATACATCTGTAACATCAGCCACAGCACAGCCAGCATAGAGACACCCACTACTGATCTCACATCTGTAATACCTCATAGTCCTGTGTATACATCTGTAATATCAGCCACAGCACAGCCAGCATAGAGACGCCCACTACTGCTATCTCACATCTGTAATACCTCAGTCCTGTGTATACATCAGCCACAGCACAGCCAGCATAGAGACACCCACTACTGATCTCACATCTGTAATACCTCACAGTCCTGTGTATACATCTGTAATATCAGCCACAGCACAGCCAGCATAGAGATGCCCACTACTGCTATCTCACATCTGTAATACCTCACAGTCCTGTGTATACATCTGTGACATCAGCCACAGCACAGCCAGCATAGAGACACCCACTACTGATCTCACATCTGTAATACCTCACAGTCCTGTGTATACATCTGTTACATCAGCCACAACACAGCCAGCATAGAGACACCCACTACTGATCTCACATCTGTAATACCTCACTGTCCTGTGTATACATCTGTAATATCAGCCACAGCACAGCCAGCATAGAGATGCCCACTACTGCTATCTCACATCTGTAATACCTCACAGTCCTGTGTATACATCTGTGACATCAGCCACAGCACAGCCAGCATAGAGACACCCACTACTGCTATCTCACATCTGTAATACCTCACAGTCCTGTGTATACATCTGTAACATCTGCCACAGCTCAGCCAGCATAGAGACGCCCACTACTGCTATCTCACATCTGTCATACCTCACAGTCCTGTGTATACTTCTGTAACATCAGCCACAGCTCAGCCAGCAAAGAGACACCCACTACTGCTATCTCACATCTGTAATACCTCACAGTCCTGTGTATACATCTGTAACATCAGCCACAGCTCAGCCAGCATAGAGACACCCACTACTGCTATCTCACATCTGTAATACATCACAGTCCTGTGTATACATCTGTAACAACAGCCACAGCACAGCCAGCAAAGAGACACCCACTTCTGATCTCACATCTGTAATACCTCATAGTCCTGTGTATACATCTGTAATATCAGCCACAGCACAGCCAGCATAGAGATGCCCACTACTGATCTCACATCTGTAATACCTCACAGTCCTGTGTATACATCAGCCACAGCACAGCCAGCATAGAGACACCCACTACTGATCTCACATCTGTAATACCTCACAGTCCTGTGTATACTTTTGTAATATCAGCCACAACAAAGCCAGCATAGAGACGCCCACTACTGCTATCTCACATCTGTAATACATCACAGTCCTGTGTATACATCTGTAACATCAGCCACAGCTCAGCCAGCATAGTGACACCCACTACTGCTATCTCACATCTGTAATACCTCACAGTCCTGTGTATACATCTGTAACTTCAGCCACAGCACAGCCAGCATAGAGACGCCCACTGCTGCTATCTCACATCTGTAATACCTCACAGTCCTGTGTATACATCTGTAACATCAGCCACAGCTCAGCCAGCATAGTGACACCCACTACTGCTATCTCACATCTGCAATACCTCACAGTCCAGTGTATACATCTGTAACATCAGCCACAGCATAGCCAGCATACAGACGCCCACTACTGCTATCTCACATCTGTAATACCTCACAGTCCTGTGTATACATCTGTAACATCAGCCACAGCTCAGCCAGCATAGAGACGCCCACTACTGCTATCTCACATCTGTAATACCTCACAGTCCTGTGTATACATCTGTAACATCAGCCACAGCTCAGCCAGCAAAGCGATGCCCACTACTGCTATCTCACATCTGTAATACCTCACAGTCCTGTGTATACATCGTAACATCAGCCACAGCTCAGCCAGCATAGAGACACCCACTACTGCTATCTCATATCTGTAATACCTCACTGTCCTGTGTATACATCGTAACATCAGCCACATCACAGCCAGCATAGACGTCCACTACTGCTATATCACATCTGTAATACGTCACAGTCCTGTGTATACATCAGTAACATCAGCCACAGCTCAGCCAGCATAGAGATGCCCACTACTGCTATCTCACATCTGTAATACCTCACAGTCCTGTGTATACATCTGTAACATCAGCCACAGCTCAGCCAGCATAGAGACACCCACTACTGCTATCTCACATCTATAATACCTCACTGTCCTGAGTATACTTCACTAACATCAACCACAGATCAGCCAGCATAGAGACGCCCACTACTGCTATCTCACATCTATAATACCTCACAGTCCTGAGTATAGTTCTGAAACATCAGCCACCGCTCAGCCAGCATAGAGACACCCACTACTATCTCACATCTGTAATACCTCACACCGGCCCGTGTATACATCAGTAACATCAGCCACAGCTCAGCCAGCATAGAGACACCCACTACTGCTATCTCACATCTGTAATACCTCACAGTACTGTGTATACATCTATAACGTCAGCCACAGCACAGCCAGAATAGAGACACCACTACTGCTATCTCATATCTGTAATACCTTAATACCTCACAGTACTGTGTATACATTTGTAACATCTGACACACCACAGCAAGCATAGAGACACCCACTACTGCTACCTCTCATCTGTAATATCTCACAGTCCTGTGTATACATCTGTAACATCAGCCACAGCTCAGCCAGTATAGAGACACCCACTACTGCTATCTCACATCTGTAATACCTCACAGTCCTGTGTATACATCTTTAACATCAGCCACAGCACAGCCAGCATAGAGACACCCACTACTGCTTTCTCACATCTGTAATACCTCACTGTCCTGTGTATACATCTTTAACATCAGCCACAGCACAGCCAGCATAGAGATGCCCACTACTGCTATCTCACATCTGTAATACCTCACAGTCCTGTGTATACATCAGCCACAGCACAGCCAGCATAGAGACACCCACTACTGATCTCACATCTGTAATACCTCACAGTCCTGTGTAAACATCTATAATATCAGCCACAGCACAGCCAGCATAGAGACGCCCACTACTGCTATCTCACATCTGTAATACCTCACAGTCCTGTGTATACATCTGTAACATCAGCCACAGCACAGCCAGCATAGAGACACCCACTACTGCTTTCTCACATCTGTAATTCCTCACAGTACTTTTTATATACCTGTAACATCTGCCACATCTCAGCCAGCATAGATACACCCACTACTGCTATCGCACATCCATAATACCTCACAGTCCTGTGTATACATCTGTAACATCAGCCACAGCACAGCCAGAATAGAGACACCCACTACTTCTATCTCACATATGTAATACCTCACAGTCGTGTGTATACATCTGTAACATCAGCCACAGTTCAGCCAGTACAGAGACACCCACTACTGCTATCTCACATCTGTAATACCTCACAATCCTGTGTATACATCTGTAACATCAGCCACAGCACAGCCAGAATAGAGACACCACTACTGTTATCTCATATCTGTAATACCTTAATACCTCACAGTACTGTGTATACATCTGTAACATCAGACACAGCACAGCTAGCATAGAGACACCCACTACTGCTATTTCACATCTGTAATACCTCACAGTCCTGTGTATACATCTGTAACATCAGCCACAGCTCAGCCAGCATAGAGACACCCACTACTGCTATCTCACATCTGTAATACCTCACAGTCCTGTATATACATCTGTAACATCAGCCACAGCTCAGCCAGCATAGAGACACCCACTACTGCTATCTCACATCTGTAATACCTCACAGTCCTGAGTATACATCTGTAACATCAGCCACAGCACAGCCAGCATAGAGATACCCACTACTGATCTCACATCTGTAATACAACATAGTCCTGTGTATACATCTGTAATATCAGCCACAGCACAGCCAGCATAGAGACGCCCACTACTGCTATCTCACATCTGTAATACCTCACAGTCCTGTGTATACATCAGCCACAGCACAGCCAGCATAGAGATGCCCACTACTGCTATCTCACATCTGTAATACCTCACAGTACTGTGTATACATCAGCCACAGCACAGCCAGCATAGAGACGCCCACTACTGCTATCTCACATCTGTAATACCTCACAGTCCTGTGTATACATCTGTAACATCAGCCACAGCTCAGCCAGCATAGAGACACCCACTACTGCTACCTCGCATCTGTAATACATCACAGTCCTGTGTATACATCTGTGACAACAGCCACAGCACAGCCAGCAAAGAGACACCCACTACTGATCTCACATCTGTAATACCTCATAGTCCTATGTATACATCTGTAATATCAGCCACAGCACAGCCAGCATAGAGACGCCCACTACTGCTATCTCACATCTGAAATACCTCACAGTCCTGTGTATACATCTGTAACATCAGCCACAGCACAGCCAGCATAGAGACACCCACTACAGCTATCTCACATCTGTAATACCTCACAGTCCTGTGTATACATCTGTAACATCATCCACAGCACAGCCAGCATAGAGACAACCACTACTGCTATCTCACATCTGTAATACCTCACAGTCCTGTGTATACATCTGTAACATCAGCCACAGCACAGCCAGCATAGAGACAACCACTACTGCTATCTCACATCTGTAATACCTCACAGTTCTGTGTATACATCTGTAACATCAGCCACAGCTCAGCCAGCAAAGAGACACCCACTACTGCTATCTCACATCTGTAATACCTCACAGTCCTGTGTATACATCTGTAACATCAGCCACAGCTCAGCCAGCATAGAGACACCCACTACTGCTATCTCACATCTGTAATACATCACAGTCCTGTGTATACATCTGTAACAACAGCCACAGCACAGCCAGCAAAGAGACACCCACTACTGATCTCACATCTGTAATACCTCATAGTCCTGTGTATACATCTGTAATATCAGCCACAGCACAGCCAGCATAGAGATGCCCACTACTGATCTCACATCTGTAATACCTCACAGTCCTGTGTATACATCAGCCACAGCACAGCCAGCATAGAGACACCCACTACTGATCTCACATCTGTAATACCTCACAGTCCTGTGTATACTTCTGTAATATCAGCCACAACAAAGCCAGCATAGAGACGCCCACTACTGCTATCTCACATCTGTAATACATCACAGTCCTGTGTATACATCTGTAACATCAGCCACAGCTCAGCCAGCATAGTGACACCCACTACTGCTATCTCACATCTGTAATACCTCACAGTCCTGTGTATACATCTGTAACTTCAGCCACAGCACAGCCAGCATAGAGACGCCCACTGCTGCTATCTCACATCTGTAATACCTCACAGTCCTGTGTATACATCTGTAACATCAGCCACAGCTCAGCCAGCATAGTGACACCCACTACTGCTATCTCACATCTGCAATACCTCACAGTCCAGTGTATACATCTGTAACATCAGCCACAGCATAGCCAGCATACAGACGCCCACTACTGCTATCTCACATCTGTAATACCTCACAGTCCTGTGTATACATCTGTAACATCAGCCACAGCTCAGCCAGCATAGAGACGCCCACTACTGCTATCTCACATCTGTAATACCTCACAGTCCTGTGTATACATCTGTAACATCAGCCACAGCTCAGCCAGCAAAGCGATGCCCACTACTGCTATCTCACATCTGTAATACCTCACAGTCCTGTGTATACATCGTAACATCAGCCACAGCTCAGCCAGCATAGAGACACCCACTACTGCTATCTCATATCTGTAATACCTCACTGTCCTGTGTATACATCGTAACATCAGCCACATCACAGCCAGCATAGACGTCCACTACTGCTATATCACATCTGTAATACGTCACAGTCCTGTGTATACATCAGTAACATCAGCCACAGCTCAGCCAGCATAGAGATGCCCACTACTGCTATCTCACATCTGTAATACCTCACAGTCCTGTGTATACATCTGTAACATCAGCCACAGCTCAGCCAGCATAGAGACACCCACTACTGCTACCTCGCATCTGTAATACATCACAGTCCTGTGTATACATCTGTGACAACAGCCACAGCACAGCCAGCAAAGAGACACCCACTACTGATCTCACATCTGTAATACCTCATAGTCCTATGTATACATCTGTAATATCAGCCACAGCACAGCCAGCATAGAGACGCCCACTACTGCTATCTCACATCTGAAATACCTCACAGTCCTGTGTATACATCTGTAACATCAGCCACAGCACAGCCAGCATAGAGACACCCACTACAGCTATCTCACATCTGTAATACCTCACAGTCCTGTGTATACATCTGTAACATCATCCACAGCACAGCCAGCATAGAGACAACCACTACTGCTATCTCACATCTGTAATACCTCACAGTCCTGTGTATACATCTGTAACATCAGCCACATCACAGCCAGCATAGAGACAACCACTACTGCTATCTCACATCTGTAATACCTCACAGTTCTGTGTATACATCTGTAACATCAGCCACAGCTCAGCCAGCAAAGAGACACCCACTACTGCTATCTCACATCTGTAATACCTCACAGTCCTGTGTATACATCTGTAACATCAGCCACAGCTCAGCCAGCATAGAGACACCCACTACTGCTATCTCACATCTGTAATACATCACAGTCCTGTGTATACATCTGTAACAACAGCCACAGCACAGCCAGCAAAGAGACACCCACTACTGATCTCACATCTGTAATACCTCATAGTCCTGTGTATACATCTGTAATATCAGCCACAGCACAGCCAGCATAGAGATGCCCACTACTGATCTCACATCTGTAATACCTCACAGTCCTGTGTATACATCAGCCACAGCACAGCCAGCATAGAGACACCCACTACTGATCTCACATCTGTAATACCTCACAGTCCTGTGTATACTTCTGTAATATCAGCCACAACAAAGCCAGCATAGAGACGCCCACTACTGCTATCTCACATCTGTAATACATCAAAGTCCTGTGTATACATCTGTAACATCAGCCACAGCTCAGCCAGCATAGTGACACCCACTACTGCTATCTCACATCTGTAATACCTCACAGTCCTGTGTATACATCTGTAACTTCAGCCACAGCACAGCCAGCATAGAGACGCCCACTGCTGCTATCTCACATCTGTAATACCTCACAGTCCTGTGTATACATCTGTAACATCAGCCACAGCTCAGCCAGCATAGTGACACCCACTACTGCTATCTCACATCTGCAATACCTCACAGTCCAGTGTATACATCTGTAACATCAGCCACAGCATAGCCAGCATACAGACGCCCACTACTGCTATCTCACATCTGTAATACCTCACAGTCCTGTGTATACATCTGTAACATCAGCCACAGCTCAGCCAGCATAGAGACGCCCACTACTGCTATCTCACATCTGTAATACCTCACAGTCCTGTGTATACATATGTAACATCAGCCACAGCTCAGCCAGCAAAGCGATGCCCACTACTGCTATCTCACATCTGTAATACCTCACAGTCCTGTGTATACATCGTAACATCAGGCACAGCTCAGCCAGCATAGAGACACCCACTACTGCTATCTCATATCTGTAATACCTCACTGTCCTGTGTATACATCGTAACATCAGCCACATCACAGCCAGCATAGACGTCCACTACTGCTATATCACATCTGTAATACGTCACAGTCCTGTGTATACATCAGTAACATCAGCCACAGCTCAGCCAGCATAGAGATGCCCACTACTGCTATCTCACATCTGTAATACCTCACAGTCCTGTGTATACATCTGTAACATCAGCCACAGCTCAGCCAGCATAGAGACACCCACTACTGCTATCTCACATCTATAATACCTCACTGTCCTGAGTATACTTCACTAACATCAACCACAGATCAGCCAGCATAGAGACGCCCACTACTGCTATCTCACATCTATAATACCTCACAGTCCTGAGTATAGTTCTGAAACATCAGCCACCGCTCAGCCAGCATAGAGACACCCACTACTATCTCACATCTGTAATACCTCACACCGGCCCGTGTATACATCAGTAACATCAGCCACAGCTCAGCCAGCATAGAGACACCCACTACTGCTATCTCACATCTGTAATACCTCACAGTACTGTGTATACATCTATAACATCAGCCACAGCACAGCCAGAATAGAGACACCACTACTGCTATCTCATATCTGTAATACCTTAATACCTCACAGTACTGTGTATACATTTGTAACATCTGACACACCACAGCAAGCATAGAGACACCCACTACTGCTACCTCTCATCTGTAATATCTCACAGTCCTGTGTATACATCTGTAACATCAGCCACAGCTCAGCCAGTATAGAGACACCCACTACTGCTATCTCACATCTGTAATACCTCACAGTCCTGTGTATACATCTTTAACATCAGCCACAGCACAGCCAGCATAGAGACACCCACTACTGCTTTCTCACATCTGTAATACCTCACTGTCCTGTGTATACATCTTTAACATCAGCCACAGCACAGCCAGCATAGAGATGCCCACTACTGCTATCTCACATCTGTAATACCTCACAGTCCTGTGTATACATCAGCCACAGCACAGCCAGCATAGAGAAACCCACTACTGATCTCACATCTGTAATACCTCACAGTCCTGTGTAAACATCTATAATATCAGCCACAGCACAGCCAGCATAGAGACGCCCACTACTGCTATCTCACATCTGTAATACCTCACAGTCCTGTGTATACATCTGTAACATCAGCCACAGCACAGCCAGCATAGAGACACCCACTACTGCTTTCTCACATCTGTAATTCCTCACAGTACTTTTTATATACCTGTAACATCTGCCACATCTCAGCCAGCATAGATACACCCACTACTGCTATCGCACATCCATAATACCTCACAGTCCTGTGTATACATCTGTAACATCAGCCACAGCACAGCCAGAATAGAGACACCCACTACTTCTATCTCACATATGTAATACCTCACAGTCGTGTGTATACATCTGTAACATCAGCCACAGTTCAGCCAGTACAGAGACACCCACTACTGCTATCTCACATCTGTAATACCTCACAATCCTGTGTATACATCTGTAACATCAGCCACAGCACAGCCAGAATAGAGACACCACTACTGTTATCTCATATCTGTAATACCTTAATACCTCACAGTACTGTGTATACATCTGTAACATCAGACACAGCACAGCTAGCATAGAGACACCCACTACTGCTATTTCACATCTGTAATACCTCACAGTCCTGTGTATACATCTGTAACATCAGCCACAGCTCAGCCAGCATAGAGACACCCACTACTGCTATCTCACATCTGTAATACCTCACAGTCCTGTATATACATCTGTAACATCAGCCACAGCTCAGCCAGCATAGAGACACCCACTACTGCTATCTCACATCTGTAATACCTCACAGTCCTGAGTATACATCTGTAACATCAGCCACAGCACAGCCAGCATAGAGATACCCACTACTGATCTCACATCTGTAATACCTCATAGTCCTGTGTATACATCTGTAATATCAGCCACAGCACAGCCAGCATAGAGACGCCCACTACTGCTATCTCACATCTGTAATACCTCACAGTCCTGTGTATACATCAGCCACAGCACAGCCAGCATAGAGATGCCCACTACTGCTATCTCACATCTGTAATACCTCACAGTACTGTGTATACATCAGCCACAGCACAGCCAGCATAGAGACGCCCACTACTGCTATCTCACATCTGTAATACCTCACAGTCCTGTGTATACATCTGTTACATCAGCCACAACACAGCCAGCATAGAGACACCCACTACTGCTATCTCACATCTGTAATACCTCACAGTCCTGTGTATACATCTGTAATATCAGCCACAGCACAGCCAGCATAGAGACACCCACTACTGCTATCTCACATCTGTAATATCTCACTGTCCTGTGTATACATCTGTAACATCAGCCACAGCTCAGCCAGCATTTTGACACCCACTACTGCTATCTCACATCTGTAATACATCACAGTCCTGTGTATACATCTGTAACATCAGCCACAGCACAGCCAGCATAGAGACACCCACTACTGCTATTTCACATCTGTAATACCTCACAGTCCTGTGTATACATCTGTAACATCAGCCACAGCTCAGCCAGCATAGAGACACCCACTACTGCTATCTCACATCTGTAATACCTCACAGTCCTGTATATACATCTGTAACATCAGCCACAGCTCAGCCAGCATAGAGACACCCACTACTGCTATCTCACATCTGTAATACCTCACAGTCCTGAGTATACATCTGTAACATCAGCCACAGCACAGCCAGCATAGAGATACCCACTACTGATCTCACATCTGTAATACCTCATAGTCCTGTGTATACATCTGTAATATCAGCCACAGCACAGCCAGCATAGAGACGCCCACTACTGCTATCTCACATCTGTAATACCTCACAGTCCTGTGTATACATCAGCCACAGCACAGCCAGCATAGAGATGCCCACTACTGCTATCTCACATCTGTAATACCTCACAGTCCTGTGTATACATCTGTTACATCAGCCACAACACAGCCAGCATAGAGACACCCACTACTGCTATCTCACATCTGTAATACCTCACAGTCCTGTGTATACATCTGTAATATCAGCCACAGCACAGCCAGCATAGAGACACCCACTACTGCTATCTCACATCTGTAATATCTCACTGTCCTGTGTATACATCTTTAACATCAGCCACAGCATAGCCAGCATAGAGACACCCACTACTGCTATCTCACATCTGTAATACCTCACAGTCCTGTGTATACATCTGTAACATCAGCCAAAGCTCAGCCAGCATAGAGACGCCCACTACTGCTATCTCACATCTGTAATACCTCACAGTCCTGTGTATACTTCTGTAACATCAGCCACAGCTCAGCCAGCATAGAGACACCCACTACTGCTATCTCACATCTGTAATACATCACAGTCCTGTGTATACATCTGTAACATCAGCCACAGCACAGCCAGCATAGAGACACCCACTACTGATCTCACATCTGTAATACCTCATAGTCCTGTGTATACATCTGTAATATCAGCCACAGCACAGCCAGCATAGACACCCACTACTGATCTCACATCTGTAATACCTCACAGTCCTGTGTATACATCTGTAATATCAGCCACAGCACAGCCAGCATAGAGACGCCCACTACTGCTATCTCACATCTGTAATACCTCACAGACCTGTGTATCCATCAGCCACAGCACAGCCAGCATAGAGACACCCACTACTGATCTCACATCTGTAATACCTCACAGTCCTGTGTATACATCTGTAATATCAGCCACAGCACAGCCAGCATAGAGACACCCACTACTGATCTCACATCTGTAATACCTCACAGTCCTGTGAATACTTCTGTAATATCAGCCACAACAAAGCCAGCATAGAGACGCCCACTACTGCTATCTCCCATCTGTAATACATCACAGTCCTGTGTATACATCTGTAACATCAGCCACAGCTCAGCCAGCATAGTGACACCCACTACTGCTATCTCACATCTGTAATACCTCACAGTCCTTTGTATACATCTGTAACATCAGCCAGAGCACAGCCAGCATAGAGACGCCCACTGCTGCTATCTCACATCTGTAATACCTCACAGTCCTGTGTATACATCTGTAACATCAGCCACAGCTCAGCCAGCATAGTGACACCCACTACTGCTATCTCACATCTGCAATACCTCACAGTCCAGTGTATACATCTGTAACATCAGCCACAGCACAGCCAGCATAGAGACACCCACTACTGCTATCTCACATCTGTAATACCTCACAGTCCTGTGTATACATCTGTAACATCAGCCACAGCACAGCCAGCATAGAGACACCCAATACTACTATCTCACATCTGTAATAACTCACTGTCCTGTGTATACATCTGTAACATCAGCCACAGCACAGCCAGCATAGAGACAACCACTACTGCTATCTCACATCTGTAATACCTCACAGTCCTGTGTATACATCTGTAACATCAGCCACAGCTCAGGCAGCATAGAGACACCCACTACTGCTATCTCACATCTGTAATACCTCACAGTCCTGTGTATACATCTGTGACATCAGCCACAGCACAGCCAGCATAGAGACACCCACTACTGATCTCACATCTGTAATACCTCACAGTCCTGTGTATACATCTGTTACATCAGCCACAACACAGCCAGCATAGAGACACCCACTACTGATCTCACATCTGTAATACCTCACAGTCCTGTGTATACATCTGTAATATCAGCCACAGCACAGCCAGCATAGAGACGCCCACTACTGCTATCTCACATCTGTAATACCTCACTGTCCTGTGTATACATCTGTAACATCAGCCACAGCATAGCCAGCATAGAGACACCCACTACTGCTATCTCACATCTGTAATACCTCACAGTCCTGTGTATACTTCTGTAACATCAACCACAGCTCAGCCAGCAAAGAGACACCCACTACTGCTATCTCACATCTGTAATACATCACAGTCCTGTGTATACATCTGTAACATCAGCCACAGCACAGCCAGCATAGAGACACCCACTACTGATCTCACATCTGTAATACCTCATAGTCCTGTGTATACATCTGTAAAATCAGCCACAGCACAGCCAGCATAGAGACGCCCACTACTGCTATCTCACATCTGTAATACCTCAGTCCTGTGTATACATCAGCCACAGCACAGCCAGCATAGAGACACCAACTACTGATCTCACATCTGTAATACCTCACAGTCCTGTGTATACATCTGTAATATCAGCCACAGCACAGCCAGCATAGAGACGCCCACTACTGCTATCTCACATCTGTAATACATCACAGTCCTGTGTATACATCTGTTACATCAGCCACAACACAGCCAGCATAGAGACACCCACTACTGATCTCACATCTGTAATACCTCACTGTCCTGTGTATACATCTGTAATATCAGCCACAGCACAGCCAGCATAGAGATGCCCACTACTGCTATCTCACATCTGTAATACCTCACAGTCCTCTGTATACATCTGTGACATCAGCCACAGCACAGCCAGCATAGAGACACCCACTACTGATCTCACATCTGTAATACCTCACAGTCCTGTGTATACATCTGTTACATCAGCCACAACACAGCCAGCATAGAGACACCCACTACTGATCTCACAACTGTAATACCTCACTGTCCTGTGTATACATCTGTAACATCAGCCACAGCATAGCCAGCATAGAGACACCCACTACTGCTATCTCACATCTGTAATACCTCACAGTCCTGTGTATACATCTGTAACATCAGCCACCGCTCAGCCAGCATAGAGACACCCACTACTGCTATCTCACATCTGTAATACCTCACAGTCCTGTGTATACATCTGTAACATCTGCCACAGCTCAGCCAGCATAGAGACGCCCACTACTGCTATCTCACATCTGTCATACCTCACAGTCCTGTGTATACTTCTGTAACATCAGCCACAGCTCAGCCAGCATAGAGACACCCACTACTGCTATCTCACATCTGTAATACCTCACAGTCCTGTGTATACATCTGTAACATCAGCCACAGCTCAGCCAGCATAGCGATGCCCACTACTGCTATCTCACATCTGTAATACCTCACAGTCCTGTGTATGCATCGTAACATCAGCCACAGCTCAGCCAGCATAAAGACACCCACTACTGCTATCTCATATCTGTAATACCTCACAGTACTGTGTATACATCGTAACATCAGCCACATCACAGCCAGCATAGAGACACCCACTACTGCTATCTCATATCTGTAATACCTTAATACCTCACAGTCCTGTGTATACATCTGTAACATCAGCCACAGCTCAGCCAGCATAGAGACACCCACTACTGCTATCTCACATCTGTAATACCTCACAGTCCTGTGTATACATCTGTAACATCAGCCACAGCTCAGCCAGCATAAAGACACCCACTACTGCTATCTCACATCTGTAATACCTCACAGTCCTGTGTATACATCTGTACCATCAGCCACAGCTCAGCCAGCATAGAGACACCCACTACTGATCTCACATCTGTAATACCTCACAGTCCTGTGTATACATCTGTAATATCAGCCACAGCAAAGCCAGCATAGAGACGCCCACTACTGCTATCTCACATCTGTAATACCTCACAGTCCTGTGTATACATCTGTAACATCAGCCACAGCTCAGCCAGCATAGAGACACCCACTACTGCTATCTCACATCTGTAATACATCACAGTCCTGTGTATACATCTGTGACAACAGCCACAGCACAGCCAGCAAAGAGACACCCACTACTGATCTCACATCTGTAATACCTCATAGTCCTATGTATACATCTGTAATATCAGCCACAGCACAGCCAGCATAGAGACGCCCACTACTGCTATCTCACATCTGAAATACCTCACAGTCCTGTGTATACATCTGTAACATCAGCCACAGCACAGCCAGCATAGAGACACCCACTACAGCTATCTCACATCTGTAATACCTCACAGTCCTGTGTATACATCTGTAACATCATCCACAGCACAGCCAGCATAGAGACAACCACTACTGCTATCTCACATCTGTAATACCTCACAGTCCTGTGTATACATCTGTAACATCAGCCACAGCACAGCCAGCATAGAGACAACCACTACTGCTATCTCACATCTGTAATACCTCACAGTTCTGTGTATACATCTGTAACATCAGCCACAGCTCAGCCAGCAAAGAGACACCCACTACTGCTATCTCACATCTGTAATACCTCACAGTCCTGTGTATACATCTGTAACATCAGCCACAGCTCAGCCAGCATAGAGACACCCACTACTGCTATCTCACATCTGTAATACATCACAGTCCTGTGTATACATCTGTAACAACAGCCACAGCACAGCCAGCAAAGAGACACCCACTACTGATCTCACATCTGTAATACCTCATAGTCCTGTGTATACATCTGTAATATCAGCCACAGCACAGCCAGCATAGAGATGCCCACTACTGCTATCTCACATCTGTAATACCTCACAGTCCTGTGTATACATCAGCCACAGCACAGCCAGCATAGAGACACCCACTACTGATCTCACATCTGTAATACCTCACAGTCCTGTGTATACTTCTGTAATATCAGCCACAACAAAGCCAGCATAGAGACGCCCACTACTGCTATCTCACATCTGTAATACATCAAAGTCCTGTGTATACATCTGTAACATCAGCCACAGCTCAGCCAGCATAGTGACACCCACTACTGCTATCTCACATCTGTAATACCTCACAGTCCTGTGTATACATCTGTAACTTCAGCCACAGCACAGCCAGCATAGAGACGCCCACTGCTGCTATCTCACATCTGTAATACCTCACAGTCCTGTGTATACATCTGTAACATCAGCCACAGCTCAGCCAGCATAGTGACACCCACTACTGCTATCTCACGTCTGCAATACCTCACAGTCCAGTGTATACATCTGTAACATCAGCCACAGCACAGCCAGCATAGAGACACCCACTACTGCTATCTCACATCTGTAATACCTCACAGTCCTGTGTATACATCTGTAACATCAGCCACAGCACAGCCAGCATAGAGACACCCAATACTGCTATCTCACATCTGTAATAACTCACAGTCCTGTGTATACATCTGTAACATCAGCCACAGCACAGCCAGCATAGAGACAACCACTACTGCTATCTCACATCTGTAATACCTCACAGTCCTGTGTATACATCTGTAACATCAGCCACAGCTCAGCCAGCATAGAGACACCCACTACTGCTATCTCACATCTGTAATACATCACAGTCCTGTGTATACATCTGTAACATCAGCCACAGCACAGCCAGCATAGAGAAACCCACTACTGCTATCTCACATCTGTAATACCTCATAGTCCTGTGTATACATCTGTAATACCAGCCACAGCACAGCCAGCATAGAGATGCCCACTACTGCTATCTCACATCTGTAATACCTCACAGTCCTGTGTATACATCAGCCACAGCACAGCCAGCATAGAGACACCCACTACTGATCTCACATCTGTAATACCTCACAGTCCTGTGTAAACATCTATAATATCAGCCACAGCACAGCCAGCATAGAGACGCCCACTACTGCTATCTCACATCTGTAATACCTCACTGTCCTGTGTATACATCTGTAACATCAGCCACAGCTCAGGCAGCATAGAGACACCCACTACTGCTATCTCACATCTGTAATACCTCACAGTCCTGTGTATACATCTGTGACATCAGCCACAGCACAGCCAGCATAGAGACACCCACTACTGATCTCACATCTGTAATACCTCACAGTCCTGTGTATACATCTGTTACATCAGCCACAACACAGCCAGCATAGAGACACCCACTACTGATCTCACATCTGTAATACCTCACAGTCCTGTGTATACATCTGTAATATCAGCCACAGCACAGCCAGCATAGAGACGCCCACTACTGCTATCTCACATCTGTAATACCTCACTGTCCTGTGTATACATCTGTAACATCAGCCACAGCATAGCCAGCATAGAGACACCCACTACTGCTATCTCACATCTGTAATACCTCACAGTCCTGTGTATACATCTGTAACATCAGCCACCGCTCAGCCAGCATAGAGACACCCACTACTGCTATCTCACATCTGTAATACCTCACAGTCCTGTGTATACATCTGTAACATCAGCCACAGCTCAGGCAGCATAGAGACACCCACTACTGCTATCTCACATCTGTAATACCTCACAGTCCTGTGTATACATCTGTGACATCAGCCACAGCACAGCCAGCATAGAGACACCCACTACTGATCTCACATCTGTAATACCTCACAGTCCTGTGTATACATCTGTTACATCAGCCACAACACAGCCAGCATAGAGACACCCACTACTGATCTCACATCTGTAATACCTCACAGTCCTGTGTATACATCTGTAATATTAGCCACAGCACAGCCAGCATAGAGACGCCCACTACTGCTATCTCACATCTGTAATACCTCACTGTCCTGTGTATACATCTGTAACATCAGCCACAGCATAGCCAGCATAGAGACACCCACTACTGCTATCTCACATCTGTAATACCTCACAGTCCTGTGTATACATCTGTAACATCAGCCACCGCTCAGCCAGCATAGAGACACCCACTACTGCTATCTCACATCTGTAATACCTCACAGTCCTGTGTATACATCTGTAACATCAGCCACAGCTCAGCCAGCAGAGACGCCCACTACTGCTATCTCACATCTGTAATACCTCACAGTCCTGTGTATACTTCTGTAACATCAACCACAGCTCAGCCAGCAAAGAGACAACCACTACTGATCTCACATCTGTAATACCTCATAGTCCTGTGTATACATCTGTAATATCAGCCACAGCACAGCCAGCATAGAGACACCCACTACTGCTATCTCACATCTGTAATACCTCACAGTCCTGTGTATACATCTGTAACATCAGCCACAGCTCAGCCAGCAGAGACGCCCACTACTGCTATCTCACATCTGTAATACATCACAGTCCTGTGTATACATCTGTAACATCAGCCACAGCACAGCCAGCATAGAGACACCCACTACTGATCTCACATCTGTAATACCTCATAGTCCTGTGTATACATCTGTAATATCAGCCACAGCACAGCCAGCATAGAGACGCCCACTACTGCTATCTCACATCTGTAATACCTCAGTCCTGTGTATACATCAGCCACAGCACAGCCAGCATAGAGACACCAACTACTGATCTCACATCTGTAATACCTCACAGTCCTGTGTATACATCTGTAATATCAGCCACAGCACAGCCAGCATAGAGACGCCCACTACTGCTATCTCACATCTGTAATACATCACAGTCCTGTGTATACATTTGTTACATCAGCCACAACACAGCCAGCATAGAGACACCCACTACTGATCTCACATCTGTAATACCTCACTGTCCTGTGTATACATCTGTAATATCAGCCACAGCTCAGCCAGCATAGAGATGCCCACTACTGCTATCTCACATCTGTAATACCTCACAGTCCTGTGTATACATCTGTGACATCAGCCACAGCACAGCCAGCATAGAGACACCCACTACTGATCTCACATCTGTAATACCTCACAGTCCTGTGTAAACATCTATAATATCAGCCACAGCACAGCCAGCATAGAGACGCCCACTACTGCTATCTCACATCTGTAATACCTCACTGTCCTGTGTATACATCTGTAACATCAGCCACAGCATAGCCGGCATAGAGACGCCCACTACTGCTATCTCACATCTGTAATACCTCACAGTCCTGTGTATACATCTGTAACATCAGCCACAGCTCAGCCAGCATAGAGACGCCCACTACTGCTATCTCACATCTGTAATACCTCACAGTCCTGTGTATACTTCTGTAACATCAGCCACAGCTCAGCCAGCATAGAGACACCCACTACTGCTATCTCACATCTGTAATACCTCACAGTCCTGTGTATACATCTGTAACATCAGCCACAGCTCAGCCAGCAAAGCGATGCCCACTACTGCTATCTCACATCTGTAATACCTCACAGTCCTGTGTATACATCGTAACATCAGCCACAGCTCAGCCAGCATAGAGACACCCACTACTGCTATCTCATATCTGTAATACCTCACTGTACTGTGTATACATCGTAACATCAGCCACATCACAGCCAGCATAGACGTCCACTACTGCTATATCACATCTGTAATACGTCACAGTCCTGTGTATACATCAGTAACATCAGCCACAGCTCAGCCAGCATAGAGATGCCCACTACTGCTATCTCACATCTGTAATACCTCACAGTCCTGTGTATACATCTGTAACATCAGCCACAGCTCAGCCAGCATAGAGACACCCACTACTGCTATCTCACATCTATAATACCTCACAGTCCTGAGTATACTTCACTAACATCAACCACAGATCAGCCAGCATAGAGACACCCACTACTGCTATCTCACATCTATAATACCTCACAGTCCTGAGTATAGTTCTGAAACATCAGCCACCGCTCAGCCAGCATAGAGACACCCACTACTATCTCACATCTGTAATACCTCACAGTCCCGTGTATACATCAGTAACATCAGCCACAGCTCAGCCAGCATAGAGACACCCACTACTGCTATCTCACATCTGTAATACCTCACAGTACTGTGTATACATCTATAACATCAGCCACAGCACAGCCAGAATAGAGACACCACTACTGCTATCTCATATCTGTAATACCTTAATACCTCACAGTACTGTGTATACATTTGTAACATCTGACACACCACAGCAAGCATAGAGACACCCACTACTGCTACCTCTCATCTGTAATATCTCACAGTCCTGTGTATACATCTGTAACATCAGCCACAGCTCAGCCAGTATAGAGACACCCACTACTGCTATCTCACATCTGTAATACCTCACAGTCCTGTGTATACATCTTTAACATCAGCCACAGCACAGCCAGCATAGAGACACCCACTACTGCTTTCTCACATCTGTAATACCTCACTGTCCTGTGTATACATCTTTAACATCAGCCACAGCACAGCCAGCATAGAGACACCCACTACTGCTATCTCACATCTGTAGTACCTCACAGTCCTGTGTATACATCTGTAACATCAGCCACAGCACAGCCAGCATAGAGACACCCACTACTGCTTTCTCACATCTGTAATTCCTCACAGTACTTTTTATATACCTGTAACATCTGCAACATCTCAGCCAGCATAGAGACACCCACTACTGCTATCGCACATCCATAATACCTCACAGTCCTGTGTATACATCTGTAACATCAGCCACAGCACAGCCAGAATAGAGACACCCACTACTTCTATCTCACATATGTAATACCTCACAGTCATGTGTATACATCTGTAACATCAGCCACAGTTCAGCCAGTACAGAGACACCCACTACTGCTATCTCACATCTGTAATACCTCACAATCTTGTGTATACATCTGTAACATCAGCCACAGCACAGCCAGAATAGAGACACCACTACTGTTATCTCATATCTGTAATACCTTAATACCTCACAGTACTGTGTATACATCTGTAACATCAGACACTGCACAGCTAGCATAGAGACACCCACTACTGCTATTTCACATCTGTAATATCTCACTGTCCTGTGTATACATCTGTAAAATCAGCCACAGCATAGCCAGCATAGAGACACCCACTACTGCTATCTCACATCTGTAATACCTCACAGTCCTGTGTATACATCTGTAACATCAGCCAAAGCTCAGCCAGCATAGAGACGCCCACTACTGCTATCTCACATCTGTAATACCTCACAGTCCTGTGTATACTTCTGTAACATCAGCCACAGTTCAGCCAGCATAGAGACACCCACTACTGCTATCTCACATCTGTAATACATCACAGTCCTGTGTATACATCTGTAACATCAGCCACAGCACAGCCAGCATAGAGACACCCACTACTGATCTCACATCTGTAATACCTCATAGTCCTGTGTATACATCTGTAATATCAGCCACAGCACAGCCAGCATAGAGACGCCCACTACTGCTATCTCACATCTGTAATACCTCAAAGACCTGTGTATCCATCAGCCACAGCACAGCCAGCATAGAGACACCCACTACTGATCTCACATCTGTAATACCTCACAGTCCTGTGTATACATCTGTAATATCAGCCACAGCACAGCCAGCATAGAGACGCCCACTACAGCTATCCCACATCTTTAATACATCACAGTCCTGTGTATACATCTGTGACATCAGCCACAGCACAGCCAGCAGAGAGACACCCACTACTGATCTCACATCTGTAATACCTCACAGTCCTGTGTATACATCTGTTACATCAGCCACAACACAGCCAGCATAGAGACACCCACTACTAATCTCACATCTGTAATACCTCACAGTCCTGTGAATACTTCTGTAATATCAGCCACAACAAAGCCAGCATAGAGACGCCCACTACTGCTATCTCCCATCTGTAATACATCACAGTCCTGTGTATACATCTGTAACATCAGCCACAGCTCAGCCAGCATAGTGACACCCACTACTGCTATCTCACATCTGTAATACCTCACAGTCCTTTGTATACATCTGTAACATCAGCCAGAGCACAGCCAGCATAGAGACGCCCACTGCTGCTATCTCACATCTGTAATACCTCACAGTCCTGTGTATACATCTGTAACATCAGCCACAGCTCAGCCAGCATAGTGACACCCACTACTGCTATCTCACATCTGCAATACCTCACTGTCCAGTGTATACATCTGTAACATCAGCCACAGCACAGCCAGCATAGAGACACCCAATACTACTATCTCACATCTGTAATAACTCAGTCCTGTGTATACATCTGTAACATCAGCCACAGCACAGCCAGCATAGAGACAACCACTACTGCTATCTCACATCTGTAATATCTCACAGTCCTGTGTATACATCTGTAACATCAGCCACAGCTCAGGCAGCATAGAGACACCAACTACTGCTATCTCACATCTGTAATACCTCACAGTCCTGTGTAAACATCTATAATATCAGCCACAGCACAGCCAGCATAGAGACGCCCAGTACTGCTATCTCACACCTGTAATACATCACAGTCCTGTGTATACATCTGTGACATCAGCCACAGCACAGCCAGCATAGAGACACCCACTACTGATCTCACATCTGTAATACCTCACAGTCCTGTGTATACATCTGTTACATCAGCCACAACACAGCCAGCATAGAGACACCCACTACTGATCTCAAATCTGTAATACCTCACAGTCCTGTGTATACATCTGTAATATCAGCCACAGCACTGCCAGCATAGAGACGCCCACTACTGCTATCTCACATCTGTAATACCTCACTGTCCTGTGTATACAACTGTAACATCAGCCACAGCATAGCCAGCATAGAGACGCCCACTACTGCTATCTCACATCTGTAATACCTCACAGTCCTGTGTATACATCTGTAACATCAGCCACTGCTCAGCCAGCATAGAGACGCCCACTACTGCTATCTCACATCTGTAATACCTCACAGTCCTGTGTATACATCGTAACATCAGCCACAGCTCAGCCAGCATAGAGACACCCACTACTGCTATCTCATATCTGTAATACCTCACTGTCCTGTGTATACATCGTAACATCAGCCACATCACAGCCAGCATAGACGCCCACTACTGCTATATCACATCTGTAATACATCACAGTCCTGTGTATACATCAGTAACATCAGCCACAGCTCAGCCAGCATAGAGATGCCCACTACTGCTATCTCACATCTGTAATACCTCACAGTCCTGTGTATACATCTGTAACATCAGCCACAGCTCAGCCAGCATAGAGACACCCACTACTGCTATCTCACATCTGCAATACCTCACTGTCCAGTGTATACATCTGTAACATCAGCCACAGCACAGCCAGCATAGAGACACCCAATACTACTATCTCACATCTGTAATAACTCACAGTCCTGTGTATACATCTGTAACATCAGCCACAGCACAGCCAGCATAGAGACAACCACTACTGCTATCTCACATCTGTAATATCTCACAGTCCTGTGTATACATCTGTAACATCAGCCACAGCTCAGGCAGCATAGAGACACCAACTACTGCTATCTCACATCTGTAATACCTCACAGTCCTGTGTAAACATCTATAATATCAGCCACAGCACAGCCAGCATAGAGACGCCCAGTACTGCTATCTCACACCTGTAATACATCACAGTCCTGTGTATACATCTGTGACATCAGCCAGAGCACAGCCAGCATAGAGACACCCACTACTGATCTCACATCTGTAATACCTCACAGTCCTGTGTATACATCTGTTACATCAGCCACAACACAGCCAGCATAGAGACACCCACTACTGATCTCACATCTGTAATACCTCACAGTCCTGTGTATACATCTGTAATATCAGCCACAGCACTGCCAGCATAGAGACGCCCACTACTGCTATCTCACATCTGTAATACCTCACTGTCCTGTGTATACAACTGTAACATCAGCCACAGCATAGCCAGCATAGAGACGCCCACTACTGCTATCTCACATCTGTAATACCTCACAGTCCTGTGTATACATCTGTAACATCAGCCACCGCTCAGCCAGCATAGAGACGCCCACTACTGCTATCTCACATCTGTAATACCTCACAGTCCTGTGTATACATCGTAACATCAGCCACAGCTCAGCCAGCATAGAGACACCCACTACTGCTATCTCATATCTGTAATACCTCACTGTCCTGTGTATACATCGTAACATCAGCCACATCACAGCCAGCATAGACGCCCACTACTGCTATATCACATCTGTAATACATCACAGTCCTGTGTATACATCAGTAACATCAGCCACAGCTCAGCCAGCATAGAGATGCCCACTACTGCTATCTCACATCTGTAATACCTCACAGTCCTGTGTATACATCTGTAACATCAGCCACAGCTCAGCCAGCATAGAGACACCCACTACTGCTATCTCACATCTATAATACCTCACAGTCCTGAGTATACTTCACTAACATCAACCACAGATCAGCCAGCATAGAGACGCCCACTACTGCTATCTCACATCTATAATACCTCACAGTCCTGAGTATAGTTCTGTAACATCAGCCACCGCTCAGCCAGCATAGAGACACCCACTACTATCTCACATCTGTAATACCTCACAGTCCGGTGTATACATCAGTAACATCAGCCACAGCTCAGCCAGCATAGAGACACCCACTACTGCTATCTCACATCTGTAATACCTCACAGTACTGTGTATACATCTATAACATCAGCCACAGCACAGCCAGAATAGAGACACCACTACTGCTATCTCATATCTGTAATACCTTAATACCTCACAGTACTGTGTATACATTTGTAACATCAGACACACCACAGCAAGCATAGAGACACCCACTACTGCTACCTCTCATCTGTAATACCTCACAGTACTGTGTATACATCTGTAACATCAGCCACAGCTCAGCCAGCATAGTGACACCCACTACTGCTATCTCACATCTGCAATACCTCACTGTCCAGTGTATACATCTGTAACATCAGCCACAGCACAGCCAGCATAGAGACACCCAATACTACTATCTCACATCTGTAATAACTCACAGTCCTGTGTATACATCTGTAACATCAGCCACAGCACAGCCAGCATAGAGACAACCACTACTGCTATCTCACATCTGTAATATCTCACAGTCCTGTGTATACATCTGTAACATCAGCCACAGCTCAGGCAGCATAGAGACACCAACTACTGCTATCTCACATCTGTAATACCTCACAGTCCTGTGTAAACATCTATAATATCAGCCACAGCACAGCCAGCATAGAGACGCCCAGTACTGCTATCTCACACCTGTAATACATCACAGTCCTGTGTATACATCTGTGACATCAGCCACAGCACAGCCAGCATAGAGACACCCACTACTGATCTCACATCTGTAATACCTCACAGTCCTGTGTATACATCTGTTACATCAGCCATAACACAGCCAGCATAGAGACACCCACTACTGATCTCACATCTGTAATACCTCACAGTCCTGTGTATACATCTGTAATATCAGCCACAGCACTGCCAGCATAGAGACGCCCACTACTGCTATCTCACATCTGTAATACCTCACTGTCCTGTGTATACAACTGTAACATCAGCCACAGCATAGCCAGCATAGAGACGCCCACTACTGCTATCTCACATCTGTAATACCTCACAGTCCTGTGTATACATCTGTAACATCAGCCACCGCTCAGCCAGCATAGAGACGCCCACTACTGCTATCTCACATCTGTAATACCTCACAGTCCTGTGTATACATCGTAACATCAGCCACAGCTCAGCCAGCATAGAGACACCCACTACTGCTATCTCATATCTGTAATACCTCACTGTCCTGTGTATACATCGTAACATCAGCCACATCACAGCCAGCATAGACGCCCACTACTGCTATATCACATCTGTAATACATCACAGTCCTGTGTATACATCAGTAACATCAGCCACAGCTCAGCCAGCATAGAGATGCCCACTACTGCTATCTCACATCTGTAATACCTCACAGTCCTGTGTATACATCTGTAACATCAGCCACAGCTCAGCCAGCATAGAGACACCCACTACTGCTATCTCACATCTGCAATACCTCACTGTCCAGTGTATACATCTGTAACATCAGCCACAGCACAGCCAGCATAGAGACACCCAATACTACTATCTCACATCTGTAATAACTCACAGTCCTGTGTATACATCTGTAACATCAGCCACAGCACAGCCAGCATAGAGACAACCACTACTGCTATCTCACATCTGTAATATCTCACAGTCCTGTGTATACATCTGTAACATCAGCCACAGCTCAGGCAGCATAGAGACACCAACTACTGCTATCTCACATCTGTAATACCTCACAGTCCTGTGTAAACATCTATAATATCAGCCACAGCACAGCCAGCATAGAGACGCCCAGTACTGCTATCTCACACCTGTAATACATCACAGTCCTGTGTATACATCTGTGACATCAGCCAGAGCACAGCCAGCATAGAGACACCCACTACTGATCTCACATCTGTAATACCTCACAGTCCTGTGTATACATCTGTTACATCAGCCACAACACAGCCAGCATAGAGACACCCACTACTGATCTCACATCTGTAATACCTCACAGTCCTGTGTATACATCTGTAATATCAGCCACAGCACTGCCAGCATAGAGACGCCCACTACTGCTATCTCACATCTGTAATACCTCACTGTCCTGTGTATACAACTGTAACATCAGCCACAGCATAGCCAGCATAGAGACGCCCACTACTGCTATCTCACATCTGTAATACCTCACAGTCCTGTGTATACATCTGTAACATCAGCCACCGCTCAGCCAGCATAGAGACGCCCACTACTGCTATCTCACATCTGTAATACCTCACAGTCCTGTGTATACATCGTAACATCAGCCACAGCTCAGCCAGCATAGAGACACCCACTACTGCTATCTCATATCTGTAATACCTCACTGTCCTGTGTATACATCGTAACATCAGCCACATCACAGCCAGCATAGACGCCCACTACTGCTATATCACATCTGTAATACATCACAGTCCTGTGTATACATCAGTAACATCAGCCACAGCTCAGCCAGCATAGAGATGCCCACTACTGCTATCTCACATCTGTAATACCTCACAGTCCTGTGTATACATCTGTAACATCAGCCACAGCTCAGCCAGCATAGAGACACCCACTACTGCTATCTCACATCTATAATACCTCACAGTCCTGAGTATACTTCACTAACATCAACCACAGATCAGCCAGCATAGAGACGCCCACTACTGCTATCTCACATCTATAATACCTCACAGTCCTGAGTATAGTTCTGTAACATCAGCCACCGCTCAGCCAGCATAGAGACACCCACTACTATCTCACATCTGTAATACCTCACAGTCCGGTGTATACATCAGTAACATCAGCCACAGCTCAGCCAGCATAGAGACACCCACTACTGCTATCTCACATCTGTAATACCTCACAGTACTGTGTATACATCTATAACATCAGCCACAGCACAGCCAGAATAGAGACACCACTACTGCTATCTCATATCTGTAATACCTTAATACCTCACAGTACTGTGTATACATTTGTAACATCAGACACACCACAGCAAGCATAGAGACACCCACTACTGCTACCTCTCATCTGTAATACCTCACAGTACTGTGTATACATCAGCCACAGCACAGCCAGCATAGAGACGCCCACTACTGCTATCTCACATCTGTAAAACCTCACAGTCCTGTGTATACATCTGTTACATCAGCCACAACACAGCCAGCATAGAGACACCCACTACTGATCTCACATCTGTAATACCTCACAGTCCTGTGTATACATCTGTAATATCAGCCACAGCACAGCCAGCATAGAGACACCCACTACTGCTATCTCACATCTGTAATATCTCACTGTCCTGTGTATACATCTGTAACATCAGCCACAGCATAGCCAGCATAGAGACACCCACTACTGCTATCTCAAATCTGTAATACCTCACAGTCCTGTGTATACATCTGTAAGATCAGCCACAGCTCAGCCAGCATAGAGACGCCCACTACTGCTATCTCACATCTGTAATACCTCACAGTCCTGTGTATACTTCTATAACATCAGCCACAGCTCAGCCAGCATAGAGACACCCACTACTGCTTTCTCACATCTGTAATACATCACAGTCCTGTGTATACATCTGTAACATCAGCCACAGCACAGCCAGCATAGAGACACCCACTACTGATCTCACATCTGTAATACCTCATAGTCCTGTGTATACATCTGTAATATCAGCCACAGCACAGCCAGCATAGAGATGCCCACTACTGCTATCTCACATCTGTAATACCTCACAGACCTGTGTATCCATCAGCCACAGCACAGCCAGCATAGAGACATCCACTACTGATCTCACATCTGTAATACCTCACAGTCATGTGTATACATCTGTAATATCAGCCACAGCACAGCCAGCATAGAGACGCCCACTACTGCTATCTCACATCTGTAATACCTCACAGTCCTGTGTATACATCTGTAACATCAGCCACCGCTCAGCCAGCATAGAGACACCCACTACTGCTATCTCACATCTGTAATACCTCACTGTCCTGTGTATACATCTGTAACATCAGCCACAGCTCAACCAGCATAGAGACGCCCACTACTGCTATCTCACATCTGTAATACCTCACAGTCCTGTGTATACTTCTGTAACATCAGCCACAGCTCAGCCAGCACAGAGACACCCACTACTGCTATCTCACATCTGTAATACCTCACAGTCCTGTGTATACATCTGTAACATCAGCCACAGCTCAGCCAGCATAGCGATGCCCACTACTGCTATCTCACATCTGTAATACCTCACAGTCCTGTGTATACATCGTAACATCAGCCACAGCTCAGCCAGCATAGAGACACCCACTACTGCTATCTCATATCTGTAATACCTCACAGTCCTGTGTATACATCGTAACATCAGCCACATCACAGCCAGCATAGACGCCCACTACTGCTATATCACATCTGTAATACTTCACAGTCCTGTGCATACATCAGTAACATCAGCCACAGCTCAGCCAGCATAGAGATGCCCACTACTGCTATCTCACATCTGTAATACCTCACAGTCCTGTGTATACATCTGTAACATCAGCCACAGCTCAGCCAGCATAGAGACACCCACTACTGCTATTTCACATCTGTAATACCTCACAGTCCTGTGTATACATCTGTAACATCAGCCACAGCTCAGCCAGCATAGAGACACCCACTACTGCTATCTCACTTCTGTAATACCTCACAGTCCTGTGTATACATCTGTAACATCAGCCACAGCTCAGCCAGCATAGAGACACCCACTACTGCTATCTCACATCTGTAATACCTCACAGTCCTGAGTATACATCTGTAACATCAGCCACAGCACAGCCAGCATAGAGATACCCACTACTGATCTCACATCTGTAATACCTCATAGTCCTGTGTATACATCTGTAATATCAGCCACAGCACAGCCAGCATAGAGACGCCCACTACTGCTATCTCACATCTGTAATACCTCACAGTCCTGTGTATACATCAGCCACAGCACAGCCAGCATAGAGATGCCCTCTACTGCTATCTCACATCTGTAATACCTCACAGTCCTGTGTATACATCAGTAACATCAGCCACAGCACAGCCAGCATAGAGATGCCCACTACTGCTATCTCACATCTGTAATACGTCACAGTCCTGTGCATACATCAGTAACATCAGCCACAGCTCAGCCAGCATAGAGATGCCCACTACTGCTATCTCACATCTGTAATACCTCACAGTCCTGTGTATACATCTGTAACATCAGCCACAGCTCAGCCAGCATAGAGACACCCACTACTGCTATCTCACATCTATAATACCTCACAGTCCTGAGTATACTTCAGTAACATCATCCACAGCTCAGCCAGCATAGAGATGCCCACTACTGCGATCTCACATCTATAATACCTCACAGTACTGAGTATACTTATGTAACATCAGCCACCGCTCAGCCAGCATAGAGACACCCACTACTATGTCACATCTGTAATACCTCACAGTCCCGTGTATACATCTGTAACATCAGCACAGCTCAGCCAGCATAGAGACACCCACTACTGCTATCTCACATCTGTAATACCTCACAGTACTGTGTATACATCTGTAACATCAGCCACAGCACAGCCAGAATAGAGACAACACTACTGCTATCTCATATCTGTAATACCTTAATACCTCACAGTACTGTGTATACATTTGTAACATCAGACACACCTCAGCAAGCATAGAGACACCCACTACTGCTATCTCTCATCTGTAATATCTCACAGTCCTGTGTATACATCTGTAACATCAGCCACAGCTCAGCCAGCACAGAGACACCCACTACTGCTATCTCACATCTGTAATACCTCACAGTACTGTGTATACATCTGTAACATCAGCCACAGCACAGCCAGAATAGAGACACCACTACTGCTATCTCATATCTGTAATACCTTAATACCTCACAGTACTGTGTATACATTTGTAACATCAGACACACCTCAGCAAGCATAGAGACACCCACTACTGCTATCTCTCATCTGTAATATCTCACAGTCCTGTGTATACATCTGTAACATCAGCCACAGCTCAGCCAGCACAGAGACACCCACTACTGCTATCTCACATCTGTAATACCTCATAGTCCTGTGTATACATCTGTAATATCAGCCACAGCACAGCCAGCATAGAGACGCCCACTACTGCTATCTCACATCTGTAATACCTCACAGTCCTGTGTATACATCAGCCACAGCACAGCCAGCATAGAGATGCCCACTAGTGCTATCTCACATCTGTAATACCTCACAGTCCTGTGTATACATCTGTTACATCAGCCACAACACAGCCAGCATAGAGACACCCACTACTGCTATCTCACATCTGTAATACCTCACAGTCCTGTGTATACATCTGTAATATCAGCCACAGCACAGCCAGCATAGAGACACCCACTACTGCTATCTCACATCTGTAATATCTCACTGTCCTGTGTATACATCTGTAACATCAGCCACAGCATAGCCAGCATAGAGACACCCACTACTGCTATCTCACATCTGTAATACCTCACAGTCCTGTGTATACATCTGTAACATCAGCCAAAGCTCAGCCAGCATAGAGACGCCCACTACTGCTATCTCACATCTGTAATACCTCACAGTCCTGTGTATACTTCTGTAACATCAGCCACAGCTCAGCCAGCATAGAGACACCCACTACTGCTATCTCACATCTGTAATACATCACAGTCCTGTGTATACATCTGTAACATCAGCCACAGCACAGCCAGCATAGAGACACCCACTACTGATCTCACATCTGTAATACCTCATAGTCCTGTGTATACATCTGTAATATCAGCCACAGCACAGCCAGCATAGTCACCCACTACTGATCTCACATCTGTAATACCTCATAGTCCTGTGTATACATCTGTAATATCAGCCACAGCACAGCCAGCATAGAGACGCCCACTACTGCTATCTCACATCTGTAATACCTCACAGACCTGTGTATCCATCAGCCACAGCACAGCCAGCATAGAGACACCCACTACTGATCTCACATCTGTAATACCTCACAGTCCTGTGTATACATCTGTAATATGAGCCACAGCACAGCCAGCATAGAGACACCCACTACTGATCTCACATCTGTAATATCTCACAGTCCTGTGAATACTTCTGTAATATCAGCCACAACAAAGCCAGCATAGAGACGCCCACTACTGCTATCTCCCATCTGTAATACATCACAGTCCTGTGTATACATCTGTAACATCAGCCACAGCTCAGCCAGCATAGTGACACCCACTACTGCTATCTCACATCTGTAATACCTCACAGTCCTTTGTATACATCTGTAACATCAGCCAGAGCACAGCCAGCATAGAGACGCCCACTGCTGCTATCTCACATCTGTAATACCTCACAGTCCTGTGTATACATCTGTAACATCAGCCACAGCTCAGCCAGCATAGTGACACCCACTACTGCTATCTCACATCTGCAATACCTCACAGTCCAGTGTATACATCTGCAACATCAGCCACAGCACAGCCAGCATAGAGACACCCACTACTGCTATCTCACATCTGTAATACCTCACAGTCCTGTGTATACATCTGTAACATCAGCCACAGCACAGCCAGCATAGAGACACCCAATACTACTATCTCACATCTGTAATAACTCACTGTCCTGTGTATACATCTGTAACATCAGCCACAGCACAGCCAGCATAGAGACAACCACTACTGCTATCTCACATCTGTAATACCTCACAGTCCTGTGTATACATCTGTAACATCAGCCACAGCTCAGGCAGCATAGAGACACCCACTACTGCTATCTCACATCTGTAATACCTCACAGTCCTGTGTATACATCTGTGACATCAGCCACAGCACAGCCAGCATAGAGACACCCACTACTGATCTCACATCTGTAATACCTCACAGTCCTGTGTATACATCTGTTACATCAGCCACAACACAGCCAGCATAGAGACGCCCACTACTGCTATCTCACATCTGTAATACATCACAGTCCTGTGTATACATCAGCCACAGCACAGCCAGCATAGAGACACCAACTACTGATCTCACATCTGTAATACCTCACAGTCCTGTGTATACATCTGTAATATCAGCCACAGCACAGCCAGCATAGAGACGCCCACTACTGCTATCTCACATCTGTAATACATCACAGTCCTGTGTATACATCTGTTACATCAGCCACAACACAGCCAGCATAGAGACACCCACTACTGATCTCACATCTGTAATACCTCACTGTCCTGTGTATACATCTGTAATATCAGCCACAGCACAGCCAGCATAGAGATGCCCACTACTGCTATCTCACATCTGTAATACCTCACAGTCCTGTGTATACATCTGTGACATCAGCCACAGCACAGCCAGCATAGAGACACCCACTACTGATCTCACATCTGTAATACCTCACAGTCCTGTGTATACATCTGTTACATCAGCCACAACACAGCCAGCATAGAGACACCCACTACTGATCTCACAACTGTAATACCTCACTGTCCTGTGTATACATCTGTAACATCAGCCACAGCATAGCCAGCATAGAGACACCCACTACTGCTATCTCACATCTGTAATACCTCACAGTCCTGTGTATACATCTGTAACATCAGCCACCGCTCAGCCAGCATAGAGACACCCACTACTGCTATCTCACATCTGTAATACCTCACAGTCCTGTGTATACATCTGTAACATCTGCCACAGCTCAGCCAGCATAGAGACGCCCACTACTGCTATCTCACATCTGTCATACCTCACAGTCCTGTGTATACTTCTGTAACATCAGCCACAGCTCAGCCAGCATAGAGACACCCACTACTGCTATCTCACATCTGTAATACCTCACAGTCCTGTGTATACATCTGTAACATCAGCCACAGCTCAGCCAGCATAGCGATGCCCACTACTGCTATCTCACATCTGTAATACCTCACAGTCCTGTGTATGCATCGTAACATCAGCCACAGCTCAGCCAGCATAAAGACACCCACTACTGCTATCTCATATCTGTAATACCTCACAGTACTGTGTATACATCGTAACATCAGCCACATCACAGCCAGCATAGAGACACCCACTACTGCTATCTCATATATGTAATACCTTAATACCTCACAGTCCTGTGTATACATCTGTAACATCAGCCACAGCTCAGCCAGCATAGAGACACCCACTACTGCTATCTCACATCTGTAATACCTCACAGTCCTGTGTATACATCTGTAACATCAGCCACAGCTCAGCCAGCATAAAGACACCCACTACTGCTATCTCACATCTGTAATACCTCACAGTCCTGTGTATACATCTGTACCATCAGCCACAGCTCAGCCAGCATAGAGACACCCACTACTGATCTCACATCTGTAATACCTCACAGTCCTGTGTATACATCTGTAATATCAGCCACAGCAAAGCCAGCATAGAGACGCCCACTACTGCTATCTCACATCTGTAATACCTCACAGTCCTGTGTATACATCTGTAACATCAGCCACAGCTCAGCCAGCATAGAGACACCCACTACTGCTATCTCACATCTGTAATACATCACAGTCCTGTGTATACATCTGTGACAACAGCCACAGCACAGCCAGCAAAGAGACACCCACTACTGATCTCACATCTGTAATACCTCATAGTCCTATGTATACATCTGTAATATCAGCCACAGCACAGCCAGCATAGAGACGCCCACTACTGCTATCTCACATCTGAAATACCTCACAGTCCTGTGTATACATCTGTAACATCAGCCACAGCACAGCCAGCATAGAGACACCCACTACTGCTATTTCACATCTGTAATACCTCACAGTCCTGTGTATACATCTGTAACATCAGCCACAGCTCAGCCAGCATAGAGACACCCACTACTGCTATCTCACATCTGTAATACCTCACAGTCCTGTGTATACATCTGTAACATCAGCCACAGCTCAGCCAGCATAGAGACACCCACTACTGCTATCTCACATCTGTAATACCTCACAGTCCTGAGTATACATCTGTAACATCAGCCACAGCACAGCCAGCATAGAGATACCCACTACTGATCTCACATCTGTAATACCTCATAGTCCTGTGTATACACCTGTAATATCAGCTACAGCACAGCCAGCATAGAGACGCCCACTACTGCTATCTCACATCTGTAATACCTCACAGTCCTGTGTATACATCAGCCACAGCACAGCCAGCATAGAGATGCCCACTACTGCTATCTCACATCTGTAATACCTCACAGTACTGTGTATACATCAGCCACAGCACAGCCAGCATAGAGACGCCCACTACTGCTATCTCACATCTGTAATACCTCACAGTCCTGTGTATACATCTGTAACATCAGCCACAGCTCAGCCAGCATAGACGCCCACTACTGCTATATCACATCTGTAATACATCACAGTCCTGTGTATACATCAGTAACATCAGCCACAGCTCAGCCAGCATAGAGATGCCCACTACTGCTATCTCACATCTGTAATACCTCACAGTCCTGTGTATACATCTGTAACATCAGCCACAGCTCAGCCAGCATAGAGACACCCACTACTGCTATCTCACATCTATAATACCTCACAGTCCTGAGTATACTTCACTAACATCAACCACAGATCAGCCAGCATAGAGACGCCCACTACTGCTATCTCACATCTATAATACCTCACAGTCCTGAGTATAGTTCTGTAACATCAGCCACCGCTCAGCCAGCATAGAGACACCCACTACTATCTCACATCTGTAATACCTCACAGTCCCGTGTATACATCAGTAACATCAGCCACAGCTCAGCCAGCATAGAGACACCCACTACTGCTATCTCACATCTGTAATACCTCACAGTACTGTGTATACATCTATAACATCAGCCACAGCACAGCCAGAATAGAGACACCACTACTGCTATCTCATATCTGTAATACCTTAATACCTCACAGTACTGTGTATACATTTGTAACATCAGACACACCACAGCAAGCATAGAGACACCCACTACTGCTACCTCTCATCTGTAATACCTCACAGTACTGTGTATACATCAGCCACAGCACAGCCAGCATAGAGACGCCCACTACTGCTATCTCACATCTGTAAAACCTCACAGTCCTGTGTATACATCTGTTACATCAGCCACAACACAGCCAGCATAGAGACACCCACTACTGATCTCACATCTGTAATACCTCACAGTCCTGTGTATACATCTGTAATATCAGCCACAGCACAGCCAGCATAGAGACACCCACTACTGCTATCTCACATCTGTAATATCTCACTGTCCTGTGTATACATCTGTAACATCAGCCACAGCATAGCCAGCATAGAGACACCCACTACTGCTATCTCAAATCTGTAATACCTCACAGTCCTGTGTATACATCTGTAAGATCAGCCACAGCTCAGCCAGCATAGAGACGCCCACTACTGCTATCTCACATCTGTAATACCTCACAGTCCTGTGTATACTTCTATAACATCAGCCACAGCTCAGCCAGCATAGAGACACCCACTACTGCTTTCTCACATCTGTAATACATCACAGTCCTGTGTATACATCTGTAACATCAGCCACAGCACAGCCAGCATAGAGACACCCACTACTGATCTCACATCTGTAATACCTCATAGTCCTGTGTATACATCTGTAATATCAGCCACAGCACAGCCAGCATAGAGATGCCCACTACTGCTATCTCACATCTGTAATACCTCACAGACCTGTGTATCCATCAGCCACAGCACAGCCAGCATAGAGACATCCACTACTGATCTCACATCTGTAATACCTCACAGTCATGTGTATACATCTGTAGTATCAGCCACAGCACAGCCAGCATAGAGACGCCCACTACAGCTATCCCACATCTTTAACACATCACAGTCCTGTGTATACATCTGTGACATCAGCCACAGCACAGCCAGCATAGAGACACCCACTACTGATCTCACATCAGTAATACCTCACAGTCCTGTGTATACATCTGTAATATCAGCCACAGCACAGCCAGCATAGAGACGCCCACTACTGCTATCTCACATCTGTAATACCTCACTGTCCTGTGTATACATCTGTAACATCAGCCACAGCATAGCCAGCATAGAGACACCCACTACTGCTATCTCACATCTGTAATACCTCACAGTCCTGTGTATACATCTGTAACATCAGCCACCGCTCAGCCAGCATAGAGACACCCACTACTGCTATCTCACATCTGTAATACCTCACTGTCCTGTGTATACATCTGTAACATCAGCCACAGCTCAGCCAGCATAGAGACGCCCACTACTGCTATCTCACATCTGTAATACCTCACAGTCCTGTGTATACTTCTGTAACATCAGCCACAGCTCAGCCAGCACAGAGACACCCACTACTGCTATCTCACATCTGTAATACCTCACAGTCCTGTGTATACATCTGTAACATCAGCCACAGCTCAGCCAGCATAGCGATGCCCACTACTGCTATCTCACATCTGTAATACCTCACAGTCCTGTGTATACATCGTAACATCAGCCACAGCTCAGCCAGCATAGAGACACCCACTACTGCTATCTCATATCTGTAATACCTCACAGTCCTGTGTATACATTGTAACATCAGCCACATCACAGCCAGCATAGACGCCCACTACTGCTATATCACATCTGTAATACTTCACAGTCCTGTGCATACATCAGTAACATCAGCCACAGCTCAGCCAGCATAGAGATGCCCACTACTGCTATCTCACATCTGTAATACCTCACAGTCCTGTGTATACATCTGTAACATCAGCCACAGCTCAGCCAGCATAGAGACACCCACTACTGCTATTTCACATCTGTAATACCTCACAGTCCTGTGTATACATCTGTAACATCAGCCACAGCTCAGCCAGCATAGAGACACCCACTACTGCTATCTCACTTCTGTAATACCTCACAGTCCTGTGTATACATCTGTAACATCAGCCACAGCTCAGCCAGCATAGAGACACCCACTACTGCTATCTCACATCTGTAATACCTCACAGTCCTGAGTATACATCTGTAACATCAGCCACAGCACAGCCAGCATAGAGATACCCACTACTGATCTCACATCTGTAATACCTCATAGTCCTGTGTATACATCTGTAATATCAGCCACAGCACAGCCAGCATAGAGACGCCCACTACTGCTATCTCACATCTGTAATACCTCACAGTCCTGTGTATACATCAGCCACAGCACAGCCAGCATAGAGATGCCCACTACTGCTATCTCACATCTGTAATACCTCACAGTCCTGTGTATACATCAGTAACATCAGCCACAGCACAGCCAGCATAGAGATGCCCACTACTGCTATCTCACATCTGTAATACGTCACAGTCCTGTGCATACATCAGTAACATCAGCCACAGCTCAGCCAGCATAGAGATGCCCACTACTGCTATCTCACATCTGTAATACCTCACAGTCCTGTGTATACATCTGTAACATCAGCCACAGCTCAGCCAGCATAGAGACACCCACTACTGCTATCTCACATCTATAATACCTCACAGTCCTGAGTATACTTCAGTAACATCATCCACAGCTCAGCCAGCATAGAGACGCCCACTACTGCTATCTCACATCTATAATACCTCACAGTCCTGAGTATACTTCTGTAACATCAACCACCGCTCAGCCAGCATAGAGACACCCACTACTATGTCACATCTGTAATACCTCACAGTCCCGTGTATACATCTGTAACATCAGCACAGCTCAGCCAGCATAGAGACACCCACTACTGCTATCTCACATCTGTAATACCTCACAGTACTGTGTATACATCTGTAACATCAGCCACAGCACAGCCAGAATAGAGACACCACTACTGCTATCTCATATCTGTAATACCTTAATACCTCACAGTACTGTGTATACATTTGTAACATCAGACACACCTCAGCAAGCATAGAGACACCCACTACTGCTATCTCTCATCTGTAATATCTCACAGTCCTGTGTATACATCTGTAACATCAGCCACAGCTCAGCCAGCACAGAGACACCCACTACTGCTATCTCACATCTGTAATACCTCACAGTACTGTGTATACATCTGTAACATCAGCCACAGCACAGCCAGAATAGAGACACCACTACTGCTATCTCATATCTGTAATACCTTAATACCTCACAGTACTGTGTATACATTTGTAACATCAGACACACCTCAGCAAGCATAGAGACACCCACTACTGCTATCTCTCATCTGTAATATCTCACAGTCCTGTGTATACATCTGTAACATCAGCCACAGCTCAGCCAGCACATAGACACCCACTACTGCTATCTCACATCTGTAATACCTCATAGTCCTGTGTATACATCTGTAATATCAGCCACAGCACAGCCAGCATAGAGACGCCCACTACTGCTATCTCACATCTGTAATACCTCACAGTCCTGTGTATACATCAGCCACAGCACAGCCAGCATAGAGACACCCACTACTGCTATCTCACATCTGTAATACCTCACAGTCCTGTGTATACATCTGTAATATCAGCCACAGCACAGCCAGCATAGAGACACCCACTACTGCTATCTCACATCTGTAATATCTCACTGTCCTGTGTATACATCTGTAACATCAGCCACAGCATAGCCAGCATAGAGACACCCACTACTGCTATCTCACATCTGTAATACCTCACAGTCCTGTGTATACATCTGTAACATCAGCCAAAGCTCAGCCAGCATAGAGACGCCCACTACTGCTATCTCACATCTGTAATACCTCACAGTCCTGTGTATACTTCTGTAACATCAGCCACAGCTCAGCCAGCATAGAGACACCCACTACTGCTTTCTCACATCTGTAATACATCACAGTCCTGTGTATACATCTGTAACATCAGCCACAGCACAGCCAGCATAGAGACACCCACTACTGATCTCACATCTGTAATACCTCATAGTCCTGTGTATACATCTGTAATATCAGCCACAGCACAGCCAGCATAGACACCCACTACTGATCTCACATCTGTAATACCTCATAGTCCTGTGTATACATCTGTAATATCAGCCACAGCACAGCCAGCATAGAGACGCCCACTACTGCTATCTCACATCTGTAATACCTCACAGACCTGTGTATCCATCAGCCACAGCACAGCCAGCATAGAGACACCCACTACTGATCTCACATCTGTAATACCTCACAGTCCTGTGTATACATCTGTAATATCAGCCACAGCACAGCCAGCATAGAGACACCCACTACTGATCTCACATCTGTAATACCTCACAGTCCTGTGAATACTTCTGTAATATCAGCCACAACAAAGCCAGCATAGAGACGCCCACTACTGCTATCTCCCATCTGTAATACATCACAGTCCTGTGTATACATCTGTAACATCAGCCACAGCTCAGCCAGCATAGTGACACCCACTACTGCTATCTCACATCTGTAATACCTCACAGTCCTTTGTATACATCTGTAACATCAGCCAGAGCACAGCCAGCATAGAGACGCCCACTGCTGCTATCTCACATCTGTAATACCTCACAGTCCTGTGTATACATCTGTAACATCAGCCACAGCTCAGCCAGCATAGTGACACCCACTACTGCTATCTCACATCTGCAATACCTCACAGTCCAGTGTATACATCTGTAACATCAGCCACAGCACAGCCAGCATAGAGACACCCACTACTGCTATCTCACATCTGTAATACCTCACAGTCCTGTGTATACATCTGTAACATCAGCCACAGCACAGCCAGCATAGAGACACCCAATACTACTATCTCACATCTGTAATAACTCACTGTCCTGTGTATACATCTGTAACATCAGCCACAGCACAGCCAGCATAGAGACAACCACTACTGCTATCTCACATCTGTAATACCTCACAGTCCTGTGTATACATCTGTAACATCAGCCACAGCTCAGGCAGCATAGAGACACCCACTACTGCTATCTCACATCTGTAATACCTCACAGTCCTGTGTATACATCTGTGACATCAGCCACAGCACAGCCAGCATAGAGACACCCACTACTGATCTCACATCTGTAATACCTCACAGTCCTGTGTATACATCTGTTACATCAGCCACAACACAGCCAGCATAGAGACGCCCACTACTGCTATCTCACATCTGTAATACATCACAGTCCTGTGTATACATCAGCCACAGCACAGCCAGCATAGAGACACCAACTACTGATCTCACATCTGTAATACCTCACAGTCCTGTGTATACATCTGTAATATCAGCCACAGCACAGCCAGCATAGAGACGCCCACTACTGCTATCTCACATCTGTAATACATCACAGTCCTGTGTATACATCTGTTACATCAGCCACAACACAGCCAGCATAGAGACACCCACTACTGATCTCACATCTGTAATACCTCACTGTCCTGTGTATACATCTGTAATATCAGCCACAGCACAGCCAGCATAGAGATGCCCACTACTGCTATCTCACATCTGTAATACCTCACAGTCCTGTGTATACATCTGTGACATCAGCCACAGCACAGCCAGCATAGAGACACCCACTACTGATCTCACATCTGTAATACCTCACAGTCCTGTGTATACATCTGTTACATCAGCCACAACACAGCCAGCATAGAGACACCCACTACTGATCTCACAACTGTAATACCTCACTGTCCTGTGTATACATCTGTAACATCAGCCACAGCATAGCCAGCATAGAGACACCCACTACTGCTATCTCACATCTGTAATACCTCACAGTCCTGTGTATACATCTGTAACATCAGCCACCGCTCAGCCAGCATAGAGACACCCACTACTGCTATCTCACATCTGTAATACCTCACAGTCCTGTGTAAACATCTGTAACATCTGCCACAGCTCAGCCAGCATAGAGACGCCCACTACTGCTATCTCACATCTGTCATACCTCACAGTCCTGTGTATACTTCTGTAACATCAGCCACAGCTCAGCCAGCATAGAGACACCCACTACTGCTATCTCACATCTGTAATACCTCACAGTCCTGTGTATACATCTGTAACATCAGCCACAGCTCAGCCAGCATAGCGATGCCCACTACTGCTATCTCACATCTGTAATACCTCACAGTCCTGTGTATGCATCGTAACATCAGCCACAGCTCAGCCAGCATAAAGACACCCACTACTGCTATCTCATATCTGTAATACCTCACAGTACTGTGTATACATCGTAACATCAGCCACATCACAGCCAGCATAGAGACACCCACTACTGCTATCTCATATCTGTAATACCTTAATACCTCACAGTCCTGTGTATACATCTGTAACATCAGCCACAGCTCAGCCAGCATAGAGACACCCACTACTGCTATCTCACATCTGTAATACCTCACAGTCCTGTGTATACATCTGTAACATCAGCCACAGCTCAGCCAGCATAAAGACACCCACTACTGCTATCTCACATCTGTAATACCTCACAGTCCTGTGTATACATCTGTACCATCAGCCACAGCTCAGCCAGCATAGAGACACCCACTACTGATCTCACATCTGTAATACCTCACAGTCCTGTGTATACATCTGTAATATCAGCCACAGCAAAGCCAGCATAGAGACGCCCACTACTGCTATCTCACATCTGTAATACCTCACAGTCCTGTGTATACATCTGTAACATCAGCCACAGCTCAGCCAGCATAGAGACACCCACTACTGCTATCTCACATCTGTAATACATCACAGTCCTGTGTATACATCTGTGACAACAGCCACAGCACAGCCAGCAAAGAGACACCCACTACTGATCTCACATCTGTAATACCTCATAGTCCTATGTATACATCTGTAATATCAGCCACAGCACAGCCAGCATAGAGACGCCCACTACTGCTATCTCACATCTGAAATACCTCACAGTCCTGTGTATACATCTGTAACATCAGCCACAGCACAGCCAGCATAGAGACACCCACTACAGCTATCTCACATCTGTAATACCTCACAGTCCTGTGTATACATCTGTAACATCATCCACAGCACAGCCAGCATAGAGACAACCACTACTGCTATCTCACATCTGTAATACCTCACAGTCCTGTGTATACATCTGTAACATCAGCCACAGCACAGCCAGCATAGAGACAACCACTACTGCTATCTCACATCTGTAATACCTCACAGTTCTGTGTATACATCTGTGACATCAGCCACAGCACAGCCAGCATAGAGACACCCACTACTGATCTCACATCTGTAATACCTCACAGTCCTGTGTATACATCTGTTACATCAGCCACAACACAGCCAGCATAGAGACACCCACTACTGATCTCACAACTGTAATACCTCACTGTCCTGTGTATACATCTGTAACATCAGCCACAGCATAGCCAGCATAGAGACACCCACTACTGCTATCTCACATCTGTAATACCTCACAGTCCTGTGTATACATCTGTAACATCAGCCACCGCTCAGCCAGCATAGAGACACCCACTACTGCTATCTCACATCTGTAATACCTCACAGTCCTGTGTATACATCTGTAACATCTGCCACAGCTCAGCCAGCATAGAGACGCCCACTACTGCTATCTCACATCTGTCATACCTCACAGTCCTGTGTATACTTCTGTAACATCAGCCACAGCTCAGCCAGCATAGAGACACCCACTACTGCTATCTCACATCTGTAATACCTCACAGTCCTGTGTATACATCTGTAACATCAGCCACAGCTCAGCCAGCATAGCGATGCCCACTACTGCTATCTCACATCTGTAATACCTCACAGTCCTGTGTATGCATCGTAACATCAGCCACAGCTCAGCCAGCATAAAGACACCCACTACTGCTATCTCATATCTGTAATACCTCACAGTACTGTGTATACATCGTAACATCAGCCACATCACAGCCAGCATAGAGACACCCACTACTGCTATCTCATATATGTAATACCTTAATACCTCACAGTCCTGTGTATACATCTGTAACATCAGCCACAGCTCAGCCAGCATAGAGACACCCACTACTGCTATCTCACATCTGTAATACCTCACAGTCCTGTGTATACATCTGTAACATCAGCCACAGCTCAGCCAGCATAAAGACACCCACTACTGCTATCTCACATCTGTAATACCTCACAGTCCTGTGTATACATCTGTACCATCAGCCACAGCTCAGCCAGCATAGAGACACCCACTACTGATCTCACATCTGTAATACCTCACAGTCCTGTGTATACATCTGTAATATCAGCCACAGCAAAGCCAGCATAGAGACGCCCACTACTGCTATCTCACATCTGTAATACCTCACAGTCCTGTGTATACATCTGTAACATCAGCCACAGCTCAGCCAGCATAGAGACACCCACTACTGCTATCTCACATCTGTAATACATCACAGTCCTGTGTATACATCTGTGACAACAGCCACAGCACAGCCAGCAAAGAGACACCCACTACTGATCTCACATCTGTAATACCTCATAGTCCTATGTATACATCTGTAATATCAGCCACAGCACAGCCAGCATAGAGACGCCCACTACTGCTATCTCACATCTGAAATACCTCACAGTCCTGTGTATACATCTGTAACATCAGCCACAGCACAGCCAGCATAGAGACACCCACTACTGCTATTTCACATCTGTAATACCTCACAGTCCTGTGTATACATCTGTAACATCAGCCACAGCTCAGCCAGCATAGAGACACCCACTACTGCTATCTCACATCTGTAATACCTCACAGTCCTGTGTATACATCTGTAACATCAGCCACAGCTCAGCCAGCATAGAGACACCCACTACTGCTATCTCACATCTGTAATACCTCACAGTCCTGAGTATACATCTGTAACATCAGCCACAGCACAGCCAGCATAGAGATACCCACTACTGATCTCACATCTGTAATACCTCATAGTCCTGTGTATACACCTGTAATATCAGCTACAGCACAGCCAGCATAGAGACGCCCACTACTGCTATCTCACATCTGTAATACCTCACAGTCCTGTGTATACATCAGCCACAGCACAGCCAGCATAGAGATGCCCACTACTGCTATCTCACATCTGTAATACCTCACAGTACTGTGTATACATCAGCCACAGCACAGCCAGCATAGAGACGCCCACTACTGCTATCTCACATCTGTAATACCTCACAGTCCTGTGTATACATCTGTTACATCAGCCACAACACAGCCAGCATAGAGACACCCACTACTGCTATCTCACATCTGTAATACCTCACAGTCCTGTGTATACATCTGTAATATCAGACACAGCACAGCCAGCATAGAGACACCCACTACTGCTATCTCACATCTGTAATATCTCACTGTCCTGTGTATACATCTGTAAAATCAGCCACAGCATAGCCAGCATAGAGACACCCACTACTGCTATCTCACATCTGTAATACCTCACAGTCCTGTGTATACATCTGTAACATCAGCCAAAGCTCAGCCAGCATAGAGACGCCCACTACTGCTATCTCACATCTGTAATACCTCACAGTCCTGTGTATACTTCTGTAACATCAGCCACAGCTCAGCCAGCATAGAGACACCCACTACTGCTATCTCACATCTGTAATACATCACAGTCCTGTGTATACATCTGTAACATCAGCCACAGCACAGCCAGCATAGAGACACCCACTACTGCTATCTCACATCTGTAATACCTCATAGTCCTGTGTATACATCTGTAATATCAGCCACAGCACAGCCAGCATAGAGACGCCCACTACTGCTATCTCACATCTGTAATACCTCAAAGACCTGTGTATCCATCAGCCACAGCACAGCCAGCATAGAGACACCCACTACTGATCTCACATCTGTAATACCTCACAGTCCTGTGTATACATCTGTAATATCAGCCACAGCACAGCCAGCATAGAGACGCCCACTACAGCTATCCCACATCTTTAATACATCACAGTCCTGTGTATACATCTGTGACATCAGCCACAGCACAGCCAGCAGAGAGACACCCACTACTGATCTCACATCTGTAATACCTCACAGTCCTGTGTATACATCTGTTACATCAGCCACAACACAGCCAGCATAGAGACACCCACTACTAATCTCACATCTGTAATACCTCACAGTCCTGTGAATACTTCTGTAATATCAGCCACTACAAAGCCAGCATAGAGACGCCCACTACTGCTATCTCCCATCTGTAATACATCACAGTCCTGTGTATACATCTGTAACATCAGCCACAGCTCAGCCAGCATAGTGACACCCACTACTGCTATCTCACATCTGTAATACCTCACAGTCCTTTGTATACATCTGTAACATCAGCCAGAGCACAGCCAGCATAGAGACGCCCACTGCTGCTATCTCGCATCTGTAATACCTCACAGTCCTGTGTATACATCTGTAACATCAGCCACAGCTCAGCCAGCATAGTGACACCCACTACTGCTATCTCACATCTGCAATACCTCACTGTCCAGTGTATACATCTGTAACATCAGCCACAGCACAGCCAGCATAGAGACACCCAATACTACTATCTCACATCTGTAATAACTCACAGTCCTGTGTATACATCTGTAACATCAGCCACAGCACAGCCAGCATAGAGACAACCACTACTGCTATCTCACATCTGTAATATCTCACAGTCCTGTGTATACATCTGTAACATCAGCCACAGCTCAGGCAGCATAGAGACACCAACTACTGCTATCTCACATCTGTAATACCTCACAGTCCTGTGTAAACATCTATAATATCAGCCACAGCACAGCCAGCATAGAGACGCCCAGTACTGCTATCTCACACCTGTAATACATCACAGTCCTGTGTATACATCTGTGACATCAGCCACAGCACAGCCAGCATAGAGACACCCACTACTGATCTCACATCTGTAATACCTCACAGTCCTGTGTATACATCTGTTACATCAGCCACAACACAGCCAGCATAGAGACACCCACTACTGATCTCACATCTGTAATACCTCACAGTCCTGTGTATACATCTGTAATATCAGCCACAGCACTGCCAGCATAGAGACGCCCACTACTGCTATCTCACATCTGTAATACCTCACTGTCCTGTGTATACAACTGTAACATCAGCCACAGCATAGCCAGCATAGAGACGCCCACTACTGCTATCTCACATCTGTAATACCTCACAGTCCTGTGTATACATCTGTAACATAAGCCACCGCTCAGCCAGCATAGAGACGCCCACTACTGCTATCTCACATCTGTAATACCTCACAGTCTTGTGTATACATCGTAACATCAGCCACAGCTCAGCCAGCATAGAGACACCCACTACTGCTATCTCATATCTGTAATACCTCATTGTCCTGTGTATACATCGTAACATCAGCCACATCACAGCCAGCATAGACGCCCACTACTGCTATATCACATCTGTAATACATCACAGTCCTGTGTATACATCAGTAACATCAGCCACAGCTCAGCCAGCATAGAGATGCCCACTACTGCTATCTCACATCTGTAATACCTCACAGTCCTGTGTATACATCTGTAACATCAGCCACAGCTCAGCCAGCATAGAGACACCCACTACTGCTATCTCACATCTATAATACCTCACAGTCCTGAGTATACTTCACTAACATCAACCACAGATCAGCCAGCATAGAGACGCCCACTACTGCTATCTCACATCTATAATACCTCACAGTCCTGAGTATAGTTCTGTAACATCAGCCACCGCTCAGCCAGCATAGAGACACCCACTACTATCTCACATCTGTAATACCTCACAGTCCCGTGTATACATCAGTAACATCAGCCACAGCTCAGCCAGCATAGAGACACCCACTACTGCTATCTCACATCTGTAATACCTCACAGTACTGTGTATACATCTATAACATCAGCCACAGCACAGCCAGAATAGAGACACCACTACTGCTATCTCATATCTGTAATACCTTAATACCTCACAGTACTGTGTATACATTTGTAACATCAGACACACCACAGCAAGCATAGAGACACCCACTACTGCTACCTCTCATCTGTAATACCTCACAGTACTGTGTATACATCAGCCACAGCACAGCCAGCATAGAGACGCCCACTACTGCTATCTCACATCTGTAAAACCTCACAGTCCTGTGTATACATCTGTTACATCAGCCACAACACAGCCAGCATAGAGACACCCACTACTGATCTCACATCTGTAATACCTCACAGTCCTGTGTATACATCTGTAACATCAGCCACAGCTCAGCCAGCATAGCGATGCCCACTACTGCTATCTCACATCTGTAATACCTCACAGTCCTGTGTATACATCTGTAACATCAGCCACAGCATAGCCAGCATAGAGACACCCACTACTGCTATCTCAAATCTGTAATACCTCACAGTCCTGTGTATACATCTGTAAGATCAGCCACAGCTCAGCCAGCATAGAGACGCCCACTACTGCTATCTCACATCTGTAATACCTCACAGTCCTGTGTATACTTCTATAACATCAGCCACAGCTCAGCCAGCATAGAGACACCCACTACTGCTTTCTCACATCTGTAATACATCACAGTCCTGTGTATACATCTGTAACATCAGCCACAGCACAGCCAGCATAGAGACACCCACTACTGATCTCACATCTGTAATACCTCATAGTCCTGTGTATACATCTGTAATATCAGCCACAGCACAGCCAGCATAGAGATGCCCACTACTGCTATCTCACATCTGTAATACCTCACAGACCTGTGTATCCATCAGCCACAGCACAGCCAGCATAGAGACATCCACTACTGATCTCACATCTGTAATACCTCACAGTCATGTGTATACATCTGTAGTATCAGCCACAGCACAGCCAGCATAGAGACGCCCACTACAGCTATCCCACATCTTTAACACATCACAGTCCTGTGTATACATCTGTGACATCAGCCACAGCACAGCCAGCATAGAGACACCCACTACTGATCTCACATCAGTAATACCTCACAGTCCTGTGTATACATCTGTAATATCAGCCACAGCACAGCCAGCATAGAGACGCCCACTACTGCTATCTCACATCTGTAATACCTCACTGTCCTGTGTATACATCTGTAACATCAGCCACAGCATAGCCAGCATAGAGACACCCACTACTGCTATCTCACATCTGTAATACCTCACAGTCCTGTGTATACATCTGTAACATCAGCCACCGCTCAGCCAGCATAGAGACACCCACTACTGCTATCTCACATCTGTAATACCTCACTGTCCTGTGTATACATCTGTAACATCAGCCACAGCTCAGCCAGCATAGAGACGCCCACTACTGCTATCTCACATCTGTAATACCTCACAGTCCTGTGTATACTTCTGTAACATCAGCCACAGCTCAGCCAGCACAGAGACACCCACTACTGCTATCTCACATCTGTAATACCTCACAGTCCTGTGTATACATCTGTAACATCAGCCACAGCTCAGCCAGCATAGCGATGCCCACTACTGCTATCTCACATCTGTAATACCTCACAGTCCTGTGTATACATCGTAACATCAGCCACAGCTCAGCCAGCATAGAGACACCCACTACTGCTATCTCATATCTGTAATACCTCACAGTCCTGTGTATACATCGTAACATCAGCCACATCACAGCCAGCATAGACGCCCACTACTGCTATATCACATCTGTAATACTTCACAGTCCTGTGCATACATCAGTAACATCAGCCACAGCTCAGCCAGCATAGAGATGCCCACTACTGCTATCTCACATCTGTAATACCTCACAGTCCTGTGTATACATCTGTAACATCAGCCACAGCTCAGCCAGCATAGAGACACCCACTACTGCTATTTCACATCTGTAATACCTCACAGTCCTGTGTATACATCTGTAACATCAGCCACAGCTCAGCCAGCATAGAGACACCCACTACTGCTATCTCACTTCTGTAATACCTCACAGTCCTGTGTATACATCTGTAACATCAGCCACAGCTCAGCCAGCATAGAGACACCCACTACTGCTATCTCACATCTGTAATACCTCACAGTCCTGAGTATACATCTGTAACATCAGCCACAGCACAGCCAGCATAGAGATACCCACTACTGATCTCACATCTGTAATACCTCATAGTCCTGTGTATACATCTGTAATATCAGCCACAGCACAGCCAGCATAGAGACGCCCACTACTGCTATCTCACATCTGTAATACCTCACAGTCCTGTGTATACATCAGCCACAGCACAGCCAGCATAGAGATGCCCACTACTGCTATCTCACATCTGTAATACCTCACAGTCCTGTGTATACATCAGTAACATCAGCCACAGCACAGCCAGCATAGAGATGCCCACTACTGCTATCTCACATCTGTAATACGTCACAGTCCTGTGCATACATCAGTAACATCAGCCACAGCTCAGCCAGCATAGAGATGCCCACTACTGCTATCTCACATCTGTAATACCTCACAGTCCTGTGTATACATCTGTAACATCAGCCACAGCTCAGCCAGCATAGAGACACCCACTACTGCTATCTCACATCTATAATACCTCACAGTCCTGAGTATACTTCAGTAACATCATCCACAGCTCAGCCAGCATAGAGACGCCCACTACTGCTATCTCACATCTATAATACCTCACAGTCCTGAGTATACTTCTGTAACATCAACCACCGCTCAGCCAGCATAGAGACACCCACTACTATGTCACATCTGTAATACCTCACAGTCCCGTGTATACATCTGTAACATCAGCACAGCTCAGCCAGCATAGAGACACCCACTACTGCTATCTCACATCTGTAATACCTCACAGTACTGTGTATACATCTGTAACATCAGCCACAGCACAGCCAGAATAGAGACACCACTACTGCTATCTCATATCTGTAATACCTTAATACCTCACAGTACTGTGTATACATTTGTAACATCAGACACACCTCAGCAAGCATAGAGACACCCACTACTGCTATCTCTCATCTGTAATATCTCACAGTCCTGTGTATACATCTGTAACATCAGCCACAGCTCAGCCAGCACAGAGACACCCACTACTGCTATCTCACATCTGTAATACCTCACAGTACTGTGTATACATCTGTAACATCAGCCACAGCACAGCCAGAATAGAGACACCACTACTGCTATCTCATATCTGTAATACCTTAATACCTCACAGTACTGTGTATACATTTGTAACATCAGACACACCTCAGCAAGCATAGAGACACCCACTACTGCTATCTCTCATCTGTAATATCTCACAGTCCTGTGTATACATCTGTAACATCAGCCACAGCTCAGCCAGCACATAGACACCCACTACTGCTATCTCACATCTGTAATACCTCATAGTCCTGTGTATACATCTGTAATATCAGCCACAGCACAGCCAGCATAGAGACGCCCACTACTGCTATCTCACATCTGTAATACCTCACAGTCCTGTGTATACATCAGCCACAGCACAGCCAGCATAGAGATGCCCACTACTGCTATCTCACATCTGTAATACCTCACAGTCCTGTGTATACATCTGTTACATCAGCCACAACACAGCCAGCATAGAGACACCCACTACTGCTATCTCACATCTGTAATACCTCACAGTCCTGTGTATACATCTGTAATATCAGCCACAGCACAGCCAGCATAGAGACACCCACTACTGCTATCTCACATCTGTAATATCTCACTGTCCTGTGTATACATCTGTAACATCAGCCACAGCATAGCCAGCATAGAGACACCCACTACTGCTATCTCACATCTGTAATACCTCACAGTCCTGTGTATACATCTGTAACATCAGCCAAAGCTCAGCCAGCATAGAGACGCCCACTACTGCTATCTCACATCTGTAATACCTCACAGTCCTGTGTATACTTCTGTAACATCAGCCACAGCTCAGCCAGCATAGAGACACCCACTACTGCTTTCTCACATCTGTAATACATCACAGTCCTGTGTATACATCTGTAACATCAGCCACAGCACAGCCAGCATAGAGACACCCACTACTGATCTCACATCTGTAATACCTCATAGTCCTGTGTATACATCTGTAATATCAGCCACAGCACAGCCAGCATAGACACCCACTACTGATCTCACATCTGTAATACCTCATAGTCCTGTGTATACATCTGTAATATCAGCCACAGCACAGCCAGCATAGAGACGCCCACTACTGCTATCTCACATCTGTAATACCTCACAGACCTGTGTATCCATCAGCCACAGCACAGCCAGCATAGAGACACCCACTACTGATCTCACATCTGTAATACCTCACAGTCCTGTGTATACATCTGTAATATCAGCCACAGCACAGCCAGCATAGAGACACCCACTACTGATCTCACATCTGTAATACCTCACAGTCCTGTGAATACTTCTGTAATATCAGCCACAACAAAGCCAGCATAGAGACGCCCACTACTGCTATCTCCCATCTGTAATACATCACAGTCCTGTGTATACATCTGTAACATCAGCCACAGCTCAGCCAGCATAGTGACACCCACTACTGCTATCTCACATCTGTAATACCTCACAGTCCTTTGTATACATCTGTAACATCAGCCAGAGCACAGCCAGCATAGAGATGCCCACTGCTGCTATCTCACATCTGTAATACCTCACAGTCCTGTGTATACATCTGTAACATCAGCCACAGCTCAGACAGCATAGTGACACCCACTACTGCTATCTCACATCTGCAATACCTCACAGTCCAGTGTATACATCTGTAACATCAGCCACAGCACAGCCAGCATAGAGACACCCACTACTGCTATCTCACATCTGTAATACCTCACAGTCCTGTGTATACATCTGTAACATCAGCCACAGCACAGCCAGCATAGAGACACCCAATACTACTATCTCACATCTGTAATAACTCACTGTCCTGTGTATACATCTGTAACATCAGCCACAGCACAGCCAGCATAGAGACAACCACTACTGCTATCTCACATCTGTAATACCTCACAGTCCTGTGTATACATCTGTAACATCAGCCACAGCTCAGGCAGCATAGAGACACCCACTACTGCTATCTCACATCTGTAATACCTCACAGTCCTGTGTATACATCTGTGACATCAGCCACAGCACAGCCAGCATAGAGACACCCACTACTGATCTCACATCTGTAATACCTCACAGTCCTGTGTATACATCTGTTACATCAGCCACAACACAGCCAGCATAGAGACGCCCACTACTGCTATCTCACATCTGTAATACATCACAGTCCTGTGTATACATCAGCCACAGCACAGCCAGCATAGAGACACCAACTACTGATCTCACATCTGTAATACCTCACAGTCCTGTGTATACATCTGTAATATCAGCCACAGCACAGCCAGCATAGAGACGCCCACTACTGCTATCTCACATCTGTAATACATCACAGTCCTGTGTATACATCTGTTACATCAGCCACAACACAGCCAGCATAGAGACACCCACTACTGATCTCACATCTGTAATACCTCACTGTCCTGTGTATACATCTGTAATATCAGCCACAGCACAGCCAGCATAGAGATGCCCACTACTGCTATCTCACATCTGTAATACCTCACAGTCCTGTGTATACATCTGTGACATCAGCCACAGCACAGCCAGCATAGAGACACCCACTACTGATCTCACATCTGTAATACCTCACAGTCCTGTGTATACATCTGTTACATCAGCCACAACACAGCCAGCATAGAGACACCCACTACTGATCTCACAACTGTAATACCTCACTGTCCTGTGTATACATCTGTAACATCAGCCACAGCATAGCCAGCATAGAGACACCCACTACTGCTATCTCACATCTGTAATACCTCACAGTCCTGTGTATACATCTGTAACATCAGCCACCGCTCAGCCAGCATAGAGACACCCACTACTGCTATCTCACATCTGTAATACCTCACAGTCCTGTGTAAACATCTGTAACATCTGCCACAGCTCAGCCAGCATAGAGACGCCCACTACTGCTATCTCACATCTGTCATACCTCACAGTCCTGTGTATACTTCTGTAACATCAGCCACAGCTCAGCCAGCATAGAGACACCCACTACTGCTATCTCACATCTGTAATACCTCACAGTCCTGTGTATACATCTGTAACATCAGCCACAGCTCAGCCAGCATAGCGATGCCCACTACTGCTATCTCACATCTGTAATACCTCACAGTCCTGTGTATGCATCGTAACATCAGCCACAGCTCAGCCAGCATAAAGACACCCACTACTGCTATCTCATATCTGTAATACCTCACAGTACTGTGTATACATCGTAACATCAGCCACATCACAGCCAGCATAGAGACACCCACTACTGCTATCTCATATCTGTAATACCTTAATACCTCACAGTCCTGTGTATACATCTGTAACATCAGCCACAGCTCAGCCAGCATAGAGACACCCACTACTGCTATCTCACATCTGTAATACCTCACAGTCCTGTGTATACATCTGTAACATCAGCCACAGCTCAGCCAGCATAAAGACACCCACTACTGCTATCTCACATCTGTAATACCTCACAGTCCTGTGTATACATCTGTACCATCAGCCACAGCTCAGCCAGCATAGAGACACCCACTACTGATCTCACATCTGTAATACCTCACAGTCCTGTGTATACATCTGTAATATCAGCCACAGCAAAGCCAGCATAGAGACGCCCACTACTGCTATCTCACATCTGTAATACCTCACAGTCCTGTGTATACATCTGTAACATCAGCCACAGCTCAGCCAGCATAGAGACACCCACTACTGCTATCTCACATCTGTAATACATCACAGTCCTGTGTATACATCTGTGACAACAGCCACAGCACAGCCAGCAAAGAGACACCCACTACTGATCTCACATCTGTAATACCTCATAGTCCTATGTATACATCTGTAATATCAGCCACAGCACAGCCAGCATAGAGACGCCCACTACTGCTATCTCACATCTGAAATACCTCACAGTCCTGTGTATACATCTTTAACATCAGCCACAGCACAGCCAGCATAGAGACACCCACTACAGCTATCTCACATCTGTAATACCTCACAGTCCTGTGTATACATCTGTAACATCATCCACAGCACAGCCAGCATAGAGACAACCACTACTGCTATCTCACATCTGTAATACCTCACAGTCCTGTGTATACATCTGTAACATCAGCCACAGCACAGCCAGCATAGAGACAACCACTACTGCTATCTCACATCTGTAATACCTCACAGTTCTGTGTATACATCTGTAACATCAGCCACAGCTCAGCCAGCAAAGAGACACCCACTACTGCTATCTCACATCTGTAATACCTCACAGTCCTGTGTATACATCTGTAACATCAGCCACAGCTCAGCCAGCATAGAGACACCCACTACTGCTATCTCACATCTGTAATACATCACAGTCCTGTGTATACATCTGTAACAACAGCCACAGCACAGCCAGCAAAGAGACACCCACTACTGATCTCACATCTGTAATACCTCATAGTCCTGTGTATACATCTGTAATATCAGCCACAGCACAGCCAGCATAGAGATGCCCACTACTGCTATCTCACATCTGTAATACCTCACAGTCCTGTGTATACATCAGCCACAGCACAGCCAGCATAGAGACACCCACTACTGATCTCACATCTGTAATACCTCACAGTCCTGTGTATACTTCTGTAATATCAGCCACAACAAAGCCAGCATAGAGACGCCCACTACTGCTATCTCACATCTGTAATACATCACAGTCCTGTGTATACATCTGTAACATCAGCCACAGCTCAGCCAGCATAGTGACACCCACTACTGCTATCTCACATCTGTAATACCTCACAGTCCTGTGTATACATCTGTAACATCAGCCACAGCACAGCCAGCATAGAGACGCCCACTGCTGCTATCTCACATCTGTAATACCTCACAGTCCTGTGTATACATCTGTAACATCAGCCACAGCTCAGCCAGCATAGTGACACCCACTACTGCTATCTCACGTCTGCAATACCTCACAGTCCAGTGTATACATCTGTAACATCAGCCACAGCACAGCCAGCATAGAGACACCCACTACTGCTATCTCACATCTGTAATACCTCACAGTCCTGTGTATACATCTGTAACATCAGCCACAGCACAGCCAGCATAGAGACACCCAATACTGCTATCTCACATCTGTAATAACTCACAGTCCTGTGTATACATCTGTAACATCAGCCACAGCACAGCCAGCATAGAGACAACCACTACTGCTATCTCACATCTGTAATACCTCACAGTCCTGTGTATACATCTGTAACATCAGCCACAGCTCAGTCAGCATAGAGACACCCACTACTGCTATCTCACATCTGTAATACATCACAGTCCTGTGTATACATCTGTAACATCAGCCACAGCACAGCCAGCATAGAGAAACCCACTACTGCTATCTCACATCTGTAATACCTCATAGTCCTGTGTATACATCTGTAATACCAGCCACAGCACAGCCAGCATAGAGACGCCCACTACTGCTATCTCACATCTGTAATACCTCACAGTCCTGTGTATACATCAGCCACAGCACAGCCAGCATAGAGACACCCACTACTGATCTCACATCTGTAATACCTCACAGTCCTGTGTATACATCTGTTACATCAGCCACAACACAGCCAGCATAGAGACACCCACTACTGATCTCACATCTGTAATACCTCACAGTCCTGTGTATACATCTGTAATATCAGCCACAGCACAGCCAGCATAGAGACGCCCACTACTGCTATCTCACATCTGTAATACCTCACTGTCCTGTGTATACATCTGTAACATCAGCCACAGCATAGCCAGCATAGAGACACCCACTACTGCTATCTCACATCTGTAATACCTCACAGTCCTGTGTATACATCTGTAACATCAGCCACCGCTCAGCCAGCATAGAGACACCCACTACTGCTATCTCACATCTGTAATACCTCACAGTCCTGTGTATACATCTGTAACATCAGCCACAGCTCAGGCAGCATAGAGACACCCACTACTGCTATCTCACATCTGTAATACCTCACAGTCCTGTGTATACATCTGTAACATCAGCCACCGCTCAGCCAGCATAGAGACACCCACTACTGCTATCTCACATCTTTAATACCTCACAGTCCTGTGTATACATCTGTAACATCAGCCACAGCTCAGCCAGCAGAGACGCCCACTACTGCTATCTCACATCTGTAATACCTCACAGTCCTGTGTATACTTCTGTAACATCAACCACAGCTCAGCCAGCAAAGAGACAACCACTACTGATCTCACATCTGTAATACCTCATAGTCCTGTGTATACATCTGTAATATCAGCCACAGCACAGCCAGCATAGAGACACCCACTACTGCTATCTCACATCTGTAATACCTCACAGTCCTGTGTATACATCTGTAACATCAGCCACAGCTCAGCCAGCAGAGATGCCCACTACTGCTATCTCACATCTGTAATACATCACAGTCCTGTGTATACATCTGTAACATCAGCCACAGCACAGCCAGCATAGAGACACCCACTACTGATCTCACATCTGTAATACCTCATAGTCCTGTGTATACATCTGTAATATCAGCCACAGCACAGCCAGCATAGAGACGCCCACTACTGCTATCTCACATCTGTAATACCTCAGTCCTGTGTATACATCAGCCACAGCACAGCCAGCATAGAGACACCAACTACTGATCTCACATCTGTAATACCTCACAGTCCTGTGTATACATCTGTAATATCAGCCACAGCACAGTCAGCATAGAGACGCCCACTACTGCTATCTCACATCTGTAATACATCACAGTCCTGTGTATACATTTGTTACATCAGCCACAACACAGCCAGCATAGAGACACCCACTACTGATCTCACATCTGTAATACCTCATAGTCCTGTGTATACATCTGTAATATCAGCCACAGCACAGCCAGCATAGACACCCACTACTGATCTCACATCTGTAATACCTCATAGTCCTGTGTATACATCTGTAATATCAGCCACAGCACAGCCAGCATAGAGACGCCCACTACTGCTATCTCACATCTGTAATACCTCACAGACCTGTGTATCCATCAGCCACAGCACAGCCAGCATAGAGACACCCACTACTGATCTCACATCTGTAATACCTCACAGTCCTGTGTATACATCTGTAATATCAGCCACAGCACAGCCAGCATAGAGACACCCACTACTGATCTCACATCTGTAATACCTCACAGTCCTGTGAATACTTCTGTAATATCAGCCACAACAAAGCCAGCATAGAGACGCCCACTACTGCTATCTCCCATCTGTAATACATCACAGTCCTGTGTATACATCTGTAACATCAGCCACAGCTCAGCCAGCATAGTGACACCCACTACTGCTATCTCACATCTGTAATACCTCACAGTCCTTTGTATACATCTGTAACATCAGCCAGAGCACAGCCAGCATAGAGACGCCCACTGCTGCTATCTCACATCTGTAATACCTCACAGTCCTGTGTATACATCTGTAACATCAGCCACAGCTCAGCCAGCATAGTGACACCCACTACTGCTATCTCACATCTGCAATACCTCACAGTCCAGTGTATACATCTGTAACATCAGCCACAGCACAGCCAGCATAGAGACACCCACTACTGCTATCTCACATCTGTAATACCTCACAGTCCTGTGTATACATCTGTAACATCAGCCACAGCACAGCCAGCATAGAGACACCCAATACTACTATCTCACATCTGTAATAACTCACTGTCATGTGTATACATCTGTAACATCAGCCACAGCACAGCCAGCATAGAGACAACCACTACTGCTATCTCACATCTGTAATACCTCACAGTCCTGTGTATACATCTGTAACATCAGCCACAGCTCAGGCAGCATAGAGACACCCACTACTGCTATCTCACATCTGTAATACCTCACAGTCCTGTGTATACATCTGTGACATCAGCCACAGCACAGCCAGCATAGAGACACCCACTACTGATCTCACATCTGTAATACCTCACAGTCCTGTGTATACATCTGTTACATCAGCCACAACACAGCCAGCATAGAGACGCCCACTACTGCTATCTCACATCTGTAATACATCACAGTCCTGTGTATACATCAGCCACAGCACAGCCAGCATAGAGACACCAACTACTGATCTCACATCTGTAATACCTCACAGTCCTGTGTATACATCTGTAATATCAGCCACAGCACAGCCAGCATAGAGACGCCCACTACTGCTATCTCACATCTGTAATACATCACAGTCCTGTGTATACATCTGTTACATCAGCCACAACACAGCCAGCATAGAGACACCCACTACTGATCTCACATCTGTAATACCTCACTGTCCTGTGTATACATCTGTAATATCAGCCACAGCACAGCCAGCATAGAGATGCCCACTACTGCTATCTCACATCTGTAATACCTCACAGTCCTGTGTATACATCTGTGACATCAGCCACAGCACAGCCAGCATAGAGACACCCACTACTGATCTCACATCTGTAATACCTCACAGTCCTGTGTATACATCTGTTACATCAGCCACAACACAGCCAGCATAGAGACACCCACTACTGATCTCACAACTGTAATACCTCACTGTCCTGTGTATACATCTGTAACATCAGCCACAGCATAGCCAGCATAGAGACACCCACTACTGCTATCTCACATCTGTAATACCTCACAGTCCTGTGTATACATCTGTAACATCAGCCACCGCTCAGCCAGCATAGAGACACCCACTACTGCTATCTCACATCTGTAATACCTCACAGTCCTGTGTAAACATCTGTAACATCTGCCACAGCTCAGCCAGCATAGAGACGCCCACTACTGCTATCTCACATCTGTCATACCTCACAGTCCTGTGTATACTTCTGTAACATCAGCCACAGCTCAGCCAGCATAGAGACACCCACTACTGCTATCTCACATCTGTAATACCTCACAGTCCTGTGTATACATCTGTAACATCAGCCACAGCTCAGCCAGCATAGCGATGCCCACTACTGCTATCTCACATCTGTAATACCTCACAGTCCTGTGTATGCATCGTAACATCAGCCACAGCTCAGCCAGCATAAAGACACCCACTACTGCTATCTCATATCTGTAATACCTCACAGTACTGTGTATACATCGTAACATCAGCCACATCACAGCCAGCATAGAGACACCCACTACTGCTATCTCATATCTGTAATACCATAATACCTCACAGTCCTGTGTATACATCTGTAACATCAGCCACAGCTCAGCCAGCATAGAGACACCCACTACTGCTATCTCACATCTGTAATACCTCACAGTCCTGTGTATACATCTGTAACATCAGCCACAGCTCAGCCAGCATAAAGACACCCACTACTGCTATCTCACATCTGTAATACCTCACAGTCCTGTGTATACATCTGTACCATCAGCCACAGCTCAGCCAGCATAGAGACACCCACTACTGATCTCACATCTGTAATACCTCACAGTCCTGTGTATACATCTGTAATATCAGCCACAGCAAAGCCAGCATAGAGACGCCCACTACTGCTATCTCACATCTGTAATACCTCACAGTCCTGTGTATACATCTGTAACATCAGCCACAGCTCAGCCAGCATAGAGACACCCACTACTGCTATCTCACATCTGTAATACATCACAGTCCTGTGTATACATCTGTGACAACAGCCACAGCACAGCCAGCAAAGAGACACCCACTACTGATCTCACATCTGTAATACCTCATAGTCCTATGTATACATCTGTAATATCAGCCACAGCACAGCCAGCATAGAGACGCCCACTACTGCTATCTCACATCTGAAATACCTCACAGTCCTGTGTATACATCTGTAACATCAGCCACAGCACAGCCAGCATAGAGACACCCACTACAGCTATCTCACATCTGTAATACCTCACAGTCCTGTGTATACATCTGTAACATCATCCACAGCACAGCCAGCATAGAGACAACCACTACTGCTATCTCACATCTGTAATACCTCACAGTCCTGTGTATACATCTGTAACATCAGCCACAGCACAGCCAGCATAGAGACAACCACTACTGCTATCTCACATCTGTAATACCTCACAGTTCTGTGTATACATCTGTAACATCAGCCACAGCTCAGCCAGCAAAGAGACACCCACTACTGCTATCTCACATCTGTAATACCTCACAGTCCTGTGTATACATCTGTAACATCAGCCACAGCTCAGCCAGCATAGAGACACCCACTACTGCTATCTCACATCTGTAATACATCACAGTCCTGTGTATACATCTGTAACAACAGCCACAGCACAGCCAGCAAAGAGACACCCACTACTGATCTCACATCTGTAATACCTCATAGTCCTATGTATACATCTGTAATATCAGCCACAGCACAGCCAGCATAGAGATGCCCACTACTGCTATCTCACATCTGTAATACCTCACAGTCCTGTGTATACATCAGCCACAGCACAGCCAGCATAGAGACACCCACTACTGATCTCACATCTGTAATACCTCACAGTCCTGTGTATACTTCTGTAATATCAGCCACAACAAAGCCAGCATAGAGACGCCCACTACTGCTATCTCACATCTGTAATACATCACAGTCCTGTGTATACATCTGTAACATCAGCCACAGCTCAGCCAGCATAGTGACACCCACTACTGCTATCTCACATCTGTAATACCTCACAGTCCTGTGTATACATCTGTAACATCAGCCACAGCACAGCCAGCATAGAGACGCCCACTGCTGCTATCTCACATCTGTAAATACCTCACAGTCCTGTGTATACATCTGTAACATCAGCCACAGCTCAGCCAGCATAGTGACACCCACTACTGCTATCTTACGTCTGCAATACCTCACAGTCCAGTGTATACATCTGTAACATCAGCCACAGCACAGCCAGCATAGAGACACCCACTACTGCTATCTCACATCTGTAATACCTCACAGTCCTGTGTATACATCTGTAACATCAGCCACAGCACAGCCAGCATAGAGACACCCAATACTGCTATCTCACATCTGTAATAACTCACAGTCCTGTGTATACATCTGTAACATCAGCCACATCACAGCCAGCATAGAGACAACCACTACTGCTATCTCACATCTGTAATACCTCACAGTCCTGTGTATACATCTGTAACATCAGCCACAGCTCAGCCAGCATAGAGACACCCACTACTGCTATCTCACATCTGTAATACATCACAGTCCTGTGTATACATCTGTAACATCAGCCACAGCACAGCCAGCATAGAGAAACCCACTACTGCTATCTCACATCTGTAATACCTCATAGTCCTGTGTATACATCTGTAATACCAGCCACAGCACAGCCAGCATAGAGACGCCCACTACTGCTATCTCACATCTGTAATACCTCACAGTCCTGTGTATACATCAGCCACAGCACAGCCAGCATAGAGACACCCACTACTGATCTCACATCTGTAATACCTCACAGTCCTGTGTATACATCTGTTACATCAGCCACAACACAGCCAGCATAGAGACACCCACTACTGATCTCACATCTGTAATACCTCACAGTCCTGTGTATACATCTGTAATATCAGCCACAGCACAGCCAGCATAGAGACGCCCACTACTGCTATCTCACATCTGTAATACCTCACTGTCCTGTGTATACATCTGTAACATCAGCCACAGCATAGCCAGCATAGAGACACCCACTACTGCTATCTCACATCTGTAATACCTCACAGTCCTGTGTATACATCTGTAACATCAGCCACCGCTCAGCCAGCATAGAGACACCCACTACTGCTATCTCACATCTGTAATACCTCACAGTCCTGTGTATACATCTGTAACATCAGCCACAGCTCAGGCAGCATAGAGACACCCACTACTGCTATCTCACATCTGTAATACCTCACAGTCCTGTGTATACATCTGTGACATCAGCCACAGCACAGCCAGCATAGAGACACCCACTACTGATCTCACATCTGTAATACCTCACAGTCCTGTGTATACATCTGTTACATCAGCCACAACACAGCCAGCATAGAGACACCCACTACTGATCTCACATTTGTAATACCTCACAGTCCTGTGTATACATCTGTAATATCAGCCACAGCACAGCCAGCATAGAGACGCCCACTACTGCTATCTCACATCTGTAATACCTCACTGTCCTGTGTATACATCTGTAACATCAGCCACAGCATAGCCAGCATAGAGACACCCACTACTGCTATCTCACATCTGTAATACCTCACAGTCCTGTGTATACATCTGTAACATCAGCCACCGCTCAGCCAGCATAGAGACACCCACTACTGCTATCTCACATCTTTAATACCTCACAGTCCTGTGTATACATCTGTAACATCAGCCACAGCTCAGCCAGCAGAGACGCCCACTACTGCTATCTCACATCTGTAATACCTCACAGTCCTGTGTATACTTCTGTAACATCAACCACAGCTCAGCCAGCAAAGAGACAACCACTACTGATCTCACATCTGTAATACCTCATAGTCCTGTGTATACATCTGTAATATCAGCCACAGCACAGCCAGCATAGAGACACCCACTACTGCTATCTCACATCTGTAATACCTCACAGTCCTGTGTATACATCTGTAACATCAGCCACAGCTCAGCCAGCAGAGATGCCCACTACTGCTATCTCACATCTGTAATACATCACAGTCCTGTGTATACATCTGTAACATCAGCCACAGCACAGCCAGCATAGAGACACCCACTACTGATCTCACATCTGTAATACCTCATAGTCCTGTGTATACATCTGTAATATCAGCCACAGCACAGCCAGCATAGAGACGCCCACTACTGCTATCTCACATCTGTAATACCTCAGTCCTGTGTATACATCAGCCACAGCACAGCCAGCATAGAGACACCAACTACTGATCTCACATCTGTAATACCTCACAGTCCTGTGTATACATCTGTAATATCAGCCACAGCACAGCCAGCATAGAGACGCCCACTACTGCTATCTCACATCTGTAATACATCACAGTCCTGTGTATACATTTGTTACATCAGCCACAACACAGCCAGCATAGAGACACCCACTACTGATCTCACATCTGTAATACCTCACTGTCCTGTGTATACATCTGTAATATCAGCCACAGCTCAGCCAGCATAGAGATGCCCACTACTGCTATCTCACATCTGTAATACCTCACAGTCCTGTGTATACATCTGTGACATTAGCCACAGCACAGCCAGCATAGAGACACCCACTACTGATCTCACATCTGTAATACCTCACAGTCCTGTGTAAACATCTATAATATCAGCCACAGCACAGCCAGCATAGAGACGCCCACTACTGCTATCTCACATCTGTAATACCTCACTGTCCTGTGTATACATCTGTAACATCAGCCACAGCATAGCCAGCATAGAGATGCCCACTACTGCTATCTCACATCTGTAATACCTCACAGTCCTGTGTATACATCTGTAACATCAGCCACAGCTCAGCCAGCATAGAGACGCCCACTACTGCTATCTCACATCTGTAATACCTCACAGTCCTGTGTATACTTCTGTAACATCAGCCACAGCTCATCCAGCATAGAGACACCCACTACTGCTATCTCACATCTGTAATACCTCACAGTCCTGTGTATACATCTGTAACATCAGCCACAGCTCAGCCAGCAAAGCGATGCCCACTACTGCTATCTCACATCTGTAATACCTCACAGTCCTGTGTATACATCGTAACATCAGCCACAGCTCAGCCAGCATAGAGACACCCACTACTGCTATCTCATATCTGTAATACCTCACTGTCCTGTGTATACATCGTAACATCAGCCACATCACAGCCAGCATAGACGTCCACTACTGCTATATCACATCTGTAATACGTCACAGTCCTGTGTATACATCAGTAACATCAGCCACAGCTCAGCCAGCATAGAGATGCCCACTACTGCTATCTCACATCTGTAATACCTCACAGTCCTGTGTATACATCTGTAACATCAGCCACAGCTCAGCCAGCATAGAGACACCCACTACTGCTATCTCACATCTATAATACCTCACAGTCCTGAGTATACTTCACTAACATCAACCACAGATCAGCCAGCATAGAGACGCCCACTACTGCTATCTCACATCTATAATACCTCACAGTCCTGAGTATAGTTCTGAAACATCAGCCACCGCTCAGCCAGCATAGAGACACCCACTACTATCTCACATCTGTAATACCTCACAGTCCCGTGTATACATCAGTAACATCAGCCACAGCTCAGCCAGCATAGAGACACCCACTACTGCTATCTCACATCTGTAATACCTCACAGTACTGTGTATACATCTATAACATCAGCCACAGCACAGCCAGAATAGAGACACCACTACTGCTATCTCATATCTGTAATACCTTAATACCTCACAGTACTGTGTATACATTTGTAACATCTGACACACCACAGCAAGCATAGAGACACCCACTACTGCTACCTCTCATCTGTAATATCTCACAGTCCTGTGTATACATCTGTAACATCAGCCACAGCTCAGCCAGTATAGAGACACCCACTACTGCTATCTCACATCTGTAATACCTCAGAGTCCTGTGTATACATCTTTAACATCAGCCACAGCACAGCCAGCATAGAGACACCCACTACTGCTTTCTCACATCTGTAATACCTCACTGTCCTGTGTATACATCTTTAACATCAGCCACAGCACAGCAAGCATAGAGACACCCACTACTGCTATCTCACATCTGTAATACCTCACAGTCCTGTGTATACATCTGTAACATCAGCCACAGCACAGCCAGCATAGAGACACCCACTACTGCTTTCTCACATCTGTAATTCCTCACAGTACTTTTTATATACCTGTAACATCTGCCACATCTCAGCCAGCATAGAGACACCCACTACTGCTATCGCACATCCATAATACCTCACAGTCCTGTGTATACATCTGTAACATCAGCCACAGCACAGCCAGAATAGAGACACCCACTACTTCTATCTCACATATGTAATACCTCACAGTCATGTGTATACATCTGTAACATCAGCCACAGTTCAGCCAGTACAGAGACACCCACTACTGCTATCTCACATCTGTAATACCTCACAATCTTGTGTATACATCTGTAACATCAGCCACAGCACAGCCAGAATAGAGACACCACTACTGTTATCTCATATCTGTAATACCTTAATACCTCACAGTACTGTGTATACATCTGTAACATCAGACACTGCACAGCTAGCATAGAGACACCCACTACTGCTATTTCACATCTGTAATACCTCACAGTCCTGTGTATACATCTGTAACATCAGCCACAGCTCAGCCAGCATAGAGACACCCACTACTGCTATCTCACATCTGTAATACCTCACAGTCCTGAGTATACATCTGTAACATCAGCCACAGCACAGCCAGAATAGAGACACCACTACTGTTATCTCATATCTGTAATACCTTAATACCTCACAGTACTGTGTATACATCTGTAACATCAGACACAGCTCAGCCAGCATAGAGACACCCACTACTGCTATCTCACATCTGTAATACCTCACAGTCCTGTGTATACATCTGTAATATCAGCCACAGCACAGCCAGCATAGAGACACCCACTACTGCTATCTCACATCTGTAATATCTCACTGTCCTGTGTATACATCTGTAACATCAGCCACAGCATAGCCAGCATAGAGACACCCACTACTGCTATCTCACATCTGTAATACCTCACAGTCCTGTGTACACATCTGTAACATCAGCCAAAGCTCAGCCAGCATAGAGACGCCCACTACTGCTATCTCACATCTGTAATACCTCACAGTCCTGTGTATACTTCTGTAACATCAGCCACAGCACAGCCAGAATAGAGACACCCACTACTGCTATCTCACATCTGTAATACCTCACAGACCTGTGTATCCATCAGCCACAGCACAGCCAGCATAGAGACACCCACTACTGATCTCACATCTGTAATACCTCACAGTCCTGTGTATACATCTGTAATATCAGCCACAGCACAGCCAGCATAGAGACACCCACTACTGATCTCACATCTGTAATACCTCACAGTCCTGTGAATACTTCTGTAATATCAGCCACAACAAAGCCAGCATAGAGACGCCCACTACTGCTATCTCACATCTGTAATACCTCACAGTCCTGTGTATACATCGTAACATCAGCCACAGCTCAGCCAGCATAGAGACACCCACTACTGCTATCTCATATCTGTAATACCTCACTGTCCTGTGTATACATCGTAACATCAGCCACATCACAGCCAGCATAGACGTCCACTACTGCTATATCACATCTGTAATACGTCACAGTCCTGTGTATACATCAGTAACATCAGCCACAGCTCAGCCAGCATAGAGATGCCCACTACTGCTATCTCACATCTGTAATACCTCACAGTCCTGTGTATACATCTGTAACATCAGCCACAGCTCAGCCAGCATAGAGACACCCACTACTGCTATCTCACATCTATAATACCTCACAGTCCTGAGTATACTTCACTAACATCAACCACAGATCAGCCAGCATAGAGACGCCCACTACTGCTATCTCACATCTATAATACCTCACAGTCCTGAGTATAGTTCTGAAACATCAGCCACCGCTCAGCCAGCATAGAGACACCCACTACTATCTCACATCTGTAATACCTCACAGTCCCGTGTATACATCAGTAACATCAGCCACAGCTCAGCCAGCATAGAGACACCCACTACTGCTATCTCACATCTGTAATACCTCACAGTACTGTGTATACATCTATAACATCAGCCACAGCACAGCCAGAATAGAGACACCACTACTGCTATCTCATATCTGTAATACCTTAATACCTCACAGTACTGTGTATACATTTGTAACATCTGACACACCACAGCAAGCATAGAGACACCCACTACTGCTACCTCTCATCTGTAATATCTCACAGTCCTGTGTATACATCTGTAACATCAGCCACAGCTCAGCCAGTATAGAGACACCCACTACTGCTATCTCACATCTGTAATACCTCAGAGTCCTGTGTATACATCTTTAACATCAGCCACAGCACAGCCAGCATAGAGACACCCACTACTGCTTTCTCACATCTGTAATACCTCACTGTCCTGTGTATACATCTTTAACATCAGCCACAGCACAGCAAGCATAGAGACACCCACTACTGCTATCTCACATCTGTAATACCTCACAGTCCTGTGTATACATCTGTAACATCAGCCACAGCACAGCCAGCATAGAGACACCCACTACTGCTTTCTCACATCTGTAATTCCTCACAGTACTTTTTATATACCTGTAACATCTGCCACATCTCAGCCAGCATAGAGACACCCACTACTGCTATCGCACATCCATAATACCTCACAGTCCTGTGTATACATCTGTAACATCAGCCACAGCACAGCCAGAATAGAGACACCCACTACTTCTATCTCACATATGTAATACCTCACAGTCATGTGTATACATCTGTAACATCAGCCACAGTTCAGCCAGTACAGAGACACCCACTACTGCTATCTCACATCTGTAATACCTCACAATCTTGTGTATACATCTGTAACATCAGCCACAGCACAGCCAGAATAGAGACACCACTACTGTTATCTCATATCTGTAATACCTTAATACCTCACAGTACTGTGTATACATCTGTAACATCAGACACTGCACAGCTAGCATAGAGACACCCACTACTGCTATTTCACATCTGTAATACCTCACAGTCCTGTGTATACATCTGTAACATCAGCCACAGCTCAGCCAGCATAGAGACACCCACTACTGCTATCTCACATCTGTAATACCTCACAGTCCTGAGTATACATCTGTAACATCAGCCACAGCACAGCCAGAATAGAGACACCACTACTGTTATCTCATATCTGTAATACCTTAATACCTCACAGTACTGTGTATACATCTGTAACATCAGACACAGCTCAGCCAGCATAGAGACACCCACTACTGCTATCTCACATCTGTAATACCTCACAGTCCTGTGTATACATCTGTAATATCAGCCACAGCACAGCCAGCATAGAGACACCCACTACTGCTATCTCACATCTGTAATATCTCACTGTCCTGTGTATACATCTGTAACATCAGCCACAGCATAGCCAGCATAGAGACACCCACTACTGCTATCTCACATCTGTAATACCTCACAGTCCTGTGTACACATCTGTAACATCAGCCAAAGCTCAGCCAGCATAGAGACGCCCACTACTGCTATCTCACATCTGTAATACCTCACAGTCCTGTGTATACTTCTGTAACATCAGCCACAGCACAGCCAGAATAGAGACACCCACTACTGCTATCTCACATCTGTAATACCTCACAGACCTGTGTATCCATCAGCCACAGCACAGCCAGCATAGAGACACCCACTACTGAACTCACATCTGTAATACCTCACAGTCCTGTGTATACATCTGTAATATCAGCCACAGCACAGCCAGCATAGAGACACCCACTACTGATCTCACATCTGTAATACCTCACAGTCCTGTGAATACTTCTGTAATATCAGCCACAACAAAGCCAGCATAGAGACGCCCACTACTGCTATCTCCCATCTGTAATACATCACAGTCCTGTGTATACATCTGTAACATCAGCCACAGCTCAGCCAGCATAGTGACACCCACTACTGCTATCTCACATCTGTAATACCTCACAGTCCTTTGTATACATCTGTAACATCAGCCAGAGCACAGCCAGCATAGAGACGCCCACTGCTGCTATCTCACATCTGTAATACCTCACAGTCCTGTGTATACATCTGTAACATCAGCCACAGCTCAGCCAGCATAGTGACACCCACTACTGCTATCTCACATCTGTAATACCTCACAGTCCTGTGTATACATCTGTAACATCAGCCACAGCACAGCCAGCATAGAGACACCCAATACTACTATCTCACATCTGTAATAACTCACTGTCCTGTGTATACATCTGTAACATCAGCCACAGCACAGCCAGCATAGAGACAACCACTACTGCTATCTCACATCTGTAATACCTCACAGTCCTGTGTATACATCTGTAACATCAGCCACAGCTCAGGCAGCATAGAGACACCCACTACTGCTATCTCACATCTGTAATACCTCACAGTCCTGTGTATACATCTGTGACATCAGCCACAGCACAGCCAGCATAGAGACACCCACTACTGATCTCACATCTGTAATACCTCACAGTCCTGTGTATACATCTGTTACATCAGCCACAACACAGCCAGCATAGAGACGCCCACTACTGCTATCTCACATCTGTAATACATCACAGTCCTGTGTATACATCAGCCACAGCACAGCCAGCATAGAGACACCAACTACTGATCTCACATCTGTAATACCTCACAGTCCTGTGTATACATCTGTAATATCAGCCACAGCACAGCCAGCATAGAGACGCCCACTACTGCTATCTCACATCTGTAATACATCACAGTCCTGTGTATACATCTGTTACATCAGCCACAACACAGCCAGCATAGAGACACCCACTACTGATCTCACATCTGTAATACCTCACTGTCCTGTGTATACATCTGTAATATCAGCCACAGCACAGCCAGCATAGAGATGCCCACTACTGCTATCTCACATCTGTAATACCTCACAGTCCTGTGTATACATCTGTGACATCAGCCACAGCACAGCCAGCATAGAGACACCCACTACTGATCTCACATCTGTAATACCTCACAGTCCTGTGTATACATCTGTTACATCAGCCACAACACAGCCAGCATAGAGACACCCACTACTGATCTCACAACTGTAATACCTCACTGTCCTGTGTATACATCTGTAACATCAGCCACAGCATAGCCAGCATAGAGACACCCACTACTGCTATCTCACATCTGTAATACCTCACAGTCCTGTGTATACATCTGTAACATCAGCCACCGCTCAGCCAGCATAGAGACACCCACTACTGCTATCTCACATCTGTAATACCTCACAGTCCTGTGTAAACATCTGTAACATCTGCCACAGCTCAGCCAGCATAGAGACGCCCACTACTGCTATCTCACATCTGTCATACCTCACAGTCCTGTGTATACTTCTGTAACATCAGCCACAGCTCAGCCAGCATAGAGACACCCACTACTGCTATCTCACATCTGTAATACCTCACAGTCCTGTGTATACATCTGTAACATCAGCCACAGCTCAGCCAGCATAGCGATGCCCACTACTGCTATCTCACATCTGTAATACCTCACAGTCCTGTGTATGCATCGTAACATCAGCCACAGCTCAGCCAGCATAAAGACACCCACTACTGCTATCTCATATCTGTAATACCTCACAGTACTGTGTATACATCGTAACATCAGCCACATCACAGCCAGCATAGAGACACCCACTACTGCTATCTCATATCTGTAATACCTTAATACCTCACAGTCCTGTGTATACATCTGTAACATCAGCCACAGCTCAGCCAGCATAGAGACACCCACTACTGCTATCTCACATCTGTAATACCTCACAGTCCTGTGTATACATCTGTAACATCAGCCACAGCTCAGGCAGCATAGAGACACCCACTACTGCTATCTCACATCTGTAATACCTCACAGTCCTGTGTATACATCTGTAATATCAGCCACAGCACAGCCAGCATAGAGACGCCCACTACTGCTATCTCACATCTGTAATACCTCACTGTCCTGTGTATACATCTGTAACATCAGCCACAGCATAGCCAGCATAGAGACACCCACTACTGCTATCTCACATCTGTAATACCTCACAGTCCTGTGTATACATCTGTAACATCAGCCACCGCTCAGCCAGCATAGAGACACCCACTACTGCTATCTCACATCTGTAATACCTCACAGTCCTGTGTATACATCTGTAACATCAGCCACAGCTCAGGCAGCATAGAGACACCCACTACTGCTATCTCACATCTGTAATACCTCACAGTCCTGTGTATACATCTGTGACATCAGCCACAGCACAGCCAGCATAGAGACACCCACTACTGATCTCACATCTGTAATACCTCACAGTCCTGTGTATACATCTGTTACATCAGCCACAACACAGCCAGCATAGAGACACCCACTACTGATCTCACATTTGTAATACCTCACAGTCCTGTGTATACATCTGTAATATCAGCCACAGCACAGCCAGCATAGAGACGCCCACTACTGCTATCTCACATCTGTAATACCTCACTGTCCTGTGTATACATCTGTAACATCAGCCACAGCATAGCCAGCATAGAGACACCCACTACTGCTATCTCACATCTGTAATACCTCACAGTCCTGTGTATACATCTGTAACATCAGCCACCGCTCAGCCAGCATAGAGACACCCACTACTGCTATCTCACATCTTTAATACCTCACAGTCCTGTGTATACATCTGTAACATCAGCCACAGCTCAGCCAGCAGAGACGCCCACTACTGCTATCTCACATCTGTAATACCTCACAGTCCTGTGTATACTTCTGTAACATCAACCACAGCTCAGCCAGCAAAGAGACAACCACTACTGATCTCACATCTGTAATACCTCATAGTCCTGTGTATACATCTGTAATATCAGCCACAGCACAGCCAGCATAGAGACACCCACTACTGCTATCTCACATCTGTAATACCTCACAGTCCTGTGTATACATCTGTAACATCAGCCACAGCTCAGCCAGCAGAGATGCCCACTACTGCTATCTCACATCTGTAATACATCACAGTCCTGTGTATACATCTGTAACATCAGCCACAGCACAGCCAGCATAGAGACACCCACTACTGATCTCACATCTGTAATACCTCATAGTCCTGTGTATACATCTGTAATATCAGCCACAGCACAGCCAGCATAGAGACGCCCACTACTGCTATCTCACATCTGTAATACCTCAGTCCTGTGTATACATCAGCCACAGCACAGCCAGCATAGAGACACCAACTACTGATCTCACATCTGTAATACCTCACAGTCCTGTGTATACATCTGTAATATCAGCCACAGCACAGCCAGCATAGAGACGCCCACTACTGCTATCTCACATCTGTAATACATCACAGTCCTGTGTATACATTTGTTACATCAGCCACAACACAGCCAGCATAGAGACACCCACTACTGATCTCACATCTGTAATACCTCACTGTCCTGTGTATACATCTGTAATATCAGCCACAGCTCAGCCAGCATAGAGATGCCCACTACTGCTATCTCACATCTGTAATACCTCACAGTCCTGTGTATACATCTGTGACATTAGCCACAGCACAGCCAGCATAGAGACACCCACTACTGATCTCACATCTGTAATACCTCACAGTCCTGTGTAAACATCTATAATATCAGCCACAGCACAGCCAGCATAGAGACGCCCACTACTGCTATCTCACATCTGTAATACCTCACTGTCCTGTGTATACATCTGTAACATCAGCCACAGCATAGCCAGCATAGAGATGCCCACTACTGCTATCTCACATCTGTAATACCTCACAGTCCTGTGTATACATCTGTAACATCAGCCACAGCTCAGCCAGCATAGAGACGCCCACTACTGCTATCTCACATCTGTAATACCTCACAGTCCTGTGTATACTTCTGTAACATCAGCCACAGCTCATCCAGCATAGAGACACCCACTACTGCTATCTCACATCTGTAATACCTCACAGTCCTGTGTATACATCTGTAACATCAGCCACAGCTCAGCCAGCAAAGCGATGCCCACTACTGCTATCTCACATCTGTAATACCTCACAGTCCTGTGTATACATCGTAACATCAGCCACAGCTCAGCCAGCATAGAGACACCCACTACTGCTATCTCATATCTGTAATACCTCACTGTCCTGTGTATACATCGTAACATCAGCCACATCACAGCCAGCATAGACGTCCACTACTGCTATATCACATCTGTAATACGTCACAGTCCTGTGTATACATCAGTAACATCAGCCACAGCTCAGCCAGCATAGAGATGCCCACTACTGCTATCTCACATCTGTAATACCTCACAGTCCTGTGTATACATCTGTAACATCAGCCACAGCTCAGCCAGCATAGAGACACCCACTACTGCTATCTCACATCTATAATACCTCACAGTCCTGAGTATACTTCACTAACATCAACCACAGATCAGCCAGCATAGAGACGCCCACTACTGCTATCTCACATCTATAATACCTCACAGTCCTGAGTATAGTTCTGAAACATCAGCCACCGCTCAGCCAGCATAGAGACACCCACTACTATCTCACATCTGTAATACCTCACAGTCCCGTGTATACATCAGTAACATCAGCCACAGCTCAGCCAGCATAGAGACACCCACTACTGCTATCTCACATCTGTAATACCTCACAGTACTGTGTATACATCTATAACATCAGCCACAGCACAGCCAGAATAGAGACACCACTACTGCTATCTCATATCTGTAATACCTTAATACCTCACAGTACTGTGTATACATTTGTAACATCTGACACACCACAGCAAGCATAGAGACACCCACTACTGCTACCTCTCATCTGTAATATCTCACAGTCCTGTGTATACATCTGTAACATCAGCCACAGCTCAGCCAGTATAGAGACACCCACTACTGCTATCTCACATCTGTAATACCTCAGAGTCCTGTGTATACATCTTTAACATCAGCCACAGCACAGCCAGCATAGAGACACCCACTACTGCTTTCTCACATCTGTAATACCTCACTGTCCTGTGTATACATCTTTAACATCAGCCACAGCACAGCAAGCATAGAGACACCCACTACTGCTATCTCACATCTGTAATACCTCACAGTCCTGTGTATACATCTGTAACATCAGCCACAGCACAGCCAGCATAGAGACACCCACTACTGCTTTCTCACATCTGTAATTCCTCACAGTACTTTTTATATACCTGTAACATCTGCCACATCTCAGCCAGCATAGAGACACCCACTACTGCTATCGCACATCCATAATACCTCACAGTCCTGTGTATACATCTGTAACATCAGCCACAGCACAGCCAGAATAGAGACACCCACTACTTCTATCTCACATATGTAATACCTCACAGTCATGTGTATACATCTGTAACATCAGCCACAGTTCAGCCAGTACAGAGACACCCACTACTGCTATCTCACATCTGTAATACCTCACAATCTTGTGTATACATCTGTAACATCAGCCACAGCACAGCCAGAATAGAGACACCACTACTGTTATCTCATATCTGTAATACCTTAATACCTCACAGTACTGTGTATACATCTGTAACATCAGACACTGCACAGCTAGCATAGAGACACCCACTACTGCTATTTCACATCTGTAATACCTCACAGTCCTGTGTATACATCTGTAACATCAGCCACAGCTCAGCCAGCATAGAGACACCCACTACTGCTATCTCACATCTGTAATACCTCACAGTCCTGAGTATACATCTGTAACATCAGCCACAGCACAGCCAGAATAGAGACACCACTACTGTTATCTCATATCTGTAATACCTTAATACCTCACAGTACTGTGTATACATCTGTAACATCAGACACAGCTCAGCCAGCATAGAGACACCCACTACTGCTATCTCACATCTGTAATACCTCACAATCCTGTGTATACATCTGTAATATCAGCCACAGCACAGCCAGCATAGAGACACCCACTACTGCTATCTCACATCTGTAATATCTCACTGTCCTGTGTATACATCTGTAACATCAGCCACAGCATAGCCAGCATAGAGACACCCACTACTGCTATCTCACATCTGTAATACCTCACAGTCCTGTGTACACATCTGTAACATCAGCCAAAGCTCAGCCAGCATAGAGACACCCACTACTGCTATCTCACATCTGTAATACCTCACAGTCCTGTGTATACTTCTGTAACATCAGCCACAGCACAGCCAGAATAGAGACACCCACTACTGCTATCTCACATCTGTAATACCTCACAGACCTGTGTATCCATCAGCCACAGCACAGCCAGCATAGAGACACCCACTACTGATCTCACATCTGTAATACCTCACAGTCCTGTGTATACATCTGTAATATCAGCCACAGCACAGCCAGCATAGAGACACCCACTACTGATCTCACATCTGTAATACCTCACAGTCCTGTGAATACTTCTGTAATATCAGCCACAACAAAGCCAGCATAGAGACGCCCACTACTGCTATCTCCCATCTGTAATACATCACAGTCCTGTGTATACATCTGTAACATCAGCCACAGCTCAGCCAGCATAGTGACACCCACTACTGCTATCTCACATCTGTAATACCTCACAGTCCTTTGTATACATCTGTAACATCAGCCAGAGCACAGCCAGCATAGAGACGCCCACTGCTGCTATCTCACATCTGTAATACCTCACAGTCCTGTGTATACATCTGTAACATCAGCCACAGCTCAGCCAGCATAGTGACACCCACTACTGCTATCTCACATCTGCAATACCTCACAGTCCAGTGTATACATCTGTAACATCAGCCACAGCACAGCCAGCATAGAGACACCCACTACTGCTATCTCACATCTGTAATACCTCACAGTCCTGTGTATACATCTGTAACATCAGCCACAGCACAGCCAGCATAGAGACACCCAATACTACTATCTCACATCTGTAATAACTCACTGTCCTGTGTATACATCTGTAACATCAGCCACAGCACAGCCAGCATAGAGACAACCACTACTGCTATCTCACATCTGTAATACCTCACAGTCCTGTGTATACATCTGTAACATCAGCCACAGCTCAGGCAGCATAGAGACACCCACTACTGCTATCTCACATCTGTAATACCTCACAGTCCTGTGTATACATCTGTGACATCAGCCACAGCACAGCCAGCATAGAGACACCCACTACTGATCTCACATCTGTAATACCTCACAGTCCTGTGTATACATCTGTTACATCAGCCACAACACAGCCAGCATAGAGACGCCCACTACTGCTATCTCACATCTGTAATACATCACAGTCCTGTGTATACATCAGCCACAGCACAGCCAGCATAGAGACACCAACTACTGATCTCACATCTGTAATACCTCACAGTCCTGTGTATACATCTGTAATATCAGCCACAGCACAGCCAGCATAGAGACGCCCACTACTGCTATCTCACATCTGTAATACATCACAGTCCTGTGTATACATCTGTTACATCAGCCACAACACAGCCAGCATAGAGACACCCACTACTGATCTCACATCTGTAATACCTCACTGTCCTGTGTATACATCTGTAATATCAGCCACAGCACAGCCAGCATAGAGATGCCCACTACTGCTATCTCACATCTGTAATACCTCACAGTCCTGTGTATACATCTGTGACATCAGCCACAGCACAGCCAGCATAGAGACACCCACTACTGATCTCACATCTGTAATACCTCACAGTCCTGTGTATACATCTGTTACATCAGCCACAACACAGCCAGCATAGAGACACCCACTACTGATCTCACAACTGTAATACCTCACTGTCCTGTGTATACATCTGTAACATCAGCCACAGCATAGCCAGCATAGAGACACCCACTACTGCTATCTCACATCTGTAATACCTCACAGTCCTGTGTATACATCTGTAACATCAGCCACCGCTCAGCCAGCATAGAGACACCCACTACTGCTATCTCACATCTGTAATACCTCACAGTCCTGTGTAAACATCTGTAACATCTGCCACAGCTCAGCCAGCATAGAGACGCCCACTACTGCTATCTCACATCTGTCATACCTCACAGTCCTGTGTATACTTCTGTAACATCAGCCACAGCTCAGCCAGCATAGAGACACCCACTACTGCTATCTCACATCTGTAATACCTCACAGTCCTGTGTATACATCTGTAACATCAGCCACAGCTCAGCCAGCATAGCGATGCCCACTACTGCTATCTCACATCTGTAATACCTCACAGTCCTGTGTATGCATCGTAACATCAGCCACAGCTCAGCCAGCATAAAGACACCCACTACTGCTATCTCATATCTGTAATACCTCACAGTACTGTGTATACATCGTAACATCAGCCACATCACAGCCAGCATAGAGACACCCACTACTGCTATCTCATATCTGTAATACCTTAATACCTCACAGTCCTGTGTATACATCTGTAACATCAGCCACAGCTCAGCCAGCATAGAGACACCCACTACTGCTATCTCACATCTGTAATACCTCACAGTCCTGTGTATACATCTGTAACATCAGCCACAGCTCAGCCAGCATAAAGACACCCACTACTGCTATCTCACATCTGTAATACCTCACAGTCCTGTGTATACATCTGTACCATCAGCCACAGCTCAGCCAGCATAGAGACACCCACTACTGATCTCACATCTGTAATACCTCACAGTCCTGTGTATACATCTGTAATATCAGCCACAGCAAAGCCAGCATAGAGACGCCCACTACTGCTATCTCACATCTGTAATACCTCACAGTCCTGTGTATACATCTGTAACATCAGCCACAGCTCAGCCAGCATAGAGACACCCACTACTGCTATCTCACATCTGTAATACATCACAGTCCTGTGTATACATCTGTGACAACAGCCACAGCACAGCCAGCAAAGAGACACCCACTACTGATCTCACATCTGTAATACCTCATAGTCCTATGTATACATCTGTAATATCAGCCACAGCACAGCCAGCATAGAGACGCCCACTACTGCTATCTCACATCTGAAATACCTCACAGTCCTGTGTATACATCTGTAACATCAGCCACAGCACAGCCAGCATAGAGACACCCACTACAGCTATCTCACATCTGTAATACCTCACAGTCCTGTGTATACATCTGTAACATCATCCACAGCACAGCCAGCATAGAGACAACCACTACTGCTATCTCACATCTGTAATACCTCACAGTCCTGTGTATACATCTGTAACATCAGCCACAGCACAGCCAGCATAGAGACAACCACTACTGCTATCTCACATCTGTAATACCTCACAGTTCTGTGTATACATCTGTAACATCAGCCACAGCTCAGCCAGCAAAGAGACACCCACTACTGCTATCTCACATCTGTAATACCTCACAGTCCTGTGTATACATCTGTAACATCAGCCACAGCTCAGCCAGCATAGAGACCCACTACTGCTATCTCACATCTGTAATACATCACAGTCCTGTGTATACATCTGTAACAACAGCCACAGCACAGCCAGCAAAGAGACACCCACTACTGATCTCACATCTGTAATACCTCATAGTCCTGTGTATACATCTGTAATATCAGCCACAGCACAGCCAGCATAGAGATGCCCACTACTGCTATCTCACATCTGTAATACCTCACAGTCCTGTGTATACATCAGCCACAGCACAGCCAGCATAGAGACACCCACTACTGATCTCACATCTGTAATACCTCACAGTCCTGTGTATACTTCTGTAATATCAGCCACAACAAAGCCAGCATAGAGACGCCCACTACTGCTATCTCACATCTGTAATACATCACAGTCCTGTGTATACATCTGTAACATCAGCCACAGCTCAGCCAGCATAGTGACACCCACTACTGCTATCTCACATCTGTAATACCTCACAGTCCTGTGTATACATCTGTAACATCAGCCACAGCACAGCCAGCATAGAGACGCCCACTGCTGCTATCTCACATCTGTAATACCTCACAGTCCTGTGTATACATCTGTAACATCAGCCACAGCTCAGCCAGCATAGTGACACCCACTACTGCTATCTCACGTCTGCAATACCTCACAGTCCAGTGTATACATCTGTAACATCAGCCACAGCACAGCCAGCATAGAGACACCCACTACTGCTATCTCACATCTGTAATACCTCACAGTCCTGTGTATACATCTGTAACATCAGCCACAGCACAGCCAGCATAGAGACACCCAATACTGCTATCTCACATCTGTAATAACTCACAGTCCTGTGTATACATCTGTAACATCAGCCACAGCACAGCCAGCATAGAGACAACCACTACTGCTATCTCACATCTGTAATACCTCACAGTCCTGTGTATACATCTGTAACATCAGCCACAGCTCAGCCAGCATAGAGACACCCACTACTGCTATCTCACATCTGTAATACATCACAGTCCTGTGTATACATCTGTAACATCAGCCACAGCACAGCCAGCATAGAGAAACCCACTACTGCTATCTCACATCTGTAATACCTCATAGTCCTGTGTATACATCTGTAATACCAGCCACAGCACAGCCAGCATAGAGACGCCCACTACTGCTATCTCACATCTGTAATACCTCACAGTCCTGTGTATACATCAGCCACAGCACAGCCAGCATAGAGACACCCACTACTGATCTCACATCTGTAATACCTCACAGTCCTGTGTATACATCTGTTACATCAGCCACAACACAGCCAGCATAGAGACACCCACTACTGATCTCACATCTGTAATACCTCACAGTCCTGTGTATACATCTGTAATATCAGCCACAGCACAGCCAGCATAGAGACGCCCACTACTGCTATCTCACATCTGTAATACCTCACTGTCCTGTGTATACATCTGTAACATCAGCCACAGCATAGCCAGCATAGAGACACCCACTACTGCTATCTCACATCTGTAATACCTCACAGTCCTGTGTATACATCTGTAACATCAGCCACCGCTCAGCCAGCATAGAGACACCCACTACTGCTATCTCACATCTGTAATACCTCACAGTCCTGTGTATACATCTGTAACATCAGCCACAGCTCAGGCAGCATAGAGACACCCACTACTGCTATCTCACATCTGTAATACCTCACAGTCCTGTGTATACATCTGTGACATCAGCCACAGCACAGCCAGCATAGAGACACCCACTACTGATCTCACATCTGTAATACCTCACAGTCCTGTGTATACATCTGTTACATCAGCCACAACACAGCCAGCATAGAGACACCCACTACTGATCTCACATTTGTAATACCTCACAGTCCTGTGTATACATCTGTAATATCAGCCACAGCACAGCCAGCATAGAGACGCCCACTACTGCTATCTCACATCTGTAATACCTCACTGTCCTGTGTATACATCTGTAACATCAGCCACAGCATAGCCAGCATAGAGACACCCACTACTGCTATCTCACATCTGTAATACCTCACAGTCCTGTGTATACATCTGTAACATCAGCCACCGCTCAGCCAGCATAGAGACACCCACTACTGCTATCTCACATCTCTAATACCTCACAGTCCTGTGTATACATCTGTAACATCAGCCACAGCTCAGCCAGCAGAGACGCCCACTACTGCTATCTCACATCTGTAATACCTCACAGTCCTGTGTATACTTCTGTAACATCAACCACAGCTCAGCCAGCAAAGAGACAACCACTACTGATCTCACATCTGTAATACCTCATAGTCCTGTGTATACATCTGTAATATCAGCCACAGCACAGCCAGCATAGAGACACCCACTACTGCTATCTCACATCTGTAATACCTCACAGTCCTGTGTATACATCTGTAACATCAGCCACAGCTCAGCCAGCAGAGATGCCCACTACTGCTATCTCACATCTGTAATACATCACAGTCCTGTGTATACATCTGTAACATCAGCCACAGCACAGCCAGCATAGAGACACCCACTACTGATCTCACATCTGTAATACCTCATAGTCCTGTGTATACATCTGTAATATCAGCCACAGCACAGCCAGCATAGAGACGCCCACTACTGCTATCTCACATCTGTAATACCTCAGTCCTGTGTATACATCAGCCACAGCACAGCCAGCATAGAGACACCAACTACTGATCTCACATCTGTAATACCTCACAGTCCTGTGTATACATCTGTAATATCAGCCACAGCACAGCCAGCATAGAGACGCCCACTACTGCTATCTCACATCTGTAATACATCACAGTCCTGTGTATACATTTGTTACATCAGCCACAACACAGCCAGCATAGAGACACCCACTACTGATCTCACATCTGTAATACCTCACTGTCCTGTGTATACATCTGTAATATCAGCCACAGCTCAGCCAGCATAGAGATGCCCACTACTGCTATCTCACATCTGTAATACCTCACAGTCCTGTGTATACATCTGTGACATTAGCCACAGCACAGCCAGCATAGAGACACCCACTACTGATCTCACATCTGTAATACCTCACAGTCCTGTGTAAACATCTATAATATCAGCCACAGCACAGCCAGCATAGAGACGCCCACTACTGCTATCTCACATCTGTAATACCTCACTGTCCTGTGTATACATCTGTAACATCAGCCACAGCATAGCCAGCATAGAGATGCCCACTACTGCTATCTCACATCTGTAATACCTCACAGTCCTGTGTATACATCTGTAACATCAGCCACAGCTCAGCCAGCATAGAGACGCCCACTACTGCTATCTCACATCTGTAATACCTCACAGTCCTGTGTATACTTCTGTAACATCAGCCACAGCTCAGCCAGCATAGAGACACCCACTACTGCTATCTCACATCTGTAATACCTCACAGTCCTGTGTATACATCTGTAACATCAGCCACAGCTCAGCCAGCAAAGCGATGCCCACTACTGCTATCTCACATCTGTAATACCTCACAGTCCTGTGTATACATCGTAACATCAGCCACAGCTCAGCCAGCATAGAGACACCCACTACTGCTATCTCATATCTGTAATACCTCACTGTCCTGTGTATACATCGTAACATCAGCCACATCACAGCCAGCATAGACGTCCACTACTGCTATATCACATCTGTAATACGTCACAGTCCTGTGTATACATCAGTAACATCAGCCACAGCTCAGCCAGCATAGAGATGCCCACTACTGCTATCTCACATCTATAATACCTCACAGTCCTGAGTATACTTCACTAACATCAACCACAGATCAGCCAGCATAGAGACGCCCACTACTGCTATCTCACATCTATAATACCTCACAGTCCTGAGTATAGTTCTGAAACATCAGCCACCGCTCAGCCAGCATAGAGACACCCACTACTATCTCACATCTGTAATACCTCACAGTCCCGTGTATACATCAGTAACATCAGCCACAGCTCAGCCAGCATAGAGACACCCACTACTGCTATCTCACATCTGTAATACCTCACAGTACTGTGTATACATCTATAACATCAGCCACAGCACAGCCAGAATAGAGACACCACTACTGCTATCTCATATCTGTAATACCTTAATACCTCACAGTACTGTGTATACATTTGTAACATCTGACACACCACAGCAAGCATAGAGACACCCACTACTGCTACCTCTCATCTGTAATATCTCACAGTCCTGTGTATACATCTGTAACATCAGCCACAGCTCAGCCAGTATAGAGACACCCACTACTGCTATCTCACATCTGTAATACCTCAGAGTCCTGTGTATACATCTTTAACATCAGCCACAGCACAGCCAGCATAGAGACACCCACTACTGCTTTCTCACATCTGTAATACCTCACTGTCCTGTGTATACATCTTTAACATCAGCCACAGCACAGCAAGCATAGAGACACCCACTACTGCTATCTCACATCTGTAATACCTCACAGTCCTGTGTATACATCTGTAACATCAGCCACAGCACAGCCAGCATAGAGACACCCACTACTGCTTTCTCACATCTGTAATTCCTCACAGTACTTTTTATATACCTGTAACATCTGCCACATCTCAGCCAGCATAGAGACACCCACTACTGCTATCGCACATCCATAATACCTCACAGTCCTGTGTATACATCTGTAACATCAGCCACAGCACAGCCAGAATAGAGACACCCACTACTTCTATCTCACATATGTAATACCTCACAGTCATGTGTATACATCTGTAACATCAGCCACAGTTCAGCCAGTACAGAGACACCCACTACTGCTATCTCACATCTGTAATACCTCACAATCTTGTGTATACATCTGTAACATCAGCCACAGCACAGCCAGAATAGAGACACCACTACTGTTATCTCATATCTGTAATACCTTAATACCTCACAGTACTGTGTATACATCTGTAACATCAGACACTGCACAGCTAGCATAGAGACACCCACTACTGCTATTTCACATCTGTAATACCTCACAGTCCTGTGTATACATCTGTAACATCAGCCACAGCTCAGCCAGCATAGAGACACCCACTACTGCTATCTCACATCTGTAATACCTCACAGTCCTGAGTATACATCTGTAACATCAGCCACAGCACAGCCAGAATAGAGACACCACTACTGTTATCTCATATCTGTAATACCTTAATACCTCACAGTACTGTGTATACATCTGTAACATCAGACACAGCTCAGCCAGCATAGAGACACCCACTACTGCTATCTCACATCTGTAATACCTCACAGTCCTGTGTATACATCTGTAATATCAGCCACAGCACAGCCAGCATAGAGACACCCACTACTGCTATCTCACATCTGTAATATCTCACTGTCCTGTGTATACATCTGTAACATCAGCCACAGCATAGCCAGCATAGAGACACCCACTACTGCTATCTCACATCTGTAATACCTCACAGTCCTGTGTACACATCTGTAACATCAGCCAAAGCTCAGCCAGCATAGAGACGCCCACTACTGCTATCTCACATCTGTAATACCTCACAGTCCTGTGTATACTTCTGTAACATCAGCCACAGCTCAGCCAGCATAGAGACACCCACTACTGCTATCTCACATCTGTAATACATCACAGTCCTGTGTATACATCTGTAACATCAGCCACAGCACAGCCAGCATAGAGACACCCTCTACTGATCTCACATCTGTAATACCTCATAGTCCTGTGTATACATCTGTAATATCAGCCACAGCACAGCCAGCATAGAGACACCCACTACTGATCTCACATCTGTAATACCTCACAGTCCTGTGTATACATCTGTAATATCAGCCACAGCACAGCCAGCATAGAGACGCCCACTACAGCTATCCCACATCTTTAATACATCACAGTCCTGTGTATACATCTGTGACATCAGCCACAGCACAGCCAGAAGAGAGACACCCACTACTGATCTCACATCTGTAATACCTCACAGTCCTGTGTATACATCTGTTACATCAGCCACAACACAGCCAGCATAGAGACACCCACTACTGATCTCACATCTGTAATACCTCACAGTCCTGTGAATACTTCTGTAATATCAGCCACAACAAAGCCAGCATAGAGATGCCCACTACTGCTATCTCCCATCTGTAATACATCACAGTCCTGTGTATACATCTGTAACATCAGCCACAGCTCAGCCAGCATAGAGACGCCCACTACTGCTATCTCACATCTGTAATACCTCACAGTCCTGTGTATACTTCTGTAACATCAGCCACAGCTCAGCCAGCATAGAGACACCCACTACTGCTATCTCACATCTGTAATACCTCACAGTCCTGTGTATACATCTGTAACATCAGCCACAGCTCAGCCAGCAAAGCGATGCCCACTACTGCTATCTCACATCTGTAATACCTCACAGTCCTGTGTATACATCGTAACATCAGCCACAGCTCAGCCAGCATAGAGACACCCACTACTGCTATCTCATATCTGTAATACCTCACTGTCCTGTGTATACATCGTAACATCAGCCACATCACAGCCAGCATAGACGCCCACTACTGCTATCTCACATCTGTAATACCTCACAGTCCTGTGTATACTTCTGTAACATCAGCCACAGCTCAGCCAGCATAGAGACACCCACTACTGCTATCTCACATCTGTAATACCTCACAGTCCTGTGTATACATCTGTAACATCAGCCACAGCTCAGCCAGCAAAGCGATGCCCACTACTGCTATCTCACATCTGTAATACCTCACAGTCCTGTGTATACATCGTAACATCAGCCACAGCTCAGCCAGCATAGAGACACCCACTACTGCTATCTCATATCTGTAATACCTCACTGTCCTGTGTATACATCATAACATCAGCCACATCACAGCCAGCATAGACGTCCACTACTGCTATATCACATCTGTAATACGTCACAGTCCTGTGTATACATCAGTAACATCAGCCACAGCTCAGCCAGCATAGAGATGCCCACTACTGCTATCTCACATCTGTAATACCTCACAGTCCTGTGTATACATCTGTAACATCAGCCACAGCTCAGCCAGCATAGAGACACCCACTACTGCTATCTCACATCTATAATACCTCACAGTCCTGAGTATACTTCACTAACATCAACCACAGATCAGCCAGCATAGAGACGCCCACTACTGCTATCTCACATCTATAATACCTCACAGTCCTGAGTATAGTTCTGAAACATCAGCCACCGCTCAGCCAGCATAGAGACACCCACTACTATCTCACATCTGTAATACCTCACAGTCCCGTGTATACATCAGTAACATCAGCCACAGCTCAGCCAGCATAGAGACACCCACTACTGCTATCTCACATCTGTAATACCTCACAGTACTGTGTATACATCTATAACATCAGCCACAGCACAGCCAGAATAGAGACACCACTACTGCTATCTCATATCTGTAATACCTTAATACCTCACAGTACTGTGTATACATTTGTAACATCTGACACACCACAGCAAGCATAGAGACACCCACTACTGCTACCTCTCATCTGTAATATCTCACAGTCCTGTGTATACATCTGTAACATCAGCCACAGCTCAGCCAGTATAGAGACACCCACTACTGCTATCTCACATCTGTAATACCTCACAGTCCTGTGTATACATCTTTAACATCAGCCACAGCACAGCCAGCATAGAGACACCCACTACTGCTTTCTCACATCTGTAATACCTCACTGTCCTGTGTATACATCTTTAACATCAGCCACAGCACAGCAAGCATAGAGACACCCACTACTGCTATCTCACATCTGTAATACCTCACAGTCCTGTGTATACATCTGTAACATCAGCCACAGCACAGCCAGCATAGAGACACCCACTACTGCTTTCTCACATCTGTAATTCCTCACAGTACTTTTTATATACCTGTAACATCTGCCACATCTCAGCCAGCATAGAGACACCCACTACTGCTATCGCACATCCATAATACCTCACAGTCCTGTGTATACATCTGTAACATCAGCCACAGCACAGCCAGAATAGAGACACCCACTACTTCTATCTCACATATGTAATACCTCACAGTCATGTGTATACATCTGTAACATCAGCCACAGTTCAGCCAGTACAGAGACACCCACTACTGCTATCTCACATCTGTAATACCTCACAATCTTGTGTATACATCTGTAACATCAGCCACAGCACAGCCAGAATAGAGACACCACTACTGTTATCTCATATCTGTAATACCTTAATACCTCACAGTACTGTGTATACATCTGTAACATCAGACACTGCACAGCTAGCATAGAGACACCCACTACTGCTATTTCACATCTGTAATACCTCACAGTCCTGTGTATACATCTGTAACATCAGCCACAGCTCAGCCAGCATAGAGACACCCACTACTGCTATCTCACATCTGTAATACCTCACAGTCCTGAGTATACATCTGTAACATCAGCCACAGCACAGCCAGAATAGAGACACCACTACTGTTATCTCATATCTGTAATACCTTAATACCTCACAGTACTGTGTATACATCTGTAACATCAGACACAGCTCAGCCAGCATAGAGACACCCACTACTGCTATCTCACATCTGTAATACCTCACAGTCCTGTGTATACATCTGTAATATCAGCCACAGCACAGCCAGCATAGAGACACCCACTACTGCTATCTCACATCTGTAATATCTCACTGTCCTGTGTATACATCTGTAACATCAGCCACAGCATAGCCAGCATAGAGACACCCACTACTGCTATCTCACATCTGTAATACCTCACAGTACTGTGTATACATCTGTAACATCAGCCAAAGCTCAGCCAGCATAGAGACGCCCACTACTGCTATCTCACATCTGTAATACCTCACAGTCCTGTGTATACTTCTGTAACATCAGCCACAGCTCAGCCAGCATAGAGACACCCACTACTGCTATCTCACATCTGTAATACATCACAGTCCTGTGTATACATCTGTAACATCAGCCACAGCACAGCCAGCATAGAGACACCCTCTTCTGATCTCACATCTGTAATACCTCATAGTCCTGTGTATACATTTGTAATATCAGCCACAGCACAGCCAGCATAGAGACGCCCACTACTGCTATCTCACATCTGTAATACCTCACAGACCTGTGTATCCATCAGCCACAGCACAGCCAGCATAGAGACACCCACTACTGATCTCACATCTGTAATACCTCACAGTCCTGTGTATACATCTGTAATATCAGCCACAGCACAGCCAGCATAGAGACGCCCACTACAGCTATCCCACATCTTTAATACATCACAGTCCTGTGTATACATCTGTGACATCAGCCACAGCACAGCCAGCAGAGAGACACCCACTACTGATCTCACATCTGTAATACCTCACAGTCCTGTGTATACATCTGTTACATCAGCCACAACACAGCCAGCATAGAGACACCCACTACTATCTCACATCTGTAATACCTCACAGTCCCGTGTATACATCAGTAACATCAGCCACAGCTCAGCCAGCATAGAGACACCCACTACTGCTATCTCACATCTGTAATACCTCACAGTCCAGTGTATACATCTGTAACATCAGCCACAGCACAGCCAGCATAGAGACACCCACTTCTGCTATCTCACATCTGTAATACCTCACAGTCCTGTGTATACATCTGTAACATCAGCCACAGCACAGCCAGCATAGAGACACCCAATACTACTATCTCACATCTGTAATAACTCACAGTCCTGTGTATACATCTGTAACATCAGCCACAGCACAGCCAGCATAGAGACAACCACTACTGCTATCTCACATCTGTAATATCTCACAGTCCTGTGTATACATCTGTAACATCAGCCACAGCTCAGGCAGCATAGAGACACCAACTACTGCTATCTCACATCTGTAATACCTCACAGTCCTGTGTAAACATCTATAATATCAGCCACAGCACAGCCAGCATAGAGACGCCCACTACTGCTATCTCACACCTGTAATACATCACAGTCCTGTGTATACATCTGTGACATCACTCACAGCACAGCCAGCATAGAGACACCCACTACTGATCTCACATCTGTAATACCTCACAGTCCTGTGTATACATCTGTTACATCAGCCACAACACAGCCAGCATAGAGACACCCACTACTGATCTCACATCTGTAATACCTCACAGTCCTGTGTATACATCTGTAATATCAGCCACAGCACTGCCAGCATAGAGACGCCCACTACTGCTATCTCACATCTGTAATACCTCACTGTCCTGTGTATACATCTGTAACATCAGCCACAGCATAGCCAGCATAGAGACGCCCACTACTGCTATCTCACATCTGTAAAACCTCACAGTCCTGTGTATACATCTGTAACATCAGCCACCGCTCAGCCAGCATAGAGACACCCACTACTGCTATCTCACATCTGTAATACCTCACAGTCCTGTGTATACATCTGTAACATCAGCCACAGCTCAGCCAGCATAGAGACGCCCACTACTGCTATCTCACATCTGTAATACCTCACAGTCCTGTGTATACTTCTGTAACATCAGCCACAGCTCAGCCAGCATAGAGACACCCACTACTGCTATCTCACATCTGTAATACCTCACAGTCCTGTGTATACATCTGTAACATCAGCCACAGCTCAGCCAGCATAGCGATGCCCACTACTGCTATCTCACATCTGTAATACCTCACAGTCCTGTGTATACATCGTAACATCAGCCACAGCTCAGCCAGCATAGAGACACCCACTACTGCTATCTCATATCTGCAATACCTCACTGTCCTGTGTATACATCGTAACATCAGCCACATCACAGCCAGCATAGACGCCCACTACTGCTATATCACATCTGTAATACATCACAGTCCTGTGTATACATCAGTAACATCAGCCACAGCTCAGCCAGCATAGAGATGCCCACTACTGCTATCTCACATCTGTAATACCTCACTGTCCTGTGTATACATCTGTAACATCAGCCACAGCATAGCCAGCATAGAGATGCCCACTACTGCTATCTCACATCTGTAATACCTCACAGTCCTGTGTATACATCTGTAACATCAGCCACAGCTCAGCCAGCATAGAGACACCCACTACTGCTATCTCACATCTGTAATACCTCACAGTCCTGAGTATACTTCACTAACATCAACCACAGATCAGCCAGCATAGAGACGCCCACTACTGCTATCTCACATCTATAATACCTCACAGTCCTGAGTATAGTTCTGTAACATCAGCCACCGCTCAGCCAGCATAGAGACACCCACTACTATCTCACATCTGTAATACCTCACAGTCCCGTGTATACATCAGTAACATCAGCCACAGCTCAGCCAGCATAGAGACACCCACTACTGCTATCTCACATCTGTAATACCTCACAGTCCTGTGTATACATCTGTAACATCAGCCACAGCACAGCCAGCATAGAGACACCCACTACTGCTTTTTCACATCTGTAATTCCTCACAGTACTTTTTATATACCTGTAACATCTGCCACATCTCAGCCAGCATAGAGACACCCACTACTGCTATCGCACATCCATAATACCTCATAGTCCTCTGTATACATCTGTAACATCAGCCACAGCACAGCCAGAATAGAGACACCCACTACTTCTATCTCACATATGTAATACCTCACAGTCGTGTGTATACATCTGTAACATCAGCCACAGTTCAGCCAGTACAGAGACACCCACTACTGCTATCTCACATCTGTAATACCTCACAATCTTGTGTATACATCTGTAACATCAGCCACAGCACAGCCAGAATAGAGACACCACTACTGTTATCTCATATCTGTAATACCTTAATACCTCACAGTACTGTGTATACATCTGTAACATCAGACACAGCACAGCTAGCATAGAGACACCCACTACTGCTATTTCACATCTGTAATACCTCACAGTCCTGTGTATACATCTGTAACATCAGCCACAGCTCAGCCAGCATAGAGACACCCACTACTGCTATCTCACATCTGTAATACCTCACAGTCCTGTGTATACATCTGTAACATCAGCCACAGCTCAGCCAGCATAGAGACACCCACTACTGCTATCTCACATCTGTAATACCTCACAGTCCTGAGTATACATCTGTAACATCAGCCACAGCACAGCCAGCATAGAGATACCCACTACTGATCTCACATCTGTAATACCTCATAGTCCTGTGTATACATCTGTAATATAAGCCACAGCACAGCCAGCATAGAGACGCCCACTACTGCTATCTCACATCTGTAATACCTCACAGTCCTGTGTATACATCAGCCACAGCACAGCCAGCATAGAGATGCCCACTACTGCTATCTCACATCTGTAATACCTCACAGTACTGTGTATACATCAGCCACAGCACAGCCAGCATAGAGACGCCCACTACTGCTATCTCACATCTGTAATACCTCACAGTCCTGTGTATACATCTGTTACATCAGCCACAACACAGCCAGCATAGAGACACCCACTACTGCTATCTCACATCTGTAATACCTCACAGTCCTGTGTATACATCTGTAATATCAGCCACAGCACAGCCAGCATAGAGACACCCACTACTGCTATCTCACATCTGTAATATCTCACTGTCCTGTGTATACATCTGTAACATCAGCCACAGCATAGCCAGCATAGAGACACCCACTACTGCTATCTCACATCTGTAATACCTCACAGTCCTGTGTATACATCTGTAACATCAGCCAAAGCTCAGCCAGCATAGAGACGCCCACTACTGCTATCTCACATCTGTAATACCTCACAGTCCTGTGTATACTTCTGTAACATCAGCCACAGCTCAGCCAGCATAGAGACACCCACTACTGCTATCTCACATCTGTAATACATCACAGTCCTGTGTATACATCTGTAACATCAGCCACAGCACAGCCAGCATAGAGACACCCACTACTGATCTCACATCTGTAATACCTCATAGTCCTGTGTATACATCTGTAATATCAGCCACAGCACAGCCAGCATAGAGACGCCCACTACTGCAATCTCACATCTGTAATACCTCAAAGACCTGTGTATCCATCAGCCACAGCACAGCCAGCATAGAGACACCCACTACTGATCTCACATCTGTAATACCTCACAGTCCTGTGTATACATCTGTAATATCAGCCACAGCACAGCCAGCATAGAGACGCCCACTACAGCTATCCCACATCTTTAATACATCACAGTCCTGTGTATACATCTGTGACATCAGCCACAGCACAGCCAGCAGAGAGACACCCACTACTGATCTCACATCTGTAATACCTCACAGTCCTGTGTATACATCTGTTACATCAGCCACAACACAGCCAGCATAGAGACACCCACTACTAATCTCACATCTGTAATACCTCACAGTCCTGTGAATACTTCTGTAATATCAGCCACAACAAAGCCAGCATAGAGACGCCCACTACTGCTATCTCCCATCTGTAATACATCACAGTCCTGTGTATACATCTGTAACATCAGCCACAGCTCAGCCAGCATAGTGACACCCACTACTGCTATCTCACATCTGTAATACCTCACAGTCCTTTGTATACATCTGTAACATCAGCCAGAGCACAGCCAGCATAGAGACGCCCACTGCTGCTATCTCACATCTGTAATACCTCACAGTCCTGTGTATACATCTGTAACATCAGCCACAGCTCAGCCAGCATAGTGACACCCACTACTGCTATCTCACATCTGCAATACCTCACTGTCCAGTGTATACATCTGTAACATCAGCCACAGCACAGCCAGCATAGAGACACCCAATACTACTATCTCACATCTGTAATAACTCACAGTCCTGTGTATACATCTGTAACATCAGCCACAGCACAGCCAGCATAGAGACAACCACTACTGCTATCTCACATCTGTAATATCTCACAGTCCTGTGTATACATCTGTAACATCAGCCACAGCTCAGGCAGCATAGAGACACCAACTACTGCTATCTCACATCTGTAATACCTCACAGTCCTGTGTAAACATCTATAATATCAGCCACAGCACAGCCAGCATAGAGACGCCCAGTACTGCTATCTCACACCTGTAATACATCACAGTCCTGTGTATACATCTGTGACATCAGCCACAGCACAGCCAGCATAGAGACACCCACTACTGATCTCACATCTGTAATACCTCACAGTCCTGTGTATACATCTGTTACATCAGCCACAACACAGCCAGCATAGAGACACCCACTACTGATCTCACATCTGTAATACCTCACAGTCCTGTGTATACATCTGTAATATCAGCCACAGCACTGCCAGCATAGAGACACCCACTACTGCTATCTCACATCTGTAATACCTCACTGTCCTGTGTATACAACTGTAACATCAGCCACAGCATAGCCAGCATAGAGACGCCCACTACTGCTATCTCACATCTGTAATACCTCACAGTCCTGTGTATACATCTGTAACATCAGCCACCGCTCAGCCAGCATAGAGACGCCCACTACTGCTATCTCACATCTGTAATACCTCACAGTCCTGTGTATACATCGTAACATCAGCCACAGCTCAGCCAGCATAGAGACACCCACTACTGCTATCTCATATCTGTAATACCTCACTGTCCTGTGTATACATCGTAACATCAGCCACATCACAGCCAGCATAGACGCCCACTACTGCTATATCACATCTGTAATACATCACAGTCCTGTGTATACATCAGTAACATCAGCCACAGCTCAGCCAGCATAGAGATGCCCACTACTGCTATCTCACATCTGTAATACCTCACAGTCCTGTGTATACATCTGTAACATCAGCCACAGCTCAGCCAGCATAGAGACACCCACTACTGCTATCTCACATCTATAATACCTCACAGTCCTGAGTATACTTCACTAACATCAACCACAGATCAGCCAGCATAGAGACGCCCACTACTGCTATCTCACATCTATAATACCTCACAGTCCTGAGTATAGTTCTGTAACATCAGCCACCGCTCAGCCAGCATAGAGACACCCACTACTATCTCACATCTGTAATACCTCACAGTCCCGTGTATACATCAGTAACATCAGCCACAGCTCAGCCAGCATAGAGACACCCACTACTGCTATCTCACATCTGTAATACCTCACAGTACTGTGTATACATCTATAACATCAGCCACAGCACAGCCAGAATAGAGACACCACTACTGCTATCTCATATCTGTAATACCTTAATACCTCACAGTACTGTGTATACATTTGTAACATCAGACACACCACAGCAAGCATAGAGACACCCACTACTGCTACCTCTCATCTGTAATACCTCACAGTACTGTGTATACATCAGCCACAGCACAGCCAGCATAGAGACGCCCACTACTGCTATCTCACATCTGTAAAACCTCACAGTCCTGTGTATACATCTGTTACATCAGCCACAACACAGCCAGCATAGAGACACCCACTACTGATCTCACATCTGTAATACCTCACAGTCCTGTGTATACATCTGTAATATCAGCCACAGCACAGCCAGCATAGAGACACCCACTACTGCTATCTCACATCTGTAATATCTCACTGTCCTGTGTATACATCTGTAACATCAGCCACAGCATAGCCAGCATAGAGACACCCACTACTGCTATCTCAAATCTGTAATACCTCACAGTCCTGTGTATACATCTGTAAGATCAGCCACAGCTCAGCCAGCATAGAGACACCCACTACTGCTATCTCACATCTATAATACCTCACAGTCCTGAGTATACTTCACTAACATCAACCACAGATCAGCCAGCATAGAGACGCCCACTACTGCTATCTCACATCTATAATACCTCACAGTCCTGAGTATAGTTCTGTAACATCAGCCACCGCTCAGCCAGCATAGAGACACCCACTACTATCTCACATCTGTAATACCTCACAGTCCCGTGTATACATCAGTAACATCAGCCACAGCTCAGCCAGCATAGAGACACCCACTACTGCTATCTCACATCTGTAATACCTCACAGTACTGTGTATACATCTATAACATCAGCCACAGCACAGCCAGAATAGAGACACCACTACTGCTATCTCATATCTGTAATACCTTAATACCTCACAGTACTGTGTATACATTTGTAACATCAGACACACCACAGCAAGCATAGAGACACCCACTACTGCTACCTCTCATCTGTAATACCTCACAGTACTGTGTATACATCAGCCACAGCACAGCCAGCATAGAGACGCCCACTACTGCTATCTCACATCTGTAAAACCTCACAGTCCTGTGTATACATCTGTTACATCAGCCACAACACAGCCAGCATAGAGACACCCACTACTGATCTCACATCTGTAATACCTCACAGTCCTGTGTATACATCTGTAATATCAGCCACAGCACAGCCAGCATAGAGACACCCACTACTGCTATCTCACATCTGTAATATCTCACTGTCCTGTGTATACATCTGTAACATCAGCCACAGCATAGCCAGCATAGAGACACCCACTACTGCTATCTCAAATCTGTAATACCTCACAGTCCTGTGTATACATCTGTAAGATCAGCCACAGCTCAGCCAGCATAGAGACACCCACTACTGCTATCTCACATCTATAATACCTCACAGTCCTGAGTATACTTCACTAACATCAACCACAGATCAGCCAGCATAGAGACGCCCACTACTGCTATCTCACATCTATAATACCTCACAGTCCTGAGTATAGTTCTGTAACATCAGCCACCGCTCAGCCAGCATAGAGACACCCACTACTATCTCACATCTGTAATACCTCACAGTCCCGTGTATACATCAGTAACATCAGCCACAGCTCAGCCAGCATAGAGACACCCACTACTGCTATCTCACATCTGTAATACCTCACAGTACTGTGTATACATCTATAACATCAGCCACAGCACAGCCAGAATAGAGACACCACTACTGCTATCTCATATCTGTAATACCTTAATACCTCACAGTACTGTGTATACATTTGTAACATCAGACACAACACAGCAAGCATAGAGACACCCACTACTGCTACCTCTCATCTGTAATACCTCACAGTACTGTGTATACATCAGCCACAGCACAGCCAGCATAGAGACGCCCACTACTGCTATCTCACATCTGTAAAACCTCACAGTCCTGTGTATACATCTGTTACATCAGCCACAACACAGCCAGCATAGAGACACCCACTACTGATCTCACATCTGTAATACCTCACAGTCCTGTGTATACATCTGTAATATCAGCCACAGCACAGCCAGCATAGAGACACCCACTACTGCTATCTCACATCTGTAATATCTCACTGTCCTGTGTATACATCTGTAACATCAGCCACAGCATAGCCAGCATAGAGACACCCACTACTGCTATCTCACATCTGTAATACCTCACAGACCTGTGTATCCATCAGCCACAGCACAGCCAGCATAGAGACATCCACTACTGATCTCACATCTGTAATACCTCACAGTCATGTGTATACATCTGTAATATCAGCCACAGCACAGCCAGCATAGAGACGCCCACTACAGCTATCCCACATCTTTAACACATCACAGTCCTGTGTATACATCTGTGACATCAGCCACAGCACAGCCAGCATAGAGACACCCACTACTGATCTCACATCAGTAATACCTCACAGTCCTGTGTATACATCTGTAATATCAGCCACAGCACAGCCAGCATAGAGACGCCCACTACTGCTATCTCACATCTGTAATACCTCACTGTCCTGTGTATACATCTGTAACATCAGCCACAGCATAGCCAGCATAGAGACACCCACTACTGCTATCTCACATCTGTAATACCTCACAGTCCTGTGTATACATCTGTAACATCAGCCACCGCTCAGCCAGCATAGAGACACCCACTACTGCTATCTCACATCTGTAATACCTCACTGTCCTGTGTATACATCTGTAACATCAGCCACAGCTCAGCCAGCATAGAGACGCCCACTACTGCTATCTCACATCTGTAATACCTCACAGTCCTGTGTATACTTCTGTAACATCAGCCACAGCTCAGCCAGCACAGAGACACCCACTACTGCTATCTCACATCTGTAATACCTCACAGTCCTGTGTATAAATCTGTAACATCAGCCACAGCTCAGCCAGCATAGCGATGCCCACTACTGCTATCTCACATCTGTAATACCTCACAGTCCTGTGTATACATCGTAACATCAGCCACAGCTCAGCCAGCATAGAGACACCCACTACTGCTATCTCATATCTGTAATACCTCACAGTCCTGTGTATACATCGTAACATCAGCCACATCACAGCCAGCATAGACGCCCACTACTGCTATATCACATCTGTAATACTTCACAGTCCTGTGCATACATCAGTAACATCAGCCACAGCTCAGCCAGCATAGAGATGCCCACTACTGCTATCTCACATCTGTAATACCTCACAGTCCTGTGTATACATCTGTAACATCAGCCACAGCTCAGCCAGCATAGAGACACCCACTACTGCTATTTCACATCTGTAATACCTCACAGTCCTGTGTATACATCTGTAACATCAGCCACAGCTCAGCCAGCATAGAGACACCCACTACTGCTATCTCACTTCTGTAATACCTCACAGTCCTGTGTATACATCTGTAACATCAGCCACAGCTCAGCCAGCATAGAGACACCCACTACTGCTATCTCACATCTGTAATACCTCACAGTCCTGAGTATACATCTGTAACATCAGCCACAGCACAGCCAGCATAGAGATACCCACTACTGATCTCACATCTGTAATACCTCATAGTCCTGTGTATACATCTGTAATATCAGCCACAGCACAGCCAGCATAGAGACGCCCACTACTGCTATCTCACATATGTAATACCTCACAGTCCTGTGTATACATCAGCCACAGCACAGCCAGCATAGAGATGCCCACTACTGCTATCTCACATCTGTAATACCTCACAGTCCTGTGTATACATCAGTAACATCAGCCACAGCACAGCCAGCATAGAGATGCCCACTACTGCTATCTCACATCTGTAATACCTCACAGTCCTGTGTATACATCTGTAACATCAGCCACAGCTCAGCCAGCATAGAGACACCCACTACTGCTATCTCACATCTATAATACCTCACAGTCCTGAGTATACTTCAGTAACATCATCCACAGCTCAGCCAGCATAGAGACGCCCACTACTGCTATCTCACATCTATAATACCTCACAGTCCTGAGTATACTTCTGTAACATCAGCCACCGCTCAGCCAGCATAGAGACACCCACTACTATGTCACATCTGTAATACCTCACAGTCCCGTGTATACATCTGTAACATCAGCACAGCTCAGCCAGCATAGAGACACCCACTACTGCTATCTCACATCTGTAATACCTCACAGTACTGTGTATACATCTGTAACATCAGCCACAGCACAGCCAGAATAGAGACACCACTACTGCTATCTCATATCTGTAATACCTTAATACCTCACAGTACTGTGTATACATTTGTAACATCAGACACACCTCAGCAAGCATAGAGACACCCACTACTGCTATCTCTCATCTGTAATATCTCACAGTCCTGTGTATACATCTGTAACATCAGCCACAGCTCAGCCAGCACAGAGACACCCACTACTGCTATCTCACATCTGTAATACCTCACAGTACTGTGTATACATCTGTAACATCAGCCACAGCACAGCCAGAATAGAGACACCACTACTGCTATCTCATATCTGTAATACCTTAATACCTCACAGTACTGTGTATACATTTGTAACATCAGTCACACCACAGCAAGCATAGAGACACCCACTACTGCTATCTCTCATCTGTAATATCTCACAGTCCTGTGTATACATCTTTAACATCAGCCACAGCACAGCCAGCATAGAGACACCCACTACTGCTTTCTCACATCTGTAATTCCTCACAGTACTTTTTATATACCTGTAACATCTGCCACATCTCAGCCAGCATAGAGACACCCACTACAGCTATCGCACATCCATAATACCTCACAGTCCTGTGTATACGTCTGTAACATCAGCCACAGCACAGCCAGAATAGAGACACCCACTACTTCTATCTCACATATGTAATACCTCACAGTCCTGTGTATACATCTGTAACATCAGCCACAGTTCAGCCAGTACAGAGACACCCACTACTGCTATCTCACATCTGTTATACCTCACAGTCCTGTGTATACATCTGTAACATCAGCCACAGCACAGCCAGAATAGAGACACCACTACTGCTATCTCATATCTGTAATACCTTAATACCTCACAGTACTGTGTATACATCTGTAACATCAGACACAGCACAGCCAGCATAGAGACACCCACTACTGCTATGTCACATCTGTAATACCTCACAGTCCTGTGTATACATCTGTAACATCAGCCACAGCTCAGCCAGCATAGAGACACCCACTACTGCTATCTCACATCTGTAATACCTCACAGTCCTGTGTATACATCTGTAACATCAGCCACAGCTCAGCCAGCATAGAGACACCCACTACTGCTATCTCACATCTGTAATACCTCACAGTCCTGAGTATACTTCAGTAACATCATCCACAGCTCAGCCAGCATAGAGACGCCCACTACTGCTATCTCACATCTATAATACCTCACAGTCCTGAGTATACTTCTGTAACATCAGCCACCGCTCAGCCAGCATTGAGACACCCACTACTATCTCACATCTGTAATACCTCACAGTCCCGTGTATACATCTGTAACATCAGCCACAGCTCAGCCAGCATAGAGACACCCACTACTGCTATCTCACATCTGTAATACCTCACAGTACTGTGTATACATCTGTAACATCAGCCACAGCACAGCCAGAATAGAGACACCACTACTGCTATCTTATATCTGTAATACCTTAATACCTCACAGTACTGTGTATGCATTTGTAACATCAGACACACCACAGCAAGCATAGAGACACCCACTACTGCTATCTCTCATCTGTAATATCTCACAGTCCTGTGTATACATCTTTAACTACAGCCACAGCACAGCCAGCATAGAGACACCCACTACTGCTTTCTCACATCTGTAATTCCTCACAGTACTTTTTATATACCTGTAACATCTGCCACATCTCAGCCAGCATAGAGACACCCACTACAGCTATCGCACATCCATAATACCTCACAGTCCTGTGTATACATCTGTATTATCAGCCACAGCTCAGCCAGTATAGAGACACCCACTACTGCTATCTCACATCTGTAATACCTCACAGTCCTGTGTATACATCTGTAACATCAGCCACAGCTCAGCCAGAATAGAGACACTCACTACTTCTATCTCACATATGTAATACCTCACAGTCCTGTGTATACTTCTGTAACATCAGCCACAGCTCAGCCAGCACAGAGACACCCACTACTGCTATCTCACATCTGTAATACCTCACAGTCCTGTGTATACATCTGTAACATCAGCCACAGCACAGCCAGAATAGAGACACCACTACTGCTATCTCACATCTGTAATACCTTAATACCTCACAGTACTGTGTATACATCTGTAACATCAAACACAGCACAGCCAGCATAGAGACACCCACTACTGCTATCTCACATCTGTAATACCTCACAGTCCTGTGTATACATCTGTAACATCAGCCACAGCTCAGCCAGCATAGAGACACCCACTACTGCTATCTCACATCTGTAATACCTCACAGTCCTGTGTATACATCTGTAACATCAGCCACAGCTCAGCCAGCATAGAGACACCCACTACTGCTATCTCACATCTGTAATACATCACAGTCCTGTGTATACATCTGTAACATCAGCCACAGCACAGCCAGCATAGAGACACCCACTACTGATCTCACATCTGTAATACCTCATAGTCCTGTGTATACATCTGTAATATCAGCCACAGCACAGCCAGCATAGAGACGCCCACTACTGTTATCTCACATCTGTAATACCTCACAGTCCTGTGTATACATCAGCCACAGCACAGCCAGCATAGAGACACCCACTACTGATCTCACATCTGTAATACCTCACAGTCCTGAGTATACATCTGTAATATCAGCCACAGCACAGCCAGCATAGAGACGCCCACTACTGCTATCTCACATCTGTAATACCTCACAGTCCTGTGTATACATCTGTGACATCAGCCACAGCACAGCCAGCATAGAGACACCCACTACTGATCTCACATCTGTAATACCTCACAGTCCTGTGTATACATCTGTTACATCAGCCACAACACAGCCAGCATAGAGACACCCACTACTGATCTCACATCTGTAATACCTCACAGTCCTATGTATACATCTGTTATATCAGCCACAGCACAGCCAGCATAGAGACACCCACTACTGCTATCTCACATCTGTAATACCTCACTGTCATGTGTATACATCTGTAACATCAGCCACAGCACAGCCAGCATAGAGACACCCACTACTGCTATCTCACATCTGTAATACCTCACAGTCCTGTGTATACATCTGTAACATCAGCCACAGCACAGCCAGCATAGAGACACCCAATACTGCTATCTCACATCAGTAATAACTCACAGTCCTGTGTATACATCTGTAACATCAGCCACAGCACAGCCAGCATAGAGACAACCACTACTGCTATCTCACATCTGTAATACCTCACAGTCCTGTGTATACATCTGTAACATCAGCCACAGCTCAGCCAGCATAGAGACACCCACTACTGCTATCTCACATCTGTAATACATCACAGTCCTGTGTATACATCTGTAACATCAGCCACAGCACAGCCAGCATAGAGAAACCCACTACTGATCTCACATCTGTAATACCTCATAGTCCTGTGTATACATCTGTAATACCAGCCACAGCACAGCCAGCATAGAGACGCCCACTACTGCTATCTCACATCTGTAATACCTCACAGTCCTGTGTATACATCAGCCACAGCACAGCCAGCATAGATACACCCACTACTGATCTCACATCTGTAATACCTCACAGTCCTGTGTATACATCTATAATATCAGCCACAGCACAGCCAGCATAGAGACGCCCACTACTGCTATCTCACACCAGTAATACATCACAGTCCTGTGTATACATCTGTGACATCAGCCACAGCACAGCCAGCATAGTGACACCCACTACTGATCTCACATCTGTAATACCTCACAGTCCTGTGTATACATCTGTTACATCAGCCACAACACAGCCAGCATAGAGACACCCACTACTGATCTCACATCTGTAATACCTCACAGTCCTGTGTATACATCTGTAATATCAGTCACAGCACAACCAGCATAGAGATGCCCACTACTGCTATCTCACATCTGTAATACCTCACTGTCCTGTGTATACATCTGTAACATCAGCCACAGCATAGCCAGCATAGAGACACCCACTACTGCTATCTCACATCTGTAATACCTCACAGTCCTGTGTATACATCTGTAACATCAGCCACTGCTCAGCCAGCATAGAGACACCCACTACTGCTATCTCACATCTGTAATACCTCACAGTCCAGTGTATACATCTGTAACATCAGCCACAGCTCAGCCAGCATAGAGACGCCCACTACTGCTATCTCACATCTGTAATACCTCACAGTCCTGTGTATACATCTGTAACATCAGCCACAGCTCAGCCAGCATAGAGACACCCACTACTGCTATCTCACATCTGTAATACCTCACAGTCCTGAGTATACATCTGTAACATCAGCCACAGCACAGCCAGCATAGAGATACCCACTACTGATCTCACATCTGTAATACCTCATAGTCCTGTGTATACATCTGTAATATCAGCCACAGCACAGCCAGCATAGAGACGCCCACTACTGCTATCTCACATCTGTAATACCTCACAGTCCTGTGTATACATCAGCCACAGCACAGCCAGCATAGAGATGCCCACTACTGCTATCTCACATCTGTAATACCTCACAGTCCTGTGTATACATCAGTAACATCAGCCACAGCACAGCCAGCATAGAGATGCCCACTACTGCTATCTCACATCTGTAATACGTCACAGTCCTGTGCATACATCAGTAACATCAGCCACAGCTCAGCCAGCATAGAGATGCCCACTACTGCTATCTCACATCTGTAATACCTCACAGTCCTGTGTATACATCTGTAACATCAGCCACAGCTCAGCAAGCATAGAGACACCCACTACTGCTATCTCACATCTGTAATACATCACAGTCCTGTGTATACATCTGTAACATCAGCCACAGCTCAGCCAGCATAGAGACACCCACTACTGCTATCTCACATCTATAATACCTCACAGTCCTGAGTATACTTCAGTAACATCATCCACAGCTCAGCCAGCATAGAGACGCCCACTACTGCTATCTCACATCTATAATACCTCACAGTCCTGAGTATACTTCTGTAACATCAGCCACCGCTCAGCCAGCATAGAGACACCCACTACTATGTCACATCTGTAATACCTCACAGTCCCATGTATACATCTGTAACATCAGCACAGCTCAGCCAGCATAGAGACACCCACTACTGCTATCTCACATCTGTAATACCTCACAGTACTGTGTATACATCTGTAACATCAGCCACAGCACAGCCAGAATAGAGACCCCACTACTGCTATCTCATATCTGTAATACCTTAATACCTCACAGTACTGTGTATACATTTGTAACATCAGACACACCTCAGCAAGCATAGAGACACCCACTACTGCTATCTCTCATCTGTAATATCTCACAGTCCTGTGTATACATCTGTAACATCAGCCACAGCTCAGCCAGCACAGAGACACCCACTACTGCTATCTCACATCTGTAATACCTCACAGTACTGTGTATACATCTGTAACATCAGCCACAGCACAGCCAGAATAGAGACACCACTACTGCTATCTCATATCTGTAATACCTTAATACCTCACAGTACTGTGTATACATTTGTAACATCAGACACACCACAGCAAGCATAGAGACACCCACTACTGCTATCTCTCATCTGTAATATCTCACAGTCCTGTGTATACATCTTTAACATCAGCCACAGCACAGCCAGCATAGAGACACCCACTACTGCTTTCTCACATCTGTAATTCCTCACAGTACTTTTTATATACCTGTAACATCTGCCACATCTCAGCCAGCATAGAGACACCCACTACAGCTATCGCACATCCATAATACCTCACAGTCCTGTGTATACATCTGTAACATCAGCCACAGCACAGCCAGAATAGAGACACCCACTACTTCTATCTCACATATGTAATACCTCACAGTCCTGTGTATACATCTGTAACATCAGCCACAGTTCAGCCAGTACAGAGACACCCACTACTGCTATCTCACATCTGTTATACCTCACAGTCCTGTGTATACATCTGTAACATCAGCCACAGCACAGCCAGAATAGAGACACCACTACTGCTATCTCATATCTGTAATACCTTAATACCTCACAGTACTGTGTATACATCTGTAACATCAGACACAGCACAGCCAGCATAGAGACACCCACTACTGCTATGTCACATCTGTAATACCTCACAGTCCTGTGTATACATCTGTAACATCAGCCACAGCTCAGCCAGCATAGAGACACCCACTACTGCTATCTCACATCTGTAATACCTCACAGTCCTGTGTATACATCTGTAACATCAGCCACAGCTCAGCCAGCATAGAGACACCCACTACTGCTATCTCACATCTGTAATACCTCACAGTCCTGAGTATACTTCAGTAACATCATCCACAGCTCAGCCAGCATAGAGATGCCCACTACTGCTATCTCACATCTATAATACCTCACAGTCCTGAGTATACTTCTGTAACATCAGCCACCGCTCAGCCAGCATTGAGACACCCACTACTATCTCACATCTGTAATACCTCACAGTCCCGTGTATACATCTGTAACATCAGCCACAGCTCAGCCAGCATAGAGACACCCACTACTGCTATCTCACATCTGTAATACCTCACAGTACTGTGTATACATCTGTAACATCAGCCACAGCACAGCCAGAATAGAGACACCACTACTGCTATCTTATATCTGTAATACCTTAATACCTCACAGTACTGTGTATGCATTTGTAACATCAGACACACCACAGCAAGCATAGAGACACCCACTACTGCTATCTCTCATCTGTAATATCTCACAGTCCTGTGTATACATCTTTAACTACAGCCACAGCACAGCCAGCATAGAGACACCCACTACTGCTTTCTCACATCTGTAATTCCTCACAGTACTTTTTATATACCTGTAACATCTGCCACATCTCAGCCAGCATAGAGACACCCACTACAGCTATCGCACATCCATAATACCTCACAGTCCTGTGTATACATCTGTAACATCAGCCACAGCTCAGCCAGTATAGAGACACCCACTACTGCTATCTCACATCTGTAATACCTCACAGTCCTGTGTATACATCTGTAACATCAGCCACAGCTCAGCCAGAATAGAGACACTCACTACTTCTATCTCACATATGTAATACCTCACAGTCCTGTGTATACTTCTGTAACATCAGCCACAGCTCATCCAGCACAGAGACACCCACTACTGCTATCTCACATCTGTAATACCTCACAGTCCTGTGTATACATCTGTAACATCAGCCACAGCACAGCCAGAATAGAGACACCACTACTGCTATCTCACATCTGTAATACCTTAATACCTCACAGTACTGTGTATACATCTGTAACATCAGACACAGCACAGCCAGCATAGAGACACCCACTACTGCTATCTCACATCTGTAATACCTCACAGTCCTGTGTATACATCTGTAACATCAGCCACAGCTCAGCCAGCATAGAGACACCCACTACTGCTATCTCACATCTGTAATACCTCACAGTCCTGTGTATACATCTGTAACATCAGCCACAGCTCAGCCAGCATAGAGACACCCACTACTGCTATCTCACATCTGTAATACATCACAGTCCTGTGTATACATCTGTAACATCAGCCACAGCACAGCCAGCATAGAGACACCCACTACTGATCTCACATCTGTAATACCTCATAGTCCTGTGTATACATCTGTAATATCAGCCACAGCACAGCCAGCATAGAGACGCCCACTACTGTTATCTCACATCTGTAATACCTCACAGTCCTGTGTATACATCAGCCACAGCACAGCCAGCATAGAGACACCCACTACTGATCTCACATCTGTAATACCTCACAGTCCTGAGTATACATCTGTAATATCAGCCACAGCACAGCCAGCATAGAGACGCCCACTACTGCTATCTCACATCTGTAATACCTCACAGTCCTGTGTATACATCTGTGACATCAGCCACAGCACAGCCAGCATAGAGACACCCACTACTGATCTCACATCTGTAATACCTCACAGTCCTGTGTATACATCTGTTACATCAGCCACAACACAGCCAGCATAGAGACACCCACTACTGATCTCACATCTGTAATACCTCACAGTCCTGTGTATACATCTGTTATATCAGCCACAGCACAGCCAGCATAGAGACACCCACTACTGCTATCTCACATCTGTAATACCTCACTGTCCTGTGTATACATCTGTAACATCAGCCACAGCACAGCCAGCATAGAGACACCCACTACTGCTATCTCACATCTGTAATACCTCACAGTCCTGTGTATACATCTGTAACATCAGCCACAGCACAGCCAGCATAGAGACACCCAATACTGCTATCTCACATCAGTAATAACTCACAGTCCTGTGTATACATCTGTAACATCAGCCACAGCACAGCCAGCATAGAGACAACCACTACTGCTATCTCACATCTGTAATACCTCACAGTCCTGTGTATACATCTGTAACATCAGCCACAGCTCAGCCAGCATAGAGACACCCACTACTGCTATCTCACATCTGTAATACATCACAGTCCTGTGTATACATCTGTAACATCAGCCACAGCACAGCCAGCATAGAGAAACCCACTACTGATCTCACATCTGTAATACCTCATAGTCCTGTGTATACATCTGTAATACCAGCCACAGCACAGCCAGCATAGAGATGCCCACTACTGCTATCTCACATCTGTAATACCTCACAGTCCTGTGTATACATCAGCCACAGCACAGCCAGCATAGATACACCCACTACTGATCTCACATCTGTAATACTTCACAGTCCTGTGTATACATCTATAATATCAGCCACAGCACAGCCAGCATAGAGACGCCCACTACTGCTATCTCACACCAGAAATACATCACAGTCCTGTGTATACATCTGTGACATCAGCCACAGCACAGCCAGCATAGTGACACCCACTACTGATCTCACATCTGTAATACCTCACAGTCCTGTGTATACATCTGTTACATCAGCCACAACACAGCCAGCATAGAGACACCCACTACTGATCTCACATCTGTAATACCTCACAGTCCTGTGTATACATCTGTAATATCAGTCACAGCACAACCAGCATAGAGACGCCCACTACTGCTATCTCACATCTGTAATACCTCACTGTCCTGTGTATACATCTGTAACATCAGCCACAGCATAGCCAGCATAGAGACACCCACTACTGCTATCTCACATCTGTAATACCTCACAGTCCTGTGTATACATCTGTAACATCAGCCACTGCTCAGCCAGCATAGAGACACCCACTACTGCTATCTCACATCTGTAATACCTCACAGTCCAGTGTATACATCTGTAACATCAGCCACAGCTCAGCCAGCATAGAGACGCCCACTACTGCTATCTCACATCTGTAATACCTCACAGTCCTGTGTATACATCAGCCACAGCACAGCCAGCATAGAGACACCCACTACTGATCTCACATCTGTAATACCTCACAGTCCTGTGTATACATCTGTAATATCAGCCACAGCACAGCCAGCATAGAGACGCCCACTACTGCTATCTCACATCTGTAATACATCACAGTCCTGTGTATACATTTGTGACATCAGCCACAGCACAGCCAGCATAGAGACACCCACTACTGCTATCTCACATCTGTAATACCTCACAGTCCTGTGTATACATCTGTAACATCAGCCACCGCTCAGCCAGCATAGAGACACCCACTACTGCTATCTCACATCTGTAATACCTCACAGTCCTGTGTATACATCTGTGACATCAGCCACAGCACAGCCAGCATAGAGACACCCACTACTGATCTCACATCTGTAATACCTCACAGTCCTGTGTATACATCTGTTACATCAGCCACAACACAGCCAGCATAGAGACACCCACTACTGATCTCACATCTGTAATACCTCACAGTCCTGTGTATACATCTGTAACATCAGCCACAGCACAGCCAGCATAGAGACACCCACTACTGCTATCTCACATCTGTAATACCTCACAGTCCTGTGTATACATCTGTAACATCAGCCACAGCACAGCCAGCATAGAGACACCCAATACTGCTATCTCACATCAGTAATAACTCACAGTCCTGTGTATACATCTGTAACATCAGCCACAGCACAGCCAGCATAGAGACAACCACTACTGCTATCTCACATCTGTAATACCTCACAGTCCTGTGTATACATCTGTAACATCAGCCACAGCTCAGCCAGCATAGAGACACCCACTACTGCTATCTCACATCTGTAATACATCACAGTCCTGTGTATACATCTGTAACATCAGCCACAGCACAGCCAGCATAGAGAAACCCACTACTGATCTCACATCTGTAATACCTCATAGTCCTGTGTATACATCTGTAATACCAGCCACAGCACAGCCAGCATAGAGACGCCCACTACTGCTATCTCACATCTGTAATACCTCACAGTCCTGTGTATACATCAGCCACAGCACAGCCAGCATAGATACACCCACTACTGATCTCACATCTGTAATACCTCACAGTCCTGTGTATACATCTATAATATCAGCCACAGCACAGCCAGCATAGAGACGCCCACTACTGCTATCTCACACCAGTAATACATCACAGTCCTGTGTATACATCTGTGACATCAGCCACAGCACAGCCAGCATAGTGACACCCACTACTGATCTCACATCTGTAATACCTCACAGTCCTGTGTATACATCTGTTACATCAGCCACAACACAGCCAGCATAGAGACACCCACTACTGATCTCACATCTGTAATACCTCACAGTCCTGTGTATACATCTGTAATATCAGTCACAGCACAACCAGCATAGAGACGCCCACTACTGCTATCTCACATCTGTAATACCTCACTGTCCTGTGTATACATCTGTAACATCAGCCACAGCATAGCCAGCATAGAGACACCCACTACTGCTATCTCACATCTGTAATACCTCACAGTCCTGTGTATACATCTGTAACATCAGCCACTGCTCAGCCAGCATAGAGACACCCACTACTGCTATCTCACATCTGTAATACCTCACAGTCCAGTGTATACATCTGTAACATCAGCCACAGCTCAGCCAGCATAGAGACGCCCACTACTGCTATCTCACATCTGTAATACCTCACAGTCCTGTGTATACATCAGCCACAGCACAGCCAGCATAGAGACACCCACTACTGATCTCACATCTGTAATACCTCACAGTCCTGTGTATACATCTGTAATATCAGCCACAGCACAGCCAGCATAGAGACGCCCACTACTGCTATCTCACATCTGTAATACATCACAGTCCTGTGTATACATTTGTGACATCAGCCACAGCACAGCCAGCATAGAGACACCCACTACTGCTATCTCACATCTGTAATACCTCACAGTCCTGTGTATACATCTGTAACATCAGCCACCGCTCAGCCAGCATAGAGACACCCACTACTGCTATCTCACATCTGTAATACCTCACAGTCCTGTGTAGACATCTGTAACATCTGCCACAGCTCAGCCAGCATAGAGACGCCCACTACTGCTATCTCACATCTGTCATACATCACAGTCCTGTGTATACTTCTGTAACATCAGCCACAGCTCAGCCAGCATAGAGACTCCCACTACTGCTATCTCACATCTGTAATACCTCACAGTCCTGTGTATACATCTGTAACATCAGCCACAGCTCAGCCAGCATAGCGATGCCCACTACTGCTATCTCACATCTGTAATACCTCACAGTCCTGTGTATGCATCGTAACATCAGCCACAGCACAGCCAGAATAGAAACACCCACTACTTCTATCTCACATATGTAATACCTCACAGTCCTGTGTATACATCTGTAACATCAGCCACAGTTCAGCCAGTACAGAGACACCCACTACTGCTATCTCACATCTGTTATACCTCACAGTCCTGTGTATACATCTGTAACATCAGCCACAGCACAGCCAGAATAGAGACACCACTACTGCTATCTCATATCTGTAATACCTTAATACCTCACAGTACTGTGTATACATCTGTAACATCAGACAAAGCACAGCCAGCATAGAGACACCCACTTCTGCTATGTCACATCTGTAATACCTCACAGTCCTGTGTATACTTCTGTAACATCAGCCACCGCTCAGCCAGCATTGAGACACCCACTACTATCTCACATCTGTAATACCTCACAGTCCCGTGTATACATCTGTAACATCAGCCACAGCTCAGCCAGCATAGAGACACCCACTACTGCTATCTCACATCTGTAAAACCTCACAGTCCTGAGTATACTTCAGTAACATCATCCACAGCTCAGCCAGCATAGAGACGCCCACTACTGCTATCTCACATCTGTAATACCTCACAGTCCTGAGTATACTTCTGTAACATCAGCCACCGCTCAGCCAGCATTGAGACACCCACTACTATCTCACATCTGTAATACCTCACAGTCCCGTGTATACATCTGTAACATCAGCCACAGCTCAGCCAGCATAGAGACACCCACTACTGCTATCTCACATCTGTAATACCTCACAGTACTGTGTATACATCTGTAACATCAGCCACAGCACAGCCAGAATAGAGACACCACTACTGCTATCTTATATCTGTAATACCTTAATACCTCACAGTACTGTGTATGCATTTGTAACATCAGACACACCACAGCAAGCATAGAGACACCCACTACTGCTATCTCTCATCTGTAATATCTCACAGTCCTGTGTATACATCTTTAACATCAGCCACAGCACAGCCAGCATAGAGACACCCACTACTGCTTTCTCACATCTGTAATTCCTCACAGTACTTTTTATATACCTGTAACATCTGCCACATCTCAGCCAGCATAGAGACACCCACTACAGCTATCGCACATCCATAATACCTCACAGTCCTGTGTATACATCTGTAACATCAGCCACAGCTCAGCCAGTATAGAGACACCCACTACTGCTATCTCACATCTGTAATACCTCACAGTCCTGTGTATACATCTGTAACATCAGCCACAGCACAGCCAGAATAGAGACACCCACTACTTCTATCTCACATATGTAATACCTCACAGTCCTGTGTATACATCTGTAACATCAGCCACAGTTCAGCCAGTACAGAGACACACACTACTGCTATCTCACATCTGTAATACCTCACAGTCCTGTGTATACATCTGTAACATCAGCCACAGCACAGCCAGAATAGAGACACCACTACTGCTATCTCACATCTGTAATACCTTAATACCTCACAGTACTGTGTATACATATGTAACATCAGACACAGCACAGCCAGCATAGAGACACCCACTACTGCTATCTCACATCTGTAATACCTCACAGTCCTGTGTATACATCAGTAACATCAGCCACAGCTCAGCCAGCATAGAGACACCCACTACTGCTATCTCACATCTGTAATACCTCACAGTCCTGTGTATACATCTGTAACATCAGCCACAGCTCAGCCAGCATAGAGACACCCACTACTGCTATCTCACATCTGTAATACATCACAGTCCTGTGTATACATCTGTAATATCAGCAACAGCACAGCCAGCATAGAGACGCCCACTACTGCTATCTCACATCTGTAATACATCACAGTCCTGTGTATACATCTGTGACATCAGCCACAGCACAGCCAGCATAGAGACACCCACTACTGATCTCACATCTGTAATACCTCACAGTCCTGTGTATACATCTGTTACATCAGCCACAACACAGCCAGCATAGAGACGTCCACTGCTGATCTCACATCTGTAATACCTCACTGTCCTGTGTATACATCTGTAATATCAGCCACAGCACAGCCAGCATAGAGATACCCACTACTGCTATCTCACATCTGTAATACCTCACTGTCCTGTGTATACATCTGTAACATCAGCCACAGCATAGCCAGCATAGAGACACCCACTACTGCTATCTCACATCGGTAATACCTCACAGTCCTGTGTATACATCTGTAACATCAGCCACCGCTCAGCCAGCATAGAGACACCCACTACTGCTATCTCACATCTGTAATACCTCACAGTCCTGTGTATACATCTGTAACATCTGCCACAGCTCAGCCAGCATAGAGACGCCCACTACTGCTATCTCACATCTGTCATACCTCACAGTCCTATGTATACTTCTGTAACATCAGCCACAGCTCAGCCAGCATAGAGACTCCCACTACTGCTATCTCACATCTGTAATACCTCACAGTCCTGTGTATACATCTGTAACTTCAGCCACAGCTCAGCCAGCATAGCGATGCCCACTACTGCTATCTCACATCTGTAATACCTCACAGTCCAGTGTATGCATCGTAACATCAGCCACAGCACAGCCAGCATAAAGACACCCACTACTGCTATCTCACATCTGTAATACCTCACAGTCGTGTGTATACATCTGTAACATCAGCCACAGCTCAGCCAGCATAGAGACACCCACTACTGCAATCTCACATCTGTAATACCTCACAGTCCTGTGTAAACATCAGCCACAGCACAGCCAGCATAGAGACACCCACTACTGATCTCACATCTGTAATACCTCACAGTCCTGTGTATACATCTGTAATATCAGCCACAGCACAGCCAGCATAGAGACGCCACTATTGCTATCTCACATCTGCAATACATCACAGTCCTGTGTATACATCTGTAACATCAGCCACAGCTCAGCCAGCATAGTGACACCCACTACTGCTATCTCACATCTGTAATATCTCACAGTCCTGTGTATACATCTGTAACATTAGCCACAGCACAGCCAGCATAGAGACGCCCACTGCTGCTATCTCACATCTGTAATACCTCATAGTCCTGTGTATAAATCTGTAACATCATCCACATCACAGCAAGAATAGAGACACCACTACTGTTATCTCATATCTGTAATATCTTAATACCTCACAGTCCTGTGTATACATCTGTAACATCAGCCACAGCTCAGCCAGCATAGAGACACCCACTACTGCTATCTCACATCTGTAATACCTCACAGTCCTGTGTATACATCTGTAACATCAGCCACAGCTCAGCCAGCATAGAGACACCCACTACTGCTATCTCACATCTGTAATACCTCACAGTCCTGTGTATACATCTGTAACATCAGCCACAGCTCAGCCAGCATAGAGACACCCACTACTGATCTCACATCTGTAATACCTCACAGTCCTGTGTATACATCTGTAATATCAGCCACAGCAAAGCCAGCATAGAGACGCCCACTATTGCTATCTCACATCTGTAATACCTCACAGTCCTGTGTATACATCTGTAACATCAGCCACAGCTGAGCCAGCATAGAGACACCCACTACTGCTATCTCACATCTGTAATACATCACAGTCCTGTGTATACATCTGTGACAACAGCCACAGCACAGCCAGCAAAGAGACACCCACTACTGATCTCACATCTGTAATACCTCATAGTCCTGTGTATACATCTGTAATATCAGCCACAGCACAGCCAGCATAGAGATGCCCACTACTGCTATCTCACATCTGTAATACCTCACAGTCCTGTGTATACATCTGTAACATCAGCCACAGCACAGCCAGCATAGAGACACCTACTACTGCTATCTCACATCTGTAATACCTCACAGTCCTGTGTATACATCTGTAACATCAGCCACAGCACAGCCAGCATAGAGACAACCACTACTGCTATCTCACATCTGTAATACCTCACAGTCCTGTGTATACATCTGTAACATCAACCACAGCTCAGCCAGCATAGAGACACCCACTACTGCTATCTCACATCTGTAATACCTCACAGTCCTGTGTATACATCTGTAACATCAGCCACAGCTCAGCCAGCATAGAGACACCCACTACTGCTATCTCACATCTGTAATACATCACAGTCCTGTGTATACATCTGTAACAACAGCCACAGCACAGCCAGCAAAGAGACACCCACTAATGATCTCACATCTGTAATACCTCATAGTCCTGTGTATACATCTGTAATATCAGCCACAGCACAGCCAGCATAGAGATGCACACTACTGCTATCTCACATCTGTAATACCTCAAAGTCCTGTGTATACATCAGCCACAGCACAGTAAGCATAGAGACACCAACTACTGATCTCACATCTGTAATACCTCACAGTCCTGTGTATACTTCTGTAATATCAGCCACAACAAAGCCAGCATAGAGACGCCCACTACTGCTATCTCACATCTGTAATACATCACAGTCCTGTGTATACATCTGTAACATCAGCCACAGCTCAGCCAGCATTGTGACACCCACTACTGCTATCTCACATCTGCAATACCTCACAGTCCAGTGTATACATCTGTAACATTAGCCACAGCACAGCCAGCATAGAGACACCCACTACTGCTATCTCACATCTGTAATACCTCACAGTCCTGTGTATACATCTGTAACATCAGCCACAGCACAGCCAGCATAGAGACACCCAATACTGCTATCTCACATCTGTAATAACTCACAGTCCTGTGTATACATCTGTAACATCAGCCACAGCACAGCCAGCATAGAGACAACCACTACTGCTATCTCACATCTGTAATACCTCACAGTCCTGTGTATACATCTGTAACATCAGCCACAGCTCAGCCAGCATAGAGACACCCACTACTGCTATCTCACATCTGTAATACATCACAGTCCTGTGTATACATCTGTAACATCAGCCACAGCACAGCCAGCATAGAGAAACCCACTACTGATCTCACATCTGTAATACCTCATAGTCCTGTGTATACATCTGTAATACCAGCACAGCACAGCCAGCAAAGAGACGCCCACTACTGCTATCTCACATCTGTAATACCTCACATTCCTGTGTATACATCAGCCACAGCACAGCCAGCATAGATACACCCACTACTGATCTCACATCTGTAATACCTCACAGTCCTGTGTATACATCTATAATATCAGCCACAGCACAGCCAGCATAGAGACGCCCACTACTGCTATCTCACACCTGTAATACATCACAGTCCTGTGTATACATCTGTGACATCAGCCACAGCACAGCCAGCATAGAGACACCCACTACTGATCTCACATCTGTAATACCTCACAGTCCTGTGTATACATCTGTTACATCAGCCACAACACAGCCAGCATAGAGACACCCACTACTGATCTCACATCTGTAATACCTCACAGTCCTGTGTATACATCTGTAATATCAGTCACAGCACAGCCAGCATAGAGACGCCCACTACTGCTATCTCACATCTGTAATACCTCACTGTCCTGTGTATACATCTGTAACATCAGCCACAGCTCAGCCAGCATAGATACACCCACTACTGCTATCTCACATCTGTAATACCTCACAGTACTGTGTATACATCTATAACATCAGCCACAGCACAGCCAGAATAGAGACACCACTACTGCTATCTCATATCTGTAATACCTTAATACCTCACAGTACTGTGTATACATTTGTAACATCAGACACACCACAGCAAGCATAGAGACACCCACTACTGCTACCTCTCATCTGTAATATCTCATAGTCCTGTGTATACATCTGTAACATCAGCCACAGCTCAGCCAGTATAGAGACACCCACTTCTGCTATCTCACATCTGTAATACCTCACAGTCCTGTGTATACATTTTTAACATCTGCCACAGCACAGCCAGCATAGAGACACCCACTACTGCTTTCTCACATCTGTAATACCTCACAGTCCTGTGTATACTTCTGTAACATCAGCCACAGCTCAGCCAGCATAGAGACACCCACTACTGCTATCTCACATCTGTAATACCTCACAGTCCTGTGTATACATCTGTAACATCAGACACAGCTCAGCCAGCATAGCGATGCCCACTAATGCTATCTCACATCTGTAATACCTCACAGTCCTGTGTATACATCGTAACATCAGCCACAGCTCAGCCAGCATAGAGACACCCACTACTGATCTCACTTCTGTAATACCTCACAGTCCTGTGTATACATCTGTAATATCAGCCACAGCAAAGCCAGCATAGAGACGCCCACTATTGCTATCTCACATCTGTAATACCTCACAGTCCTGTGTATACATCTGTAACATCAGCCACAGCTGAGCCAGCATAGAGACACCCACTACTGCTATCTCACATCTGTAATACATCACAGTCCTGTGTATACATCTGTGACAACAGCCACAGCACAGCCAGCAAAGAGACACCCACTACTGATCTCACATCTGTAATACCTCATAGTCCTGTGTATACATCTGTAATATCAGCCACAGCACAGCCAGCATAGAGATGCCCACTACTGCTATCTCACATCTGTAATACCTCACAGTCCTGTGTATACATCTGTAACATTAGCCACAGCACAGCCAGCATAGAGACACCTACTACTGCTATCTCACATCTGTAATACCTCACAGTCCTGTGTATACATCTGTAACATCAGCCACAGCACAGCCAGCATAGAGACAACCACTACTGCTATCTCACATCTGTAATACCTCACAGTCCTGTGTATACATCTGTAACATCAACCACAGCTCAGCCAGCATAGAGACACCCACTACTGCTATCTCACATCTGTAATACCTCACAGTCCTGTGTATACATCTGTAACATCAGCCACAGCTCAGCCAGCATAGAGACACCCACTACTGCTATCTCACATCTGTAATACATCACAGTCCTGTGTATACATCTGTAACAACAGCCACAGCACAGCCAGCAAAGAGACACCCACTAATGATCTCACATCTGTAATACCTCATAGTCCTGTGTATACATCTGTAATATCAGCCACAGCACAGCCAGCATAGAGATGCACACTACTGCTATCTCACATCTGTAATACCTCACAGTCCTGTGTATACATCAGCCACAGCACAGTAAGCATAGAGACACCAACTACTGATCTCACATCTGTAATACCTCACAGTCCTGTGTATACTTCTGTAATATCAGCCACAACAAAGCCAGCATAGAGACGCCCACTACTGCTATCTCACATCTGTAATACATCACAGTCCTGTGTATACATCTGTAACATCAGCCACAGCTCAGCCAGCATTGTGACACCCACTACTGCTATCTCACATCTGCAATACCTCACAGTCCAGTGTATACATCTGTAACATTAGCCACAGCACAGCCAGCATAGAGACACCCACTACTGCTATCTCACATCTGTAATACCTCACAGTCCTGTGTATACATCTGTAACATCAGCCACAGCACAGCCAGCATAGAGACACCCAATACTGCTATCTCACATCTGTAATAACTCACAGTCCTGTGTATACATCTGTAACATCAGCCACAGCACAGCCAGCATAGAGACAACCACTACTGCTATCTCACATCTGCAATACCTCACAGTCCTGTGTATACATCTGTAACATTAGCCACAGCTCAGCCAGCATAGAGACACCCACTACTGCTATCTCACATCTGTAATACATCACAGTCCTGTGTATACATCTGTAACATCAGCCACAGCACAGCCAGCATAGAGAAACCCACTACTGCTATCTCACATCTGTAATACATCACAGTCCTGTGTATACATCTGTAACATCAGCCACAGCACAGCCAGCATAGAGAAACCCACTACTGATCTCACATCTGTAATACCTCATAGTCCTGTGTATACATCTGTAATACCAGCCACAGCACAGCCAGCATAGAGACACCCACTACTGCTATCTCACATCTGTAATACCTCACAGTCCTGTGTATACATCAGCCACAGCACAGCCAGCAAGATACACCCACTACTGATCTCACATCTGTAATACCTCACAGTCCTGTGTATACATCTATAATATCAGCCACAGCACAGCCAGCATAGAGACGCCCACTACTGCTATCTCACACCAGTAATACATCACAGTCCTGTGTATACATCTGTGACATCATCCACAGCACAGCCAGCATAGTGACACCCACTACTGATCTCACATCTGTAATACCTCACAGTCCTGTGTATACATCTGTTACATCAGCCACAACACAGCCAGCATAGAGACACCCACTACTGCTATCTCACATCTGTAATACCTCACAGTACTGTGTATACATCTGTAACATCAGCCACAGCACAGCCAGAATAGAGACACCACTACTGCTATCTTATATCTGTAATACCCTAATACCTCACAGTACTGTGTATGCATTTGTAACATCAGACACACCACAGCAAGCATAGAGACACCCACTACTGCTATCTCACATCTGTAATACCTCACAGTCCTGTGTATACATCTGTAACATCAGCCACAGCACAGCCAGCATAGAGACACCTACTACTGCTATCTCACATCTGTAATAACTCACAGTCCTGTGTATACATCTGTAACATCAGCCACAGCACAGCCAGCATAGAGACAACCACTACTGCTATCTCACATCTGTAATACCTCACAGTCCTGTGTATACATCTGTAACATCAACCACAGCTCAGCCAGCATAGAGACACCCACTACTGCTATCTCACATCTGTAATACCTCACAGTCCTGTGTATACATCTGTAACATCAGCCACAGCTCAGCCAGCATAGAGACACCCACTACTGCTATCTCACATCTGTAATACATCACAGTCCTGTGTATACATCTGTAACAACAGCCACAGCACAGCCAGCAAAGAGACACCCACTAATGATCTCACATCTGTAATACCTCATAGTCCTGTGTATACATCTGTAATATCAGCCACAGCACAGCCAGCATAGAGACACCCACTACTGCTATCTCACATCTGTAATACATCACAGTCCTGTGTATACATCTGTAACAACAGCCACAGCACAGCCAGCAAAGAGACACCCACTAATGATCTCACATCTGTAATACCTCATAGTCCTGTGTATACATCTGTAATATCAGCCACAGCACAGCCAGCATAGAGACGCACACTACTGCTATCTCACATCTGTAATACCTCACAGTCCTGTGTATACATCTGTAACATCAGCCACAGCACAGCCAGCATAGAGACACCCAATACTGCTATCTCACATCTGTAATAACTCACAGTCCTGTGTATACATCTGTAACATCAGCCACAGCACAGCCAGCATAGAGACAACCACTACTGCTATCTCACATCTGTAATACCTCACAGTCCTGTGTATACATCTGTAACATCAGCCACAGCTCAGCCAGCATAGAGACACCCACTACTGCTATCTCACATCTGTAATACATCACAGTCCTGTGTATACATCTGTAACATCAGCCACAGCACAGCCAGCATAGAGAAACCCACTACTGATCTCACATCTGTAATACCTCATAGTCCTGTGTATACATCTGTAATACCAGCACAGCACAGCCAGCAAAGAGACGCCCACTACTGCTATCTCACATCTGTAATACCTCACATTCCTGTGTATACATCAGCCACAGCACAGCCAGCATAGATACACCCACTACTGATCTCACATCTGTAATACCTCACAGTCCTGTGTATACATCTATAATATCAGCCACAGCACAGCCAGCATAGAGACGCCCACTACTGCTATCTCACACCTGTAATACATCACAGTCCTGTGTATACATCTGTGACATCAGCCACAGCACAGCCAGCATAGAGACACCCACTACTGATCTCACATCTGTAATACCTCACAGTCCTGTGTATACATCTGTTACATCAGCCACAACACAGCCAGCATAGAGACACCCACTACTGATCTCACATCTGTAATACCTCACAGTCCTGTGTATACATCTGTAATATCAGTCACAGCACAGCCAGCATAGAGACGCCCACTACTGCTATCTCACATCTGTAATACCTCACTGCCCTGTGTATACATCTGTAACATCAGCCACAGCTCAGCCTGCATAGATACACCCACTACTGCTATCTCACATCTGTAATACCTCACAGTACTGTGTATACATCTATAACATCAGCCACAGCACAGCCAGTATAGAGACACCACTACTGCTATCTCATATCTGTAATACCTTAATACCTCACAGTACTGTGTATACATTTGTAACATCAGATACACCACAGCAAGCATAGAGACACCCACTACTGCTACCTCTCATCTGTAATATCTCACAGTCCTGTGTATACATCTGTAACATCAGCCACAGCTCAGCCAGTATAGAGACACCCACTTCTGCTATCTCACATCTGTAATACCTCACAGTCCTGTGTATACATTTTTAACATCTGCCACAGCACAGCCAGCATAGAGACACCCACTACTGCTTTCTCACATCTGTAATACCTCACAGTCCTGTGTATACATCTGTAACATCAGCCACAGCACAGCCAGCATAGAGACGCCCACTACTGCTATCTCACACCTGTAATACATCACAGTCCTGTGTATACATCTGTGACATCAGCCACAGCACAGCCAGCATAGAGACACCCACTACTGATCTCACATCTGTAATACCTCACAGTCCTGTGTATACATCTGTAACATCAGCCACAGCTCAGCCAGCATAGCGATGCCCACTAATGCTATCTCACATCTGTAATACCTCACAGTCCTGTGTATACATCGTAACATCAGCCACAGCTCAGCCAGCATAGAGACACCCACTACTGCTATCTCATATCTGTAATACCTCACTGTCCTGTGTATACATCGTAACATCAGCCACATCACAGCCAGCATAGACGCCCACTACTGCTATATCACATCTGTAATATGTCACAGTCCTGTGTATACATCAGTAACATCAGCCACAGCTCAGCCAGCATAGAGATGCCCACTACTGCTATCTCACATCTGTAATACCTCACAGTCCTGTGTATACATCTGTAACATCAGCCACAGCTCAGCCAGCATAGAGACACCCACTACTGCTATCTCACATCTATAATACCTCACAGTCCTGAGTATACTTCACTAACATCATCCACAGATCAGCCAGCATAGAGACGCCCACTACTGCTATCTCACATCTATAATACCTCACAGTCCTGAGTATAGTTCTGTAACATCAGCCACCGCTCAGCCAGCATAGAGACACCCACTACTATCTCACATCTGTAATACCTCACAGTCCCGTGTATACATCAGTAACATCAGCCACAGCTCAGCCAGCATAGATACACCCACTACTGCTATCTCACATCTGTAATACCTCACAGTACTGTGTATACATCTATAACATCAGCCACAGCACAGCCAGCATAGAGACACCCAATACTGCTATCTCACATCTGTAATACCTCATAGTCCTGTGTATACATCTGTAATACCAGCCACAGCACAGCCAGCATAGAGACGCCCACTACTGCTATCTCACATCTGTAATACCTCACAGTCCTGTGTATACATCAGCCACAGCACAGCCAGCATAGATACACCCACTACTGATCTCACATCTGTAATACCTCACAGTCCTGTGTATACATCTATAATATCAGCCACAGCACAGCCAGCATAGAGACGCCCACTACTGCTATCTCACACCAGTAATACATCACAGTCCTGTGTATACATCTGTGACATCAGCCACAGCACAGCCAGCATAGTGACACCCACTACTGATCTCACATCTGTAATACCTCACAGTCCTGTGTATACATCTGTTACATCAGCCACAACACAGCCAGCATAGAGACACCCACTACTGCTATCTCACATCTGTAATACCTCACAGTACTGTGTATACATCTGTAACATCAGCCACAGCACAGCCAGAATAGAGACACCACTACTGCTATCTCTCATCTGTAATATCTCACAGTCCTGTGTATACATCTTTAACATCAGCCACAGCACAGCCAGCATAGAGACACCCACTACTGCTTTCTCACATCTGTAATTCCTCACAGTACTTTTTATATACCTGTAACATCTGCCACATCTCAGCCAGCATAGAGACACCCACTACAGCTATCGCACATCCATAATACCTCACAGTCCTGTGTATACATCTGTAACATCAGCCACAGCACAGCCAGAATAGAGACACCACTACTGCTATCTTATATCTGTAATACCTTAATACCTCACAGTACTGTGTATGCATTTGTAACATCAGACACACCACAGCAAGCATAGAGACACCCACTACTGCTATCTCACATCTGTAATACCTCACAGTCCTGTGTATACATCTGTAACATCAGCCACAGCACAGCCAGCATAGAGACACCTACTACTGCTATCTCACATCTGTAATAACTCACAGTCCTGTGTATACATCTGTAACATCAGCCACAGCACAGCCAGCATAGAGACAACCACTACTGCTATCTCACATCTGTAATACCTCACAGTCCTGTGTATACATCTGTAACATCAACCACAGCTCAGCCAGCATAGAGACACCCACTACTGCTATCTCACATCTGTAATACCTCACAGTCCTGTGTATACATCTGTAACATCAGCCACAGCTCAGCCAGCATAGAGACACCCACTACTGCTATCTCACATCTGTAATACATCACAGTCCTGTGTATACATCTGTAACAACAGCCACAGCACAGCCAGCAAAGAGACACCCACTAATGATCTCACATCTGTAATACCTCATAGTCCTGTGTATACATCTGTAATATCAGCCACAGCACAGCCAGCATAGAGACACCCACTACTGCTATCTCACATCTGTAATACATCACAGTCCTGTGTATACATCTGTAACAACAGCCACAGCACAGCCAGCAAAGAGACACCCACTAATGATCTCACATCTGTAATACCTCATAGTCCTGTGTATACATCTGTAATATCAGCCACAGCACAGCCAGCATAGAGATGCACACTACTGCTATCTCACATCTGTAATACCTCACAGTCCTGTGTATACATCAGCCACAGCACAGTAAGTATTGAGACACCAACTACTGATCTCACATCTGTAATACCTCACAGTCCTGTGTATACTTCTGTAATATCAGCCACAACAAAGCCAGCATAGAGACGCCCACTACTGCTATCTCACATCTGTAATACATCACAGTCCTGTGTATACATCTGTAACATCAGCCACAGCTCAGCCAGCATTGTGACACCCACTACTGCTATCTCACATCTGCAATACCTCACAGTCCAGTGTATACATCTGTAACATTAGCCACAGCACAGCCAGCATAGAGACAACCACTACTGCTATCTCACATCTGTAATACCTCACAGTCCTGTGTATACATCTGTAACATCAGCCACAGCACAGCCAGCATAGAGACACCCAATACTGCTATCTCACATCTGTAATAACTCACAGTCCTGTGTATACATCTGTAACATCAGCCACAGCACAGCCAGCATAGAGACAACCACTACTGCTATCTCACATCTGTAATACCTCACAGTCCTGTGTATACATCTGTAACATCAGCCACAGCTCAGCCAGCATAGAGACACCCACTACTGCTATCTCACATCTGTAATACATCACAGTCCTGTGTATACATCTGTAACATCAGCCACAGCACAGCCAGCATAGAGAAACCCACTACTGATCTCACATCTGTAATACCTCATAGTCCTGTGTATACATCTGTAATACCAGCACAGCACAGCCAGCAAAGAGACGCCCACTACTGCTATCTCACATCTGTAATACCTCACATTCCTGTGTATACATCAGCCACAGCACAGCCAGCATAGATACACCCACTACTGATCTCACATCTGTAATACCTCACAGTCCTGTGTATACATCTATAATATCAGCCACAGCACAGCCAGCATAGAGACGCCCACTACTGCTATCTCACACCTGTAATACATCACAGTCCTGTGTATACATCTGTGACATCAGCCACAGCACAGCCAGCATAGAGACACCCACTACTGATCTCACATCTGTAATACCTCACAGTCCTGTGTATACATCTGTTACATCAGCCACAACACAGCCAGCATAGAGACACCCACTACTGATCTCACATCTGTAATACCTCACAGTCCTGTGTATACATCTGTAATATCAGTCACAGCACAGCCAGCATAGAGACGCCCACTACTGCTATCTCACATCTGTAATACCTCACTGCCCTGTGTATACATCTGTAACATCAGCCACAGCTCAGCCTGCATAGATACACCCACTACTGCTATCTCACATCTGTAATACCTCACAGTACTGTGTATACATCTATAACATCAGCCACAGCACAGCCAGAATAGAGACACCACTACTGCTATCTCATATCTGTAATACCTTAATACCTCACAGTACTGTGTATACATTTGTAACATCAGATACACCACAGCAAGCATAGAGACACCCACTACTGCTACCTCTCATCTGTAATATCTCACAGTCCTGTGTATACATCTGTAACATCAGCCACAGCTCAGCCAGTATAGAGACACCCACTTCTGCTATCTCACATCTGTAATACCTCACAGTCCTGTGTATACATTTTTAACATCTGCCACAGCACAGCCAGCATAGAGACACCCACTACTGCTTTCTCATATCTGTAATACCTCACAGTCCTGTGTATACATCTGTAACATCAGCCACAGCACAGCCAGCATAGAGACGCCCACTACTGCTATCTCACACCTGTAATACATCACAGTCCTGTGTATACATCTGTGACATCAGCCACAGCACAGCCAGCATAGAGACACCCACTACTGATCTCACATCTGTAATACCTCACAGTCCTGTGTATACATCTGTAACATCAGCCACAGCTCAGCCAGCATAGCGATGCCCACTAATGCTATCTCACATCTGTAATACCTCACAGTCCTGTGTATACATCGTAACATCAGCCACAGCTCAGCCAGCATAGAGACACCCACTACTGCTATCTCATATCTGTAATACCTCACTGTCCTGTGTATACATCGTAACATCAGCCACATCACAGCCAGCATAGACGCCCACTACTGCTATATCACATCTGTAATATGTCACAGTCCTGTGTATACATCAGTAACATCAGCCACAGCTCAGCCAGCATAGAGATGCCCACTACTGCTATCTCACATCTGTAATACCTCACAGTCCTGTGTATACATCTGTAACATCAGCCACAGCTCAGCCAGCATAGAGACACCCACTACTGCTATCTCACATCTATAATACCTCACAGTCCTGAGTATACTTCACTAACATCATCCACAGATCAGCCAGCATAGAGACGCCCACTACTGCTATCTCACATCTATAATACCTCACAGTCCTGAGTATAGTTCTGTAACATCAGCCACCGCTCAGCCAGCATAGAGACACCCACTACTATCTCACATCTGTAATACCTCACAGTCCCGTGTATACATCAGTAACATCAGCCACAGCTCAGCCAGCATAGATACACCCACTACTGCTATCTCACATCTGTAATACCTCACAGTACTGTGTATACATCTATAACATCAGCCACAGCACAGCCAGCATAGAGACACCCAATACTGCTATCTCACATCTGTAATACCTCATAGTCCTGTGTATACATCTGTAATACCAGCCACAGCACAGCCAGCATAGAGACGCCCACTACTGCTATCTCACATCTGTAATACCTCACAGTCCTGTGTATACATCAGCCACAGCACAGCCAGCATAGATACACCCACTACTGATCTCACATCTGTAATACCTCACAGTCCTGTGTATACATCTATAATATCAGCCACAGCACAGCCAGCATAGAGACGCCCACTACTGCTATCTCACACCAGTAATACATCACAGTCCTGTGTATACATCTGTGACATCAGCCACAGCACAGCCAGCATAGTGACACCCACTACTGATCTCACATCTGTAATACCTCACAGTCCTGTGTATACATCTGTTACATCAGCCACAACACAGCCAGCATAGAGACACCCACTACTGCTATCTCACATCTGTAATACCTCACAGTACTGTGTATACATCTGTAACATCAGCCACAGCACAGCCAGAATAGAGACACCACTACTGCTATCTCTCATCTGTAATATCTCACAGTCCTGTGTATACATCTTTAACATCAGCCACAGCACAGCCAGCATAGAGACACCCACTACTGCTTTCTCACATCTGTAATTCCTCACAGTACTTTTTATATACCTGTAACATCTGCCACATCTCAGCCAGCATAGAGACACCCACTACAGCTATCGCACATCCATAATACCTCACAGTCCTGTGTATACATCTGTAACATCAGCCACAGCACAGCCAGAATAGAGACACCACTACTGCTATCTTATATCTGTAATACCTTAATACCTCACAGTACTGTGTATGCATTTGTAACATCAGACACACCACAGCAAGCATAGAGACACCCACTACTGCTATCTCACATCTGTAATACCTCACAGTCCTGTGTATACATCTGTAACATCAGCCACAGCACAGCCAGCATAGAGACACCTACTACTGCTATCTCACATCTGTAATAACTCACAGTCCTGTGTATACATCTGTAACATCAGCCACAGCACAGCCAGCATAGAGACAACCACTACTGCTATCTCACATCTGTAATACCTCACAGTCCTGTGTATACATCTGTAACATCAACCACAGCTCAGCCAGCATAGAGACACCCACTACTGCTATCTCACATCTGTAATACCTCACAGTCCTGTGTATACATCTGTAACATCAGCCACAGCTCAGCCAGCATAGAGACACCCACTACTGCTATCTCACATCTGTAATACATCACAGTCCTGTGTATACATCTGTAACAACAGCCACAGCACAGCCAGCAAAGAGACACCCACTAATGATCTCACATCTGTAATACCTCATAGTCCTGTGTATACATCTGTAATATCAGCCACAGCACAGCCAGCATAGAGACACCCACTACTGCTATCTCACATCTGTAATACATCACAGTCCTGTGTATACATCTGTAACAACAGCCACAGCACAGCCAGCAAAGAGACACCCACTAATGATCTCACATCTGTAATACCTCATAGTCCTGTGTATACATCTGTAATATCAGCCACAGCACAGCCAGCATAGAGATGCACACTACTGCTATCTCACATCTGTAATACCTCACAGTCCTGTGTATACATCAGCCACAGCACAGTAAGCATAGAGACACCAACTACTGATCTCACATCTGTAATACCTCACAGTCCTGTGTATACTTCTGTAATATCAGCCACAACAAAGCCAGCATAGAGACGCCCACTACTGCTATCTCACATCTGTAATACATCACAGTCCTGTGTATACATCTGTAACATCAGCCACAGCTCAGCCAGCATTGTGACACCCACTACTGCTATCTCACATCTGCAATACCTCACAGTCCAGTGTATACATCTGTAACATTAGCCACAGCACAGCCAGCATAGAGACACCCACTACTGCTATCTCACATCTGTAATACCTCACAGTCCTGTGTATACATCTGTAACATCAGCCACAGCACAGCCAGCATAGAGACACCCAATACTGCTATCTCACATCTGTAATAACTCACAGTCCTGTGTATACATCTGTAACATCAGCCACAGCACAGCCAGCATAGAGACAACCACTACTGCTATCTCACATCTGTAATACCTCACAGTCCTGTGTATACATCTGTAACATCAGCCACAGCTCAGCCAGCATAGAGACACCCACTACTGCTATCTCACATCTGTAATACATCACAGTCCTGTGTATACATCTGTAACATCAGCCACAGCACAGCCAGCATAGAGAAACCCACTACTGATCTCACATCTGTAATACCTCATAGTCCTGTGTATACATCTGTAATACCAGCACAGCACAGCCAGCAAAGAGACGCCCACTACTGCTATCTCACATCTGTAATACCTCACATTCCTGTGTATACATCAGCCACAGCACAGCCAGCATAGATACACCCACTACTGATCTCACATCTGTAATACCTCACAGTCCTGTGTATACATCTATAATATCAGCCACAGCACAGCCAGCATAGAGACGCCCACTACTGCTATCTCACACCTGTAATACATCACAGTCCTGTGTATACATCTGTGACATCAGCCACAGCACAGCCAGCATAGAGACACCCACTACTGATCTCACATCTGTAATACCTCACAGTCCTGTGTATACATCTGTTACATCAGCCACAACACAGCCAGCATAGAGACACCCACTACTGATCTCACATCTGTAATACCTCACAGTCCTGTGTATACATCTGTAATATCAGTCACAGCACAGCCAGCATAGAGACGCCCACTACTGCTATCTCACATCTGTAATACCTCACTGCCCTGTGTATACATCTGTAACATCAGCCACAGCTCAGCCTGCATAGATACACCCACTACTGCTATCTCACATCTGTAATACCTCACAGTACTGTGTATACATCTATAACATCAGCCACAGCACAGCCAGAATAGAGACACCACTACTGCTATCTCATATCTGTAATACCTTAATACCTCACAGTACTGTGTATACATTTGTAACATCAGATACACCACAGCAAGTATAGAGACACCCACTACTGCTACCTCTCATCTGTAATATCTCACAGTCCTGTGTATACATCTGTAACATCAGCCACAGCTCAGCCAGTATAGAGACACCCACTTCTGCTATCTCACATCTGTAATACCTCACAGTCCTGTGTATACATTTTTAACATCTGCCACAGCACAGCCAGCATAGAGACACCCACTACTGCTTTCTCACATCTGTAATACCTCACAGTCCTGTGTATACATCTGTAACATCAGCCACAGCACAGCCAGCATAGAGACGCCCACTACTGCTATCTCACACCTGTAATACATCACAGTCCTGTGTATACATCTGTGACATCAGCCACAGCACAGCCAGCATAGAGACACCCACTACTGATCTCACATCTGTAATACCTCACAGTCCTGTGTATACATCTGTAACATCAGCCACAGCTCAGCCAGCATAGCGATGCCCACTAATGCTATCTCACATCTGTAATACCTCACAGTCCTGTGTATACATCGTAACATCAGCCACAGCTCAGCCAGCATAGAGACACCCACTACTGCTATCTCATATCTGTAATACCTCACTGTCCTGTGTATACATCGTAACATCAGCCACATCACAGCCAGCATAGACGCCCACTACTGCTATATCACATCTGTAATATGTCACAGTCCTGTGTATACATCAGTAACATCAGCCACAGCTCAGCCAGCATAGAGATGCCCACTACTGCTATCTCACATCTGTAATACCTCACAGTCCTGTGTATACATCTGTAACATCAGCCACAGCTCAGCCAGCATAGAGACACCCACTACTGCTATCTCACATCTATAATACCTCACAGTCCTGAGTATACTTCACTAACATCATCCACAGATCAGCCAGCATAGAGACGCCCACTACTGCTATCTCACATCTATAATACCTCACAGTCCTGAGTATAGTTCTGTAACATCAGCCACCGCTCAGCCAGCATAGAGACACCCACTACTATATCACATCTGTAATACCTCACAGTCCCGTGTATACATCAGTAACATCAGCCACAGCTCAGCCAGCATAGATACACCCACTACTGCTATCTCACATCTGTAATACCTCACAGTACTGTGTATACATCTATAACATCAGCCACAGCACAGCCAGCATAGAGACACCCAATACTGCTATCTCACATCTGTAATACCTCATAGTCCTGTGTATACATCTGTAATACCAGCCACAGCACAGCCAGCATAGAGACGCCCACTACTGCTATCTCACATCTGTAATACCTCACAGTCCTGTGTATACATCAGCCACAGCACAGCCAGCATAGATACACCCACTACTGATCTCACATCTGTAATACCTCACAGTCCTGTGTATACATCTATAATATCAGCCACAGCACAGCCAGCATAGAGACGCCCACTACTGCTATCTCACACCAGTAATACATCACAGTCCTGTGTATACATCTGTGACATCAGCCACAGCACAGCCAGCATAGTGACACCCACTACTGATCTCACATCTGTAATACCTCACAGTCCTGTGTATACATCTGTTACATCAGCCACAACACAGCCAGCATAGAGACACCCACTACTGCTATCTCACATCTGTAATACCTCACAGTACTGTGTATACATCTGTAACATCAGCCACAGCACAGCCAGAATAGAGACACCACTATTGCTATCTTATATCTGTAATACCTTAATACCTCACAGTACTGTGTATGCATTTGTAACATCAGACACACCACAGCAAGCATAGAGACAACCACTACTGCTATCTCTCTTCTGTAATATCTCACAGTCCTGTGTATACATCTTTAACATCAGCCACAGCACAGCCAGCATAGAGACACCCACTACTGCTTTCTCACATCTGTAATTCCTCACAGTACTTTTTATATACCTGTAACATCTGCCACATCTCAGCCAGCATAGAGACACCCACTACAGCTATCGCACATCCATAATACCTCACAGTCCTGTGTATACATCTGTAACATCAGCCACAGCTCAGCCAGTATAGAGACACCCACTACTGCTATCTCACATCTGTAATACCTCACAGTCCTGTGTATACATCTGTAACATCAGCCACAGCACAGCCAGAATAGAGACACCCACTACTTCTATCTCACATATGTAATACCTCACAGTCCTGTGTATACATCTGTAACATCAGCCACAGTTCAGCCAGTACAGAGACACCCACTACTGCTATCTCACATCTGTAATACCTCACAGTCCTGTGTATACATCTGTAACATCAGCCACAGCACAGCCAGAATAGAGACACCACTACTGCTATCTCACATCTGTAATACCTTAATACCTCACAGTAGTGTGTATACATATGTAACATCAGACACAGCACAGCCAGCATAGAGACACCCACTACTGCTATCTCACATCTGTAATACCTCACAGTCCTGTGTATACATCTGAAAACATCAGCCACAGCTCAGCCAGCATAGAGACACCCACTACTGCTATCTCACATCTGTAATACCTCACAGTCCTGTGTATACATCTGTAACATCAGCCACAGCTCAGCCAGCATAGAGACACCCACTACTGCTATCTCACATCTGTAATACATCACAGTCCTGTGTATACATCTGTAATATCAGCCACAGCACAGCCAGCATAGAGACGCCCACTACTGCTATCTCACATCTGTAATACATCACAGTCCTGTGTATACATCTGTGACATCAGCCACAGCACAGCCAGCATAGAGACACCCACTACTGATCTCACATCTGTAATACCTCACAGTCCTGTGTATACATCTGTTACATCAGCCACAACACAGCCAGCATAGAGACGTCCACTACTGATCTCACATCTGTAATACCTCACTGTCCTGTGTATACATCTGTAATATCAGCCACAGCACAGCCAGCATAGAGATACCCACTACTGCTATCTCTCATCTGTAATATCTCACAGTCCTGTGTATACATCTTTAACATCAGCCACAGCACAGCCAGCATAGAGACACCCACTACTGCTTTCTCACATCTGTAATTCCTCACAGTACTTTTTATATACCTGTAACATCTGCCACATCTCAGCCAGCATAGAGACACCCACTACAGCTATCGCACATCCATAATACCTCACAGTCCTGTGTATACATCTGTTACATCAGCCACAACACAGCCAGCATAGAGACACCCACTACTGATCTCACATCTGTAATACCTCACAGTCCTGTGTATACATCTGTAATATCAGTCACAGCACAGCCAGCATAGAGATGCCCACTACTGCTATCTCACATCTGTAATACCTCACTGCCCTGTGTATACATCTGTAACATCAGCCACAGCTCAGCCTGCATAGATACACCCACTACTGCTATCTCACATCTGTAATACCTCACAGTACTGTGTATACATCTATAACATCAGCCACAGCACAGCCAGAATAGAGACACCACTACTGCTATCTCATATCTGTAATACCTTAATACCTCACAGTACTGTGTATACATTTGTAACATCAGATACACCACAGCAAGCATAGAGACACCCACTACTGCTACCTCTCATCTGTAATATCTCACAGTCCTGTGTATACATCTGTAACATCAGCCACAGCTCAGCCAGTATAGAGACACCCACTTCTGCTATCTCACATCTGTAATACCTCACAGTCCTGTGTATACATTTTTAACATCTGCCACAGCACAGCCAGCATAGAGACACCCACTACTGCTTTCTCACATCTGTAATACCTCACAGTCCTGTGTATACATCTGTAACATCAGCCACAGCACAGCCAGCATAGAGACGCCCACTACTGCTATCTCACACCTGTAATACATCACAGTCCTGTGTATACATCTGTGACATCAGCCACAGCACAGCCAGCATAGAGACACCCACTACTGATCTCACATCTGTAATACCTCACAGTCCTGTGTATACATCTGTAACATCAGCCACAGCTCAGCCAGCATAGCGATGCCCACTAATGCTATCTCACATCTGTAATACCTCACAGTCCTGTGTATACATCGTAACATCAGCCACAGCTCAGCCAGCATAGAGACACCCACTACTGCTATCTCATATCTGTAATACCTCACTGTCCTGTGTATACATCGTAACATCAGCCACATCACAGCCAGCATAGACGCCCACTACTGCTATATCACATCTGTAATATGTCACAGTCCTGTGTATACATCAGTAACATCAGCCACAGCTCAGCCAGCATAGAGATGCCCACTACTGCTATCTCACATCTGTAATACCTCACAGTCCTGTGTATACATCTGTAACATCAGCCACAGCTCAGCCAGCATAGAGACACCCACTACTGCTATCTCACATCTATAATACCTCACAGTCCTGAGTATACTTCACTAACATCATCCACAGATCAGCCAGCATAGAGACGCCCACTACTGCTATCTCACATCTATAATACCTCACAGTCCTGAGTATAGTTCTGTAACATCAGCCACCGCTCAGCCAGCATAGAGACACCCACTACTATCTCACATCTGTAATACCTCACAGTCCCGTGTATACATCAGTAACATCAGCCACAGCTCAGCCAGCATAGATACACCCACTACTGCTATCTCACATCTGTAATACCTCACAGTACTGTGTATACATCTATAACATCAGCCACAGCACAGCCAGCATAGAGACACCCAATACTGCTATCTCACATCTGTAATACCTCATAGTCCTGTGTATACATCTGTAATACCAGCCACAGCACAGCCAGCATAGAGACGCCCACTACTGCTATCTCACATCTGTAATACCTCACAGTCCTGTGTATACATCAGCCACAGCACAGCCAGCATAGATACACCCACTACTGATCTCACATCTGTAATACCTCACAGTCCTGTGTATACATCTATAATATCAGCCACAGCACAGCCAGCATAGAGAAGCCCACTACTGCTATCTCACACCAGTAATACATCACAGTCCTGTGTATACATCTGTGACATCAGCCACAGCACAGCCAGCATAGTGACACCCACTACTGATCTCACATCTGTAATACCTCACAGTCCTGTGTATACATCTGTTACATCAGCCACAACACAGCCAGCATAGAGACACCCACTACTGCTATCTCACATCTGTAATACCTCACAGTACTGTGTATACATCTGTAACATCAGCCACAGCACAGCCAGAATAGAGACACCACTACTGCTATCTTATATCTGTAATACCTTAATACCTCACAGTACTGTGTATGCATTTGTAACATCAGACACACCACAGCAAGCATAGAGACAACCACTACTGCTATCTCTCATCTGTAATATCTCACAGTCCTGTGTATACATCTTTAACATCAGCCACAGCACAGCCAGCATAGAGACACCCACTACTGCTTTCTCACATCTGTAATTCCTCACAGTACTTTTTATATACCTGTAACATCTGCCACATCTCAGCCAGCATAGAGACACCCACTACAGCTATCGCACATCCATAATACCTCACAGTCCTGTGTATACATCTGTAACATCAGCCACAGCTCAGCCAGTATAGAGACACCCACTACTGCTATCTCACATCTGTAATACCTCACAGTCCTGTGTATACATCTGTAACATCAGCCACAGCACAGCCAGAATAGAGACACCCACTACTTCTATCTCACATATGTAATACCTCACAGTCCTGTGTATACATCTGTAACATCAGCCACAGTTCAGCCAGTACAGAGACACCCACTACTGCTATCTCACATCTGTAATACCTCACAGTCCTGTGTATACATCTGTAACATCAGCCACAGCACAGCCAGAATAGAGACACCACTACTGCTATCTCACATCTGTAATACCTTAATACCTCACAGTAGTGTGTATACATATGTAACATCAGACACAGCACAGCCAGCATAGAGACACCCACTACTGCTATCTCACATCTGTAATACCTCACAGTCCTGTGTATACATCTGAAAACATCAGCCACAGCTCAGCCAGCATAGAGACACCCACTACTGCTATCTCACATCTGTAATACCTCACAGTCCTGTGTATACATCTGTAACATCAGCCACAGCTCAGCCAGCATAGAGACACCCACTACTGCTATCTCACATCTGTAATACATCACAGTCCTGTGTATACATCTGTAATATCAGCCACAGCACAGCCAGCATAGAGACGCCCACTACTGCTATCTCACATCTGTAATACATCACAGTCCTGTGTATACATCTGTGACATCAGCCACAGCACAGCCAGCATAGAGACACCCACTACTGATCTCACATCTGTAATACCTCACAGTCCTGTGTATACATCTGTTACATCAGCCACAACACAGCCAGCATAGAGACGTCCACTACTGATCTCACATCTGTAATACCTCACTGTCCTGTGTATACATCTGTAATATCAGCCACAGCACAGCCAGCATAGAGATACCCACTACTGCTATCTCTCATCTGTAATATCTCACAGTCCTGTGTATACATCTTTAACATCAGCCACAGCACAGCCAGCATAGAGACACCCACTACTGCTTTCTCACATCTGTAATTCCTCACAGTACTTTTTATATACCTGTAACATCTGCCACATCTCAGCCAGCATAGAGACACCCACTACAGCTATCGCACATCCATAATACCTCACAGTCCTGTGTATACATCTGTAACATCAGCCACAGCTCAGCCAGTATAGAGACACCCACTACTGCTATCTCACATCTGTAATACCTCACAGTCCTGTGTATACATCTGTAACATCAGCCACAGCACAGCCAGAATAGAGACACCCACTACTTCTATCTCACATATGTAATACCTCACAGTCCTGTGTATACATCTGTAACATCAGCCACAGTTCAGCCAGTACAGAGACACCCACTACTGCTATCTCACATCTGTAATACCTCACAGTCCTGTGTATACATCTGTAACATCAGCCACAGCACAGCCAGAATAGAGACACCACTACTGCTATCTCACATCTGTAATACCTTAATACCTCACAGTACTGTGTATACATATGTAACATCAGACACAGCACAGCCAGCATAGAGACACCCACTACTGCTATCTCACATCTGTAATACCTCACAGTCCTGTGTATACATCTGTAACATCAGCCACAGCTCAGCCAGCATAGAGACACCCACTACTGCTATCTCACATCTGTAATACATCACAGTCCTGTGTATACATCTGTAACATCAGCCACAGCACAGCCAGCATAGAGATACCCACTACTGCTATCTCACATCTGTAATACCTCACAGTCCTGTGTATACATCTGTAACATCAGCCACAGCTCAGCCAGCATAGAGACACCCACTACTGCTATCTCACATCTGTAATACCTCACAGTCCTGTGTATACATCTGTAACATCAGCCACAGCTCAGCCAGCATAGAGACACCCACTACTGCTATCTCACATCTGTAATACATCACAGTCCTGTGTATACATCTGTAACATCAGCCACAGCACAGCCAGCATAGAGACACCCACTACTGATCTCACATCTGTAATACCTCATAGTCCTGTGTATACATCTGTAATATCAGCCACAGCACAGCCAGCATAGAGATGCACACTACTGCTATCTCACATCTGTAATACCTCACAGTCCTGTGTATACATCAGCCACAGCACAGCCAGCATAGAGACACCAACTACTGATCTCACATCTGTAATACCTCACAGTCCTGTGTATACTTCTGTAATATCAGCCACAACAAAGCCAGCATAGAGACGCCCACTACTGCTATCTCACATCTGTAATACATCACAGTCCTGTCTATACATCTGTAACATCAGCCACAGCTCAGCCAGCATTGTGACACCCACTACTGCTATCTCACATCTGCAATACCTCACAGTCCAGTGTATACATCTGTAACATTAGCCACAGCACAGCCAGCATAGAGACACCCACTACTGCTATCTCACATCTGTAATACCTCACAGTCCTGTGTATACATCTGTAACATCAGCCACAGCACAGCCAGCATAGAGACACCCAATACTGCTATCTCACATCTGTAATAACTCACAGTCCTGTGTATACATCTGTAACATCAGCCACAGCACAGCCAGCATAGAGACAACCACTACTGCTATCTCACATCTGTAATACCTCACAGTCCTGTGTATACATCTGTAACATCAGCCACAGCTCAGCCAGCATAGAGACACCCACTACTGCTATCTCACATCTGTAATACATCACAGTCCTGTGTATACACCTGTAACATCAGCCACAGCACAGCCAGCATAGAGAAACCCACTACTGATCTCACATCTGTAATACCTCATAGTCATGTGTATACATCTGTAATACCAGCACAGCACAGCCAGCAAAGAGACGCCCACTACTGCTATCTCACATCTGTAATACCTCACATTCCTGTGTATACATCAGCCACAGCACAGCCAGCATAGATACACCCACTACTGATCTCACATCTGTAATACCTCACAGTCCTGTGTATACATCTATAATATCAGCCACAGCACAGCCAGCATAGAGACGCCCACTACTGCTATCTCACACCTGTAATACATCACAGTCCTGTGTATACATCTGTGACATCAGCCACAGCCCAGCCAGCATAGAGACACCCACTACTGATCTCACATCTGTAATACCTCACAGTCCTGTGTATACATCTGTTACATCAGCCACAACACAGCCAGCATAGAGACACCCACTACTGATCTCACATCTGTAATACCTCACAGTCCTGTGTATACATCTGTAATATCAGTCACAGCACAGCCAGCATAGAGACGCCCACTACTGCTATCTCACATCTGTAATACCTCACTGTCCTGTGTATACATCTGTAACATCAGCCACAGCTCAGCCAGCATAGATACACCCACTACTGCTATCTCACATCTGTAATACCTCACAGTACTGTGTATACATCTATAACATCAGCCACAGCACAGCCAGAAAAGAGACACCACTACTGCTATCTCATATCTGTAATACCTTAATACCTCACAGTACTGTGTATACATTTGTAACATCAGACACACCACAGCAAGCATAGAGACACCCACTACTGCTACCTCTCATCTGTAATATCTCACAGTCCTGTGTATACATCTGTAACATCAGCCACAGCTCAGCCAGTATAGAGACACCCACTTCTGCTATCTCACATCTGTAATACCTCACAGTCCTGTGTATACATTTTTAACATCTGCCACAGCACAGCCAGCATAGAGACACCCACTACTGCTTTCTCACATCTGTAATACCTCACAGTCCTGTGTATACTTCTGTAACATCAGCCACAGCTCAGCCAGCATAGAGACACCCACTACTGCTATCTCACATCTGTAATACCTCACAGTCCTGTGTATACATCGTAACATCAGCCACAGCTCAGCCAGCATAGAGACACCCACTACTGCTATCTCATATCTGTAATACCTCACTGTCCTGTGTATACATCGTAACATCAGCCACATCACAGCCAGCATAGACGCCCACTACTGCTATATCACATCTGTAATATGTCACAGTCCTGTGTATACATCAGTAACATCAGCCACAGCTCAGCCAGCATAGAGATGCCCACTACTGCTATCTCACATCTGTAATACCTCACAGTCCTGTGTATACATCTGTAACATCAGCCACAGCTCAGCCAGCATAGAGACACCCACTACTGCTATCTCACATCTATAATACCTCACAGTCCTGAGTATACTTCACTAACATCATCCACAGATCAGCCAGCATAGAGACGCCCACTACTGCTATCTCACATCTGTAATACCTCACAGTACTGTGTATACATCTATAACATCAGCCACAGCACAGCCAGCATAGAGACACCCAATACTGCTATCTCACATCAGTAATAACTCACAGTCCTGTGTATACATCTGTAACATCAGCCACAGCACAGCCAGCATAGAGACAACCACTACTGCTATCTCACATCTGTAATACCTCACAGTCCTGTGTATACATCTGTAACATCAGCCACAGCTCAGCCAGCATAGAGACACCCACTACTGCTATCTCACATCTGTAATACATCACAGTCCTGTGTATACATCTGTAACATCAGCCACAGCACAGCCAGCATAGAGAAACCCACTACTGATCTCACATCTGTAATACCTCATAGTCCTGTGTATACATCTGTAATACCAGCCACAGCACAGCCAGCATAGAGACGCCCACTACTGCTATCTCACATCTGTAATACCTCACAGTCCTGTGTATACATCAGCCACAGCACAGCCAGCATAGATACACCCACTACTGCTCTCACATCTGTAATACCTCACAGTCCTGTGTATACATCTATAATATCAGCCACAGCACAGCCAGCATAGAGACGCCCACTACTGCTATCTCACACCAGTAATACATCACAGTCCTGTGTATACATCTGTGACATCAGCCACAGCACAGCCAGCATAGTGACACCCACTACTGATCTCACATCTGTAATACCTCACAGTCCTGTGTATACATCTGTTACATCAGCCACAACACAGCCAGCATAGAGACACCCACTACTGATCTCACATCTGTAATACCTCACAGTCCTGTGTATACATCTGTAATATCAGTCACAGCACAACCAGCATAGAGACGCCCACTACTGCTATCTCACATCTGTAATACCTCACTGTCCTGTGTATACATCTGTAACATCAGCCACAGCATAGCCAGCATAGAGACACCCACTACTGCTATCTCACATCTGTAATACCTCACAGTCCTGTGTATACATCTGTAACATCAGCCACTGCTCAGCCAGCATAGAGACACCCACTACTGCTATCTCACATCTGTAATACCTCACAGTCCAGTGTATACATCTGTAACATCAGCCACAGCTCAGCCAGCATAGAGACGCCCACTACTGCTATCTCACATCTGTAATACCTCACAGTCCTGTGTATACATCAGCCACAGCACAGCCAGCATAGAGACACCCACTACTGATCTCACATCTGTAATACCTCACAGTCCTGTGTATACATCTGTAATATCAGCCACAGCACAGCCAGCATAGAGACGCCCACTACTGCTATCTCACATCTGTAATACATCACAGTCCTGTGTATACATCTGTGACATCAGCCACAGCACAGCCATCATAGAGACACCCACTACTGTTATCTCACATCTGTAATACCTCACAGTCCTGTGTATACATCTGTAACTTCAGCCACAGCTCAGCCAGCATAGCGATGCCCACTACTGCTATCTCACATCTGTAATACCTCACAGTCCTGTGTATGCATCGTAACATCGGCCACAGCACAGCCAGAATAGAAACACCCACTACTTCTATCTCACATATGTAATACCTCACAGTCCTGTGTATACATCTGTAACATCAGCCACAGTTCAGCCAGTACAGAGACACCCACTACTGCTATCTCACATCTGTTATACCTCACAGTCCTGTGTATACATCTGTAACATCAGCCACAGCACAGCCAGAATAGAGACACCACTACTGCTATCTCATATCTGTAATACCTTAATACCTCACAGTACTGTGTATACATCTGTAACATCAGACAAAGCACAGCCAGCATAGAGACACCCACTTCTGCTATGTCACATCTGTAATACCTCACAGTCCTGTGTATATATCTGTAACATCAGCCACAGCTCAGCCAGCATAGAGACACCCACTACTGCTATCTCACATCTGTAATACCTCACAGTCCTGTGTATACATCTGTAACATCAGCCACAGCTCAGCCAGCATAGAGACACCCACTACTGCTATCTCACATCTGTAATACCTCACAGTCCTGAGTATACTTCAGTAACATCATCCACAGCTCAGCCAGCATAGAGACGCCCACTACTGCTATCTCACATCTGTAATACCTCACAGTCCTGAGTATACTTCTGTAACATCAGCCACCGCTCAGCCAGCATTGAGACACCCACTACTATCTCACATCTGTAATACCTCACAGTCCCGTGTATACATCTGTAACATCAGCCACAGCTCAGCCAGCATAGAGACACCCACTACTCTATCTCACATCTGTAATACCTCACAGTACTGTGTATACATCTATAACATCAGCCACAGCACAGCCAGAATAGAGACATCACTACTGCTATCTTATATCTGTAATACCTTAATACCTCACAGTACTGTGTATGCATTTGTAACATCAGACACACCACAGCAAGCATAGAGACACCCACTACTGCTATCTCTCATCTGTAATATCTCACAGTCCTGTGTATACATCTTTAACATCAGCCACAGCACAGCCAGCATAGAGACACCCACTACTGCTTTCTCACATCTGTAATTCCTCACAGTACTTTTTATATACCTGTAACATCTGCCACATCTCAGCCAGCATAGAGACACCCACTACAGCTATCGCACATCCATAATACCTCACAGTCCTGTGTATACATCTGTAACATCAGCCACAGCTCAGCCAGTATAGAGACACCCACTACTGCTATCTCACATCTGTAATACCTCACAGTCCTGTGTATACATCTGTAACATCAGCCACAGCACAGCCAGAATAGAGACACCCACTACTTCTATCTCACATATGTAATACCTCACAGTCCTGTGTATACATCTGTAACATCAGCCACAGTTCAGCCAGTACAGAGACACCCACTACTGCTATCTCACATCTGTAATACCTCACAGTCCTGTGTATACATCTGTAACATCAGCCACAGCACAGCCAGAATAGAGACACCACTACTGCTATCTCACATCTGTAATACCTTAATACCTCACAGTACTGTGTATACATATGTAAAATCAGACACAGCACAGCCAGCATAGAGACACCCACTACTGCTATCTCACATCTGTAATACCTCACAGTCCTGTGTATACATCTGTAACATCAGCCACAGCTCAGCCAGCATAGAGACACCCACTACTGCTATCTCACATCTGTAATACCTCACAGTCCTGTGTATACATCTGTAACATCAGCCAGAGCTCAGCCAGCATAGAGACACCCACTACTGCTATCTCACATCTGTAATACATCACAGTCCTGTGTATACATCTGTAATATCAGCCACAGCACAGCCAGCATAGAGACGCCCACTACTGCTATCTCACATCTGTAATACATCACAGTCCTGTGTATACATCTGTGACATCAGCCACAGCACAGCCAGCATAGAGACACCCACTACTGATCTCACATCTGTAATACCTCACAGTCCTGTGTATACATCTGTTACATCAGCCACAACACAGCCAGCATAGAGACGTCCACTACTGATCTCACATCTGTAATACCTCACTGTCCTGTGTATACATCTGTAATATCAGCCACAGCACAGCCAGCATAGAGATACCCACTACTGCTATCTCACATCTGTAATACCTCACTGTCCTGTGTATACATCTGTAACATCAGCCACAGCATAGCCAGCATAGAGACACCCACTACTGCTATCTCACATCGGTAATACCTCACAGTCCTGTGTATACATCTGTAACATCAGCCACCGCTCAGCCAGCATAGAGACACCCACTACTGCTATCTCACATCTGTAATACCTCACAGTCCTGTGTATACATCTGTAACATCTGCCACAGCTCAGCCAGCATAGAGACGCCCACTACTGCTATCTCACATCTGTCATACCTCACAGTCCTGTGTATACTTCTGTAACATCAGCCACAGCTCAGCCAGCATAGAGACTCCCACTACTGCTATCTCACATCTGTAATACCTCACAGTCCTGTGTATACATCTGTAACTTCAGCCACAGCTCAGCCAGCATAGCGATGCCCACTACTGCTATCTCACATCTGTAATACCTCACAGTCCAGTGTATGCATCGTAACATCAGCCACAGCACAGCCAGCATAAAGACACCCACTACTGCTATCTCACATCTGTAATACCTCACAGTCCTGTGTATACATCTGTAACATCAGCCACAGCTCAGCCAGCATAGAGACACCCACTACTGCAATCTCACATCTGTAATACCTCACAGTCCTGTGTAAACATCAGCCACAGCACAGCCAGCATAGAGACACCCACTACTGATCTCACATCTGTAATACCTCACAGTCCTGTGTATACATCTGTAATATCAGCCACAGCACAGCCAGCATAGAGACGCCACTATTGCTATCTCACATCTGCAATACATCACAGTCCTGTGTATACATCTGTAACATCAGCCACAGCTCAGCCAGCATAGTGACACCCACTACTGCTATCTCACATCTGTAATATCTCACAGTCCTGTGTATACATCTGTAACATCAGCCACAGCACAGCCAGCATAGAGACGCCCACTGCTGCTATCTCACATCTGTAATACCTCATAGTCCTGTGTATAAATCTGTAACATCATCCACATCACAGCAAGAATAGAGACACCACTACTGTTATCTCATATCTGTAATATCTTAATACCTCACAGTCCTGTGTATACATCTGTAACATCAGCCACACCACAGCAAGCATAGAGACACCCACTACTGCTATCTCTCATCTGTAATATCTCACAGTCCTGTGTATACATCTTTAACATCAGCCACAGCACAGCCAGCATAGAGACACCCACTACTGCTTTCTCACATCTGTAATTCCTCACAGTACTTTTTATATACCTGTAACATCTGCCACATCTCAGCCAGCATAGAGACACCCACTACAGCTATCGCACATCCATAATACCTCACAGTCCTGTGTATACATCTGTAACATCAGCCACAGCTCAGCCAGTATAGAGACACCCACTGCTGCTATCTCACATCTGTAATACCTCACAGTCCTGTGTATACATCTGTAACATCAGCCACAGCACAGCCAGAATAGAGACACCCACTACTTCTATCTCACATATGTAATACCTCACAGTCCTGTGTATACATCTGTAACATCAGCCACAGTTCAGCCAGTACAGAGACACCCACTACTGCTATCTCACATCTGTAATACCTCACAGTCCTGTGTATACATCTGTAACATCAGCCACAGCACAGCCAGAATAGAGACACCACTACTGCTATCTCACATCTGTAATACCTTAATACCTCACAGTACTGTGTATACATATGTAAAATCAGACACAGCACAGCCAGCATAGAGACACCCACTACTGCTATCTCACATCTGTAATACCTCACAGTCCTGTGTATACATCTGTAACATCAGCCACAGCTCAGCCAGCATAGAGACACCCACTACTGCTATCTCACATCTGTAATACCTCACAGTCCTGTGTATACATCTGTAACATCAGCCAGAGCTCAGCCAGCATAGAGACACCCACTACTGCTATCTCACATCTGTAATACATCACAGTCCTGTGTATACATCTGTAATATCAGCCACAGCACAGCCAGCATAGAGACGCCCACTACTGCTATCTCACATCTGTAATACATCACAGTCCTGTGTATACATCTGTGACATCAGCCACAGCACAGCCAGCATAGAGACACCCACTACTGATCTCACATCTGTAATACCTCACAGTCCTGTGTATACATCTGTTACATCAGCCACAACACAGCCAGCATAGAGACGTCCACTACTGATCTCACATCTGTAATACCTCACTGTCCTGTGTATACATCTGTAATATCAGCCACAGCACAGCCAGCATAGAGATACCCACTACTGCTATCTCACATCTGTAATACCTCACTGTCCTGTGTATACATCTGTAACATCAGCCACAGCATAGCCAGCATAGAGACACCCACTACTGCTATCTCACATCGGTAATACCTCACAGTCCTGTGTATACATCTGTAACATCTGCCACAGCTCAGCCAGCATAGAGACGCCCACTACTGCTATCTCACATCTGTCATACCTCACAGTCCTGTGTATACTTCTGTAACATCAGCCACAGCTCAGCCAGCATAGAGACTCCCACTACTGCTATCTCACATCTGTAATACCTCACAGTCCTGTGTATACATCTGTAACTTCAGCCACAGCTCAGCCAGCATAGCGATGCCCACTACTGCTATCTCACATCTGTAATACCTCACAGTCCAGTGTATGCATCGTAACATCAGCCACAGCACAGCCAGCATAAAGACACCCACTACTGCTATCTCACATCTGTAATACCTCACAGTCCTGTGTATACATCTGTAACATCAGCCACAGCTCAGCCAGCATAGAGACACCCACTACTGCAATCTCACATCTGTAATACCTCACAGTCCTGTGTAAACATCAGCCACAGCACAGCCAGCATAGAGACACCCACTACTGATCTCACATCTGTAATACCTCACAGTCCTGTGTATACATCTGTAATATCAGCCACAGCACAGCCAGCATAGAGACGCCACTATTGCTATCTCACATCTGCAATACATCACAGTCCTGTGTATACATCTGTAACATCAGCCACAGCTCAGCCAGCATAGTGACACCCACTACTGCTATCTCACATCTGTAATATCTCACAGTCCTGTGTATACATCTGTAACATCAGCCACAGCACAGCCAGCATAGAGACGCCCACTGCTGCTATCTCACATCTGTAATACCTCATAGTCCTGTGTATAAATCTGTAACATCATCCACATCACAGCAAGAATAGAGACACCACTACTGTTATCTCATATCTGTAATATCTTAATACCTCACAGTCCTGTGTATACATCTGTAACATCAGCCACAGCTCAGCCAGCATAGAGACACCCACTACTGCTATCTCACATCTGTAATACCTCACAGTCCTGTGTATACATCTGTAACATCAGCCACAGCTCAGCCAGCATAGAGACACCCACTACTGCTATCTCACATCTGTAATACCTCACAGTCCTGTGTATACATCTGTAACATCAGCCACAGCTCAACCAGCATAGAGACACCCACTACTGATCTCACATCTGTAATACCTCACAGTCCTGTGTATACATCTGTAATATCAGCCACAGCAAAGCCAGCATAGAGACGCCCACTACTGCTATCTCACATCTGTAATACCTCACAGTCCTGTGTATACATCTGTAACATCAGCCACAGCTGAGCCAGCATAGAGACACCCACTACTGCTATCTCACATCTGTAATACATCACAGTCCTGTGTATACATCTGTGACAACAGCCACAGCACAGCCAGCAAAGAGACACCCACTACTGATCTCACATCTGTAATACCTCATAGTCCTGTGTATACATCTGTAATATCAGCCACAGCACAGCCAGCATAGAGATGCCCACTACTGCTATCTCACATCTGTAATACCTCACAGTCCTGTGTATACATCTGTAACATCAGCCACAGCACAGCCAGCATAGAGACACCTACTACTGCTATCTCACATCTGTAATACCTCACAGTCCTGTGTATACATCTGTAACATCAGCCACAGCACAGCCAGCATAGAGACAACCACTACTGCTATCTCACATCTGTAATACCTCACAGTCCTGTGTATACATCTGTAACATCAACCACAGCTCAGCCAGCATAGAGACACCCACTACTGCTATCTCACATCTGTAATACCTCACAGTCCTGTGTATACATCTGTAACATCAGCCACAGCTCAGCCAGCATAGAGACACCCACTACTGCTATCTCACATCTGTAATACATCACAGTCCTGTGTATACATCTGTAACAACAGCCACAGCACAGCCAGCAAAGAGACACCCACTAATGTTCTCACATCTGTAATACCTCATAGTCCTGTGTATACATCTGTAATATCAGCCACAGCACAGCCAGCATAGAGATGCACGCTACTGCTATCTCACATCTGTAATACCTCACAGTCCTGTGTATACATCAGCCACAGCACAGCCAGCATAGAGACACCAACTACTGATCTCACATCTGTAATACCTCACAGTCCTGTGTATACTTCTGTAATATCAGCCACAACAAAGCCAGCATAGAGACGCCCACTACTGCTATCTCACATCTGTAATACATCACAGTCCTGTGTATACATCTGTAACATCAGCCACAGCTCAGCCAGCATTGTGACACCCACTACTGCTATCTCACATCTGCAATACCTCACAGTCCAGTGTATACATCTGTAACATTAGCCACAGCACAGCCAGCATAGAGACACCCACTACTGCTATCTCACATCTGTAATACCTCACAGTCCTGTGTATACATCTGTAACATCAGCCACAGCACAGCCAGCATAGAGACACCCAATACTGCTATCTCACATCTGTAATAACTCACAGTCCTGTGTATACATCTGTAACATCAGCCACAACACAGCCAGCATAGAGACGCCCACTGCTGCTATCTCACATCTGTAATACCTCATAGTCCTGTGTATAAATCTGTAACATCATCCACATCACAGCAAGAATAGAGACACCACTACTGTTATCTCATATCTGTAATATCTTAATACCTCACAGTCCTGTGTATACATCTGTAACATCAGCCACAGCTCAGCCAGCATAGAGACACCCACTACTGCTATCTCACATCTGTAATACCTCACAGTCCTGTGTATACATCTGTAACATCAGCCACAGCTCAGCCAGCATAGAGACACCCACTACTGCTATCTCACATCTGTAATACCTCACAGTCCTGTGTATACATCTGTAACATCAGCCACAGCTCAGCCAGCATAGAGACACCCACTACTGATCTCACATATGTAATACCTCACAGTCCTGTGTATACATCTGTAATATCAGCCACAGCAAAGCCAGCATAGAGACGCCCACTACTGCTATCTCACATCTGTAATACCTCACAGTCCTGTGTATACATCTGTAACATCAGCCACAGCTGAGCCAGCATAGAGACACCCACTACTGCTATCTCACATCTGTAATACATCACAGTCCTGTGTATACATCTGTGACAACAGCCACAGCACAGCCAGCAAAGAGACACCCACTACTGATCTCACATCTGTAATACCTCATAGTCCTGTGTATACATCTGTAATATCAGCCACAGCACAGCCAGCATAGAGATGCCCACTACTGCTATCTCACATCTGTAATACCTCACAGTCCTGTGTATACATCTGTAACATCAGCCACAGCACAGCCAGCATAGAGACACCTACTACTGCTATCTCACATCTGTAATACCTCACAGTCCTGTGTATACATCTGTAACATCAGCCACAGCACAGCCAGCATAGAGACAACCACTACTGCTATCTCACATCTGTAATACCTCACAGTCCTGTGTATACATCTGTAACATCAACCACAGCTCAGCCAGCATAGAGACACCCACTACTGCTATCTCACATCTGTAATACCTCACAGTCCTGTGTATACATCTGTAACATCAGCCACAGCTCAGCCAGCATAGAGACACCCACTACTGCTATCTCACATCTGTAATACATCACAGTCCTGTGTATACATCTGTAACAACAGCCACAGCACAGCCAGCAAAGAGACACCCACTAATGATCTCACATCTGTAATACCTCATAGTCCTGTGTATACATCTGTAATATCAGCCACAGCACAGCCAGCATAGAGATGCACGCTACTGCTATCTCACATCTGTAATACCTCACAGTCCTGTGTATACATCAGCCACAGCACAGCCAGCATAGAGACACCAACTACTGATCTCACATCTGTAATACCTCACAGTCCTGTGTATACTTCTGTAATATCAGCCACAACAAAGCCAGCATAGAGACGCCCACTACTGCTATCTCACATCTGTAATACATCACAGTCCTGTGTATACATCTGTAACATCAGCCACAGCTCAGCCAGCATTGTGACACCCACTACTGCTATCTCACATCTGCAATACCTCACAGTCCAGTGTATACATCTGTAACATTAGCCACAGCACAGCCAGCATAGAGACACCCACTACTGCTATCTCACATCTGTAATACCTCACAGTCCTGTGTATACATCTGTAACATCAGCCACAGCACAGCCAGCATAGAGACACCCAATACTGCTATCTCACATCTGTAATAACTCACAGTCCTGTGTATACATCTGTAACATCAGCCACAGCACAGCCAGCATAGAGACAACCACTACTGCTATCTCACATCTGTAATACCTCACAGTCCTGTGTATACATCTGTAACATCAGCCACAGCACAGCCAGCATAGAGACACCCAATACTGCTATCTCACATCTGTAATAACTCACAGTCCTGTGTATACATCTGTAACATCAGCCACAGCACAGCCAGCATAGAGACAACCACTACTGCTATCTCACATCTGTAATACCTCACAGTCCTGTGTATACATCTGTAACATCAGCCACAACACAGCCAGCATAGAGACGCCCACTGCTGCTATCTCACATCTGTAATACCTCATAGTCCTGTGTATAAATCTGTAACATCATCCACATCACAGCAAGAATAGAGACACCACTACTGTTATCTCATATCTGTAATATCTTAATACCTCACAGTCCTGTGTATACATCTGTAACATCAGCCACAGCTCAGCCAGCATAGAGACACCCACTACTGCTATCTCACATCTGTAATACCTCACAGTCCTGTGTATACATCTGTAACATCAGCCACAGCTCAGCCAGCATAGAGACACCCACTACTGCTATCTCACATCTGTAATACCTCACAGTCCTGTGTATACATCTGTAACATCAGCCACAGCTCAGCCAGCATAGAGACACCCACTACTGATCTCACATCTGTAATACCTCACAGTCCTGTGTATACATCTGTAATATCAGCCACAGCAAAGCCAGCATAGAGACGCCCACTACTGCTATCTCACATCTGTAATACCTCACAGTCCTGTGTATACATCTGTAACATCAGCCACAGCTGAGCCAGCATAGAGACACCCACTACTGCTATCTCACATCTGTAATACATCACAGTCCTGTGTATACATCTGTGACAACAGCCACAGCACAGCCAGCAAAGAGACACCCACTACTGATCTCACATCTGTAATACCTCATAGTCCTGTGTATACATCTGTAATATCAGCCACAGCACAGCCAGCATAGAGATGCCCACTACTGCTATCTCACATCTGTAATACCTCACAGTCCTGTGTATACATCTGTAACATCAGCCACAGCACAGCCAGCATAGAGACACCTACTACTGCTATCTCACATCTGTAATACCTCACAGTCCTGTGTATACATCTGTAACATCAGCCACAGCACAGCCAGCATAGAGACAACCACTACTGCTATCTCACATCTGTAATACCTCACAGTCCTGTGTATACATCTGTAACATCAACCACAGCTCAGCCAGCATAGAGACACCCACTACTGCTATCTCACATCTGTAATACCTCACAGTCCTGTGTATACATCTGTAACATCAGCCACAGCTCAGCCAGCATAGAGACACCCACTACTGCTATCTCACATCTGTAATACATCACAGTCCTGTGTATACATCTGTAACAACAGCCACAGCACAGCCAGCAAAGAGACACCCACTAATGATCTCACATCTGTAATACCTCATAGTCCTGTGTATACATCTGTAATATCAGCCACAGCACAGCCAGCATAGAGATGCACGCTACTGCTATCTCACATCTGTAATACCTCACAGTCCTGTGTATACATCAGCCACAGCACAGCCAGCATAGAGACACCAACTACTGATCTCACATCTGTAATACCTCACAGTCCTGTGTATACTTCTGTAATATCAGCCACAACAAAGCCAGCATAGAGACGCCCACTACTGCTATCTCACATCTGTAATACATCACAGTCCTGTGTATACATCTGTAACATCAGCCACAGCTCAGCCAGCATTGTGACACCCACTACTGCTATCTCACATCTGCAATACCTCACAGTCCAGTGTATACATCTGTAACATTAGCCACAGCACAGCCAGCATAGAGACACCCACTACTGCTATCTCACATCTGTAATACCTCACAGTCCTGTGTATACATCTGTAACATCAGCCACAGCACAGCCAGCATAGAGACACCCAATACTGCTATCTCACATCTGTAATAACTCACAGTCCTGTGTATACATCTGTAACATCAGCCACAGCACAGCCAGCATAGAGACAACCACTACTGCTATCTCACATCTGTAATACCTCACAGTCCTGTGTATACATCTGTAACATCAGCCACAGCTCAGCCAGCATAGAGACACCCACTACTGCTATCTCACATCTGTAATACATCACAGTCCTGTGTATACATCTGTAACATCAGCCACAGCACAGCCAGCATAGAGAAACCCACTACTGATCTCACATCTGTAATACCTCATAGTCCTGTGTATACATCTGTAATACCAGCACAGCACAGCCAGCAAAGAGACGCCCACTACTGCTATCTCACATCTGTAATACCTCACATTCCTGTGTATACATCAGCCACAGCACAGCCAGCATAGATACACCCACTACTGATCTCACATCTGTAATACCTCACAGTCCTGTGTATACATCTATAATATCAGCCACAGCACAGCCAGCATAGAGACGCCCACTACTGCTATCTCACACCTGTAATACATCACAGTCCTGTGTATACATCTGTGACATCAGCCACAGCACAGCCAGCATAGAGACACCCACTACTGATCTCACATCTGTAATACCTCACAGTCCTGTGTATACATCTGTTACATCAGCCACAACACAGCCAGCATAGAGACACCCACTACTGATCTCACATCTGTAATACCTCACAGTCCTGTGTATACATCTGTAATATCAGTCACAGCACAGCCAGCATAGAGACGGCCACTACTGCTATCTCACATCTGTAATACCTCACTGTCCTGTGTATACATCTGTAACATCAGCCACAGCTCAGCCAGCATAGATACACCCACTACTGCTATCTCACATCTGTAATACCTCACAGTACTGTGTATACATCTATAACATCAGCCACAGCACAGCCAGAATAGAGACACCACTACTGCTATCTCATATCTGTAATACCTTAATACCTCACAGTACTGTGTATACATTTGTAACATCAGACACACCACAGCAAGCATAGAGACACCCACTACTGCTACCTCTCATCTGTAATATCTCACAGTCCTGTGTATACATCTGTAACATCAGCCACAGCTCAGCCAGTATAGAGACACCCACTTCTGCTATCTCACATCTGTAATACCTCACAGTCCTGTGTATACATTTTTAACATCTGCCACAGCACAGCCAGCATAGAGACACCCACTACTGCTTTCTCACATCTGTAATACCTCACAGTCCTGTGTATACTTCTGTAACATCAGCCACAGCTCAGCCAGCATAGAGACACCCACTACTGCTATCTCACATCTGTAATACCTCACAGTCCTGTGTATACATCTGTAACATCAGCCACAGCTCAGCCAGCATAGCGATGCCCACTAATGCTATCTCACATCTGTAATACCTCACAGTCCTGTGTATACATCGTAACATCAGCCACAGCTCAGCCAGCATAGAGACACCCACTACTGCTATCTCATATCTGTAATACCTCACTGTCCTGTGTATACATCGTAACATCAGCCACATCACAGCCAGCATAGACGCCCACTACTGCTATATCACATCTGTAATATGTCACAGTCCTGTGTATACATCAGTAACATCAGCCACAGCTCAGCCAGCATAGAGATGCCCACTACTGCTATCTCACATCTGTAATACCTCACAGTCCTGTGTATACATCTGTAACATCAGCCACAGCTCAGCCAGCATAGAGACACCCACTACTGCTATCTCACATCTATAATACCTCACAGTCCTGAGTATACTTCACTAACATCATCCACAGATCAGCCAGCATAGAGATGCCCACTACTGCTATCTCACATCTATAATACCTCACAGTCCTGAGTATAGTTCTGTAACATCAGCCACCGCTCAGCCAGCATAGAGACACCCACTACTATCTCACATCTGTAATACCTCACAGTCCCGTGTATACATCAGTAACATCAGCCACAGCTCAGCCAGTATAGATACACCCACTACTGCTATCTCACATCTGTAATACCTCACAGTACTGTGTATACATCTATAACATCAGCCACAGCACAGCCAGAATAGAGACACCACTACTGCTATCTCATATCTGTAATACCTTAATACCTCACAGTACTGTGTTTACATTTGTAACATCAGACACACCACAGCAAGCATAGAGACACCCACTACTGCTACCTCTCATCTGTAATATCTCACAGTCCTGTGTATACATCTGTAACATCAGCCACAGCTCAGCCAGTATAGAGACACCCACTTCTGCTATCTCACATCTGTAATACCTCAGTCCTGTGTATACATCTTTAACATCTGCCACAGCACAGCCAGCATAGAGACACCCACTACTGCTTTCTCACATCTGTAATACCTCACTGTCCTGTGTATACATCTTTAACATCAGCCACAGCACAGCCAGCATAGAGACACCCACTACTGCTATCTCACATCTGTAATACCTCACAGTCCTGTGTATACATCTGTAACATCAGCCACAGCACAGCCAGCATAGAGACACCCACTACTGCTTTCTCACATCTGTAATTCCTCACAGTACTTTTTATATACCTGTAACATCAGCCACATCTCAGCCAGCATAGAGACACCCACTACTGCTATCGCACATCCATAATACCTCACAGTCCTGTGTATACATCAGTAACATCAGCTACAGCACAGCCAGAATAGAGACACCCACTACTTCTATCTCACATATGTAATACCTCACAGTCCTGTGTATACATCTGTAACATCAGCCACAGTTCAGCCAGTACAGAGACACCCACTACTGCTATCTCACATCTGTAATACCTCACAATCCTGTTTATACATCTGTAACATCAGCCACAGCACAGCCAGAATAGAGACACCACTACTGCTATCTCATATCTGTAATACCTTAATACCTCACAGTACTGTGTATACATCTGTAACATCAGACACAGCACAGCCAGCATAGAGACACCCACTACTGCTATTTCACATCTGTTATACCTCACAGTCCTGTGTATACATCTGTAACATCAGCCACAGCACAGCCAGCATAGAGACAACCACTACTGCTATCTCACATCTGTAATACCTCACAGTCCTGTGTATACATCTGTAACATCAGCCACAGCTCAGCCAGCATAGAGACACCCACTACTGCTATCTCACATCTGTAATACCTCACAGTCCTGTGTATACATCTGTAACATCAGCCACAGCTCAGCCAGCATAGAGACACCCACTACTGCTATCTCACATCTGTAATACATCACAGTCCTGTGTATACATCTGTAACAACAGCCACAGCACAGCCAGCAAAGAGACACCCACTAATGATCTCACATCTGTAATACCTCATAGTCCTGTGTATACATCTGTAATATCAGCCACAGCACAGCCCTCATAGAGATGCCCACTACTGCTATCTCACATCTGTAATACCTCACAGTCCTGTGTATACATCAGCCACAGCACAGTCACCATAGAGACACCAACTACTGATCTCACATCTGTAATACCTCACAGTCCTGTGTATACATCTGTAACATCAGCCACAGCTCAGCCAGCATAGTGACACCCACTACTGCTATCTCACATCTGTAATACCTCACAGTCCTGTGTATACATCTGTAACATCAGCCACAGCACAGCCAGCATAGAGACGCCCACTGCTGCTATCTCACATCTGTAATACCTCACAGTCCTGTGTATACATCTGTAACATCAGTCACAGCTCAGCCAGCATAGTGACACCCACTACTGCTATCTCACATCTGCAATACCTCACAGTCCAGTGTATACATCTGTAACATCAGCCACAGCACAGCCAGCATAGAGACACCCACTACTGCTATCTCACATCTGTAATACCTCACAGTCCTGTGTATACATCTGTAACATCAGCCACAGCACAGCCAGCATAGAGACGCCCACTGCTGCTATCTCACATCTGTAATACCTCACAGTCCTGTGTATACATCTGTAACATCAGCCACAGCTCAGCCAGCATAGTGACACCCACTACTGCTATCTCACATCTGCAATACCTCACAGTCCAGTGTATACATCTGTAACATCAGCCACAGCACAGCCAGCATAGAGACACCCACTACTGCTATCTCACATCTGTAATACCTCACAGTCCTGTGTATACATCTGTAACATCAGCCACAGCACAGCCAGCATAGAGACACCCAATACTGCTATCTCACATCTGTAATAACTCACAGTCCTGTGTATACATCTGTAACATCAGCCACAGCACAGCCAGCATAGAGACAACCACTACTGCTATCTCACATCTGTAATACCTCACAGTCCTGTGTATACATCTGTAACATCAGCCACAGCTCAGCCAGCATAGAGACACCCACTACTGCTATCTCACATCTGTAATACATCACAGTCCTGTGTATACATCTGTAACATCAGCCACAGCACAGCCAGCATAGAGACGCCACTATTGCTATCTCACATCTGCAATACATCACAGTCCTGTGTATACATCTGTAACATCAGCCACAGCTCAGCCAGCATAGTGACACCCACTACTGCTATCTCACATCTGTAATATCTCACAGTCCTGTGTATACATCTGTAACATCAGCCACAGCACAGCCAGCATAGAGACGCCCACTGCTGCTATCTCACATCTGTAATACCTCATAGTCCTGTGTATAAATCTTTAACATCATCCACATCACAGCAAGAATAGAGACACCACTACTGTTATCTCAAATCTGTAATATCTTAATACCTCACAGTCCTGTGTATACATCTGTAACATCAGCCACAGCTCAGCCAGCATAGAGACACCCACTACTGCTATCTCACATCTGTAATACCTCACAGTCCTGTGTATACATCTGTAACATCAGCCACAGCTCAGCCAGCATAGAGACACCCACTACTGCTATCTCACATCTGTAATACCTCACAGTCCTGTGTATACATCTGTAACATCAGCCACAGCTCAGCCAGCATAGAGACACCCACTACTGATCTCACATCTGTAATACCTCACAGTCCTGTGTATACATCTGTAATATCAGCCACAGCAAAGCCAGCATAGAGACGCCCACTACTGCTATCTCACATCTGTAATACCTCACAGTCCTGTGTATACATCTGTAACATCAGCCACAGCTGAGCCAGCATAGAGACACCCACTACTGCTATCTCACATCTGTAATACATCACAGTCCTGTGTATACATCTGTGACAACAGCCACAGCACAGCCAGCAAAGAGACACCCACTACTGATCTCACATCTGTAATACCTCATAGTCCTGTGTATACATCTGTAATATCAGCCACAGAACAGCCAGCATAGAGATGCCCACTACTGCTATCTCACATCTGTAATACCTCACAGTCCTGTGTATACATCTGTAACATCAGCCACAGCACAGCCAGCATAGAGACACCCACTACTGCTATCTCACATCTGTAATACCTCACAGTCCTGTGTATACATCTGTAACATCAGCCACAGCACAGCCAGCATAGAGACAACCACTACTGCTATCTCACATCTGTAATACCTCACAGTCCTGTGTATACATCTGTAACATCAACCACAGCTCAGCCAGCATAGAGACACCCACTACTGCTATCTCACATCTGTAATACCTCACAGTCCTGTGTATACATCTGTAACATCAGCCACAGCTCAGCCAGCATAGAGACACCCACTACTGCTATCTCACATCTGTAATACATCACAGTCCTGTGTATACATCTGTAACAACAGCCACAGCACAGCCAGCAAAGAGACACCCACTAATGATCTCACATCTGTAATACCTCATAGTCCTGTGTATACATCTGTAATATCAGCCACAGCACAGCCAGCATAGAGATGCACACTACTGCTATCTCACATCTGTAATACCTCACAGTCCTGTGTATACATCAGCCACAGCACAGCCAGCATAGAGACACCAACTACTGATCTCACATCTGTAATACCTCACAGTCCTGTGTATACTTCTGTAATATCAGCCACAACAAAGCCAGCATAGAGATGCCCACTACTGCTATCTCACATCTGTAATACATCACAGTCCTGTGTATACATCTGTAACATCAGCCACAGCTCAGCCAGCATTGTGACACCCACTACTGCTATCTCACATCTGCAATACCTCACAGTCCAGTGTATACATCTGTAACATTAGCCACAGCACAGCCAGCATAGAGACACCCACTACTGCTATCTCACATCTGTAATACCTCACAGTCCTGTGTATACATCTGTAACATCAGCCACAGCACAGCCAGCATAGAGACACCCAATACTGCTATCTCACATCTGTAATAACTCACAGTCCTGTGTATACATCTGTAACATCAGCCACAGCACAGCCAGCATAGAGACAACCACTACTGCTATCTCACATCTGTAATACCTCACAGTCCTGTGTATACATCTGTGACATCAGCCACAGCACAGCCAGCATAGAGACACCCACTACTGATCTCACATCTGTAATACCTCACAGTCCTGTGTCTACATCTGTTACATCAGCCACAACACAGCCAGCATAGAGACACCCACTACTGATCTCACATCTGTAATACCTCACAGTCCTGTGTATACATCTGTAATATCAGTCACAGCACAGCCAGCATAGAGACGCCCACTACTGCTATCTCACATCTGTAATACCTCACTGTCCTGTGTATACATCTGTAACATCAGCCACAGCATAGCCAGCATAGAGATGCCCACTACTGCTATCTCACATCTGTAATACCTCACAGTCCTGTGTATACATCTGTAACATCAGCCACCGCTCAGCCAGCATAGAGACACCCACTACTGCAATCTCACATCTGTAATACCTCACAGTCCTGTGTATACATCTGTAACATCAGCCACAGCTCAGCCAGCATAGAGACGCCCACTACTGCTATCTCACATCTGTAATACCTCACAGTCCTGTGTATACTTCTGTAACATCAGCCACAGCTCAGCCAGCATAGAGACACCCACTACTGCTATCTCACATCTGTAATACCTCACAGTCCTGTGTATACATCTGTAACATCAGCCACAGCTCAGCCACCATAGCGATGCCCACTAATGCTATCTCACATCTGTAATACCTCACAGTCCTGTGTATACATCGTAACATCAGCCACAGCTCAGCCAGCATAGAGACACCCACTACTGCTATCTCATATCTGTAATACCTCACTGTCCTGTGTATACATCGTAACATCAGCCACATCACAGCCAGCATAGATGCCCACTACTGCTATATCACATCTGTAATATGTCACAGTCCTGTGTATACATCAGTAACATCAGCCACAGCTCAGCCAGCATAGAGATGCCCACTACTGCTATCTCACATCTGTAATACCTCACAGTCCTGTGTATACATCTGTAACATCAGCCACAGCTCAGCCAGCATAGAGACACCCACTACTGCTATCTCACATCTATAATACCTCACAGTCCTGAGTATACTTCACTAACATCATCCACAGATCAGCCAGCATAGAGACGCCCACTACTGCTATCTCACATCTATAATACCTCACAGTCCTGAGTATAGTTCTGTAACATCAGCCACCGCTCAGCCAGCATAGAGACACCCACTACTATCTCACATCTGTAATACCTCACAGTCCCGTGTATACATCAGTAACATCAGCCACAGCTCAGCCAGCATAGATACACCCACTACTTCTACCTCTCATCTGTAATATCTCACAGTCCTGTGTATACATCTGTAACATCAGCCACAGCTCAGCCAGTATAGAGACACCCACTTCTGCTATCTCACATCTGTAATACCTCACAGTCCTGTGTATACATCTTTAACATCTGCCACAGCACAGCCAGCATAGAGACACCCACTACTGCTTTCTCACATCTGTAATACCTCACAGTCCTGTGTATACTTCTGTAACATCAGCCACAGCTCAGCCAGCATAGCGACACCCACTACTGCTATCTCACATCTGTAATACCTCACAGTCCTGTGTATACATCTGTAACATCAGCCACAGCTCAGCCAGCATAGCGATGCCCACTAATGCTATCTCACATCTGTAATACCTCACAGTCCTGTGTATACATCGTAACATCAGCCACAGCTCAGCCAGCATAGAGACACCCACTACTGCTATCTCATATCTGTAATATCTCACTGTCCTGTGTATACATCGTAACATCAGCCACATCACAGCCAGCATAGACGCCCACTACTGCTATCTCACATCTGTAATACCTCACAGTCCTGTGTATACATCTGTAACATCAGCCACAGCTCAGCCAGCATAGCGATGCCCACTAATGCTATCTCACATCTGTTATACCTCACAGTCCTGTGTATACATCGTAACATCAGCCACAGCTCAGCCAGCATAGAGACACCCACTACTGCTATCTCATATCTGTAATATCTCACTGTCCTGTGTATACATCGTAACATCAGCCACATCACAGCCAGCATAGACGCCCACTACTGCTATATCACATCTGTAATATGTCACAGTCCTGTGTATACATCAGTAACATCAGCCACAGCTCAGCCAGCATAGAGATGCCCACTACTGCTATCTCACATCTGTAATACCTCACAGTCCTGTGTATACATCTGTAACATCAGCCACAGCTCAGCCAGCATAGAGACACCCACTACTGCTATCTCACATCTATAATACCTCATAGTCCTGAGTATACTTCACTAACATCATCCACAGATCAGCCAGCATAGAGACGCCCACTACTGCTATCTCACATCTATAATACCTCACAGTCCTGAGTATAGTTCTGTAACATCAGCCACCGCTCAGCCAGCATAGAGACACCCACTACTATCTCACATCTGTAATACCTCACAGTCCCGTGTATACATCAGTAACATCAGCCACAGCTCAGCCAGCATAGATACACCCACTACTGCTATCTCACATCTGTAATACCTCACAGTACTGTGTATACATCTATAACATCAGCCACAGCACAGCCAGAATAGAGACACCACTACTGCTATCTCATATCTGTAATACCTTAATACCTCACAGTACTGTGTATACATTTGTAACATCAGACACACCACAGCAAGCATAGAGACACCCACTACTTCTACCTCTCATCTGTAATATCTCACAGTCCTGTGTATACATCTGTAACATCAGCCACAGCTCAGCCAGTATAGAGACACCCACTTCTGCTATCTCACATCTGTAATACCTCACAGTCCTGTGTATACATCTTTAACATCTGCCACAGCACAGCCAGCATAGAGACACCCACTACTGCTTTCTCACATCTGTAATACCTCACAGTCCTGTGTATACTTCTGTAACATCAGCCACAGCTCAGCCAGCATAGAGACACCCACTACTGCTATCTCACATCTGTAATACCTCACAGTCCTGTGTATACATCTGTAACATCAGCCACAGCTCAGCCAGCATAGCGATGCCCACTAATGCTATCTCACATCTGTAATACCTCACAGTCCTGTGTATACATCGTAACATCAGCCACAGCTCAGCCAGCATAGAGACACCCACTACTGCTATCTCATATCTGTAATATCTCACTGTCCTGTGTATACATCGTAACATCAGCCACATCACAGCCAGCATAGACGCCCACTACTGCTATATCACATCTGTAATATGTCACAGTCCTGTGTATACATCAGTAACATCAGCCACAGCTCAGCCAGCATAGAGATGCCCACTACTGCTATCTCACATCTGTAATACCTCACAGTCCTGTGTATACATCTGTAACATCAGCCACAGCTCAGCCAGCATAGAGACACCCACTACTGCTATCTCACATCTATAATACCTCACAGTCCTGAGTATACTTCACTAACATCATCCACAGATCAGCCAGCATAGAGACACCCACTACTGCTATCTCACATCTGTAATACCTCACAATCCTGTTTATACATCTGTAACATCAGCCACAGCACAGCCAGAATAGAGACACCACTACTGCTATCTCATATCTGTAATACCGTAATACCTCACAGTACTGTGTATACATCTGTAACATCAGACACAGCACAGCCAGCATAGAGACACCCACTACTGCTATTTCACATCTGTTATACCTCACAGTCCTGTGTATACATCTGTAACATCAGCCACAGCACAGCCAGCATAGAGACAACCACTACTGCTATCTCACATCTGTAATACCTCACAGTCCTGTGTATACATCTGTAACATCAGCCACAGCTCAGCCAGCATAGAGACACCCACTACTGCTATCTCACATCTGTAATACCTCACAGTCCTGTGTATACATCTGTAACATCAGCCACAGCTCAGCCAGCATAGAGACACCCACTACTGCTATCTCACATCTGTAATACATCACAGTCCTGTGTATACATCTGTAACAACAGCCACAGCACAGCCAGCAAAGAGACACCCACTAATGATCTCACATCTGTAATACCTCATAGTCCTGTGTATACATCTGTAATATCAGCCACAGCACAGCCAGCATAGAGATGCCCACTACTGCTATCTCACATCTGTAATACCTCACAGTCCTGTGTATACATCAGCCACAGCACAGTCACCATAGAGACACCAACTACTCATCTCACATCTGTAATACCTCACAGTCCTGTGTATACATCTGTAACATCAGCCACAGCTCAGCCAGCATAGTGACACCCACTACTGCTATCTCACATCTGTAATACCTCACAGTCCTGTGTATACATCTGTAACATCAGCCACAGCACATATAGCATAGAGACGCCCACTGCTGCTATCTCACATCTGTAATACCTCACAGTCCTGTGTATACATCTGTAACATCAGCCACAGCTCAGCCAGCATAATGTCACCCACTACTGCTATCTCACATCTGCAATACCTCACAGTCCAGTGTATACATCTGTAACATCAGCCACAGCACAGCCAGCATAGTGACACCCACTACTGCTATCTCACATCTGTAATACCTCACAGTCCTGTGTATACATCTGTAACATCAGCCACAGCACAGCCAGCATAGAGACGCCCACTGCTGCTATCTCACATCTGTAATACCTCACAGTCCTGTGTATACATCTGTAACATCAGCCACAGCTCAGCCAGCATAGTGACACCCACTACTGCTATCTCACATCTGCAATACCTCACAGTCCAGTGTATACATCTGTAACATCAGCCACAGCACAGCCAGCATAGAGACACCCACTACTGCTATCTCACATCTGTAATACCTCACAGTCCTGTGTATACATCTGTAACATCAGCCACAGCACAGCCAGCATAGAGACACCCAATACTGCTATCTCACATCTGTAATAACTCACAGTCCTGTGTATACATCTGTAACATCAGCCACAGCACAGCCAGCATAGAGACAACCACTACTGCTATCTCACATCTGTAATACCTCACAGTCCTGTGTATACATCTGTAACATCAGCCACAGCTCAGCCAGCATAGAGACACCCACTACTGCTATCTCACATCTGTAATACATCACAGTCCTGTGTATACATCTGTAACATCAGCCACAGCACAGCCAGCATAGAGAAACCCACTACTGATCTCACATCTGTAATACCTCATAGTCATGTGTATACATCTGTAATACCAGCCACAGCACAGCCAGCATAGAGACACCCACTACTGCTTTCTCACATCTGTAATACCTCACAGTCCTGCGTATACTTCTGTAACATCAGCCACAGCTCAGCCAGCATAGAGACACCCACTACTGCTATCTCACATCTGTAATACCTCACAGTCCTGTGTATACATCTGTAACATCAGCCACAGCTCAGCCAGCATAGCGATGCCCACTAATGCTATCTCACATCTGTAATACCTCACAGTCCTGTGTATACATCGTAACATCAGCCACAGCTCAGCCAGCATAGAGACACCCACTACTGCTATCTCATATCTGTAATACCTCACTGTCCTGTGTATACATCGTAACATCAGCCACATCACAGCCAGCATAGACGCCCACTACTGCTATATCACATCTGTAATATGTCACAGTCCTGTGTATACATCAGTAACATCAGCCACAGCTCAGCCAGCATAGAGATGCCCACTACTGCTATCTCACATCTGTAATACCTCACAGTCCTGTGTATACATCTGTAACATCAGCCACAGCTCATCCAGCATAGCGACACCCACTACTGCTATCTCACATCTATAATACCTCACAGTCCTGAGTATACTTCACTAACATCATCCACAGATCAGCCAGCATAGAGACGCCCACTACTGCTATCTCACATCTATAATACCTCACAGTCCTGAGTATAGTTCTGTAACATCAGCCACCGCTCAGCCAGCATAGAGACACCCACTACTATCTCACATCTGTAATACCTCACAGTCCCGTGTATACATCAGTAACATCAGCCACAGCTCAGCCAGCATAGATACACCCACTACTGCTATCTCACATCTGTAATACCTCACAGTACTGTGTATACATCTATAACATCAGCCACAGCACAGCCAGAATAGAGACACCACTACTGCTATCTCATATCTGTAATACCTTAATACCTCACAGTACTGTGTTTACATTTGTAACATCAGACACACCACAGCAAGCATAGAGACACCCACTACTGCTACCTCTCATCTGTAATATCTCACAGTCCTGTGTATACATCTGTAACATCAGCCACAGCTCAGCCAGTATAGAGACACCCACTTCTGCTATCTCACATCTGTAATACCTCACAGTCCTGTGTATACATCTTTAACATCTGCCACAGCACAGCCAGCATAGAGACATCCACTACTGCTTTCTCACATCTGTAATACCTCACTGTCCTGTGTATACATCTTTAACATCAGCCACAGCACAGCCAGCATAGAGACACCCACTACTGCAATCTCACATCTGTAATACCTCACAGTCCTGTGTATACATCTGTAACATCAGCCACAGCTCAGCCAGCATAGAGACGCCCACTACTGCTATCTCACATCTGTAATACCTCACAGTCCTGTGTATACATCTGTAACATCAGCCACAGCTCAGCCAGCATAGAGACACCCACTACTGCTATCTCACATCTGTAATACCTCACAGTCCTGTGTATACATCTGTAACATCAGCCACAGCTCAGCCAGCATAGCGATGCCCACTAATGCTATCTCACATCTGTAATACCTCACAGTCCTGTGTATACATCGTAACATCAGCCACAGCTCAGCCAGCATAGAGACACCCACTACTGCTATCTCATATCTGTAATACCTCACTGTCCTGTGTATACATCGTAACATCAGCCACATCACAGCCAGCATAGACGCCCACTACTGCTATATCACATCTGTAATATGTCACAGTCCTGTGTATACATCAGTAACATCAGCCACAGCTCAGCCAGCATAGAGATGCCCACTACTGCTATCTCACATCTGTAATACCTCACAGTCCTGTGTATACATCGTAACATCAGCCACAGCTCAGCCAGCATAGAGACACCCACTACTGCTATCTCACATCTATAATACCTCACAGTCCTGAGTATACTTCAGTAACATCATCCACAGATCAGCCAGCATAGAGACGCCCACTACTGCTATCTCACATCTATAATACCTCACAGTCCTGAGTATAGTTCTGTAACATCAGCCACCGCTCAGCCAGCATAGAGACACCCACTACTATCTCACATCTGTAATACCTCACAGTCCCGTGTATACATCAGTAACATCAGCCACAGCTCAGCCAGCATAGATACACCCACTACTGCTATCTCACATCTGTAATACCTCACAGTACTGTGTATACATCTATAACATCAGCCACAGCACAGCCAGAATAGAGACACCACTACTGCTATCTCATATCTGTAATACCTTAATACCTCACAGTACTGTGTATACATTTGTAACATCAGACACACCACAGCAAGCATAGAGACACCCACTACTGCTACCTCTCATCTGTAATATCTCACAGTCCTGTGTATACATCTGTAACATCAGCCACAGCTCAGCCAGTATAGAGACACCCACTTCTGCTATCTCACATCTGTAATACCTCACAGTCCTGTGTATACATCTTTAACATCTGCCACAGCACAGCCAGCATAGAGACACCCACTACTGCTTTCTCACATCTGTAATACCTCACAGTCCTGTGTATACTTCTGTAACATCAGCCACAGCTCAGCCAGCATAGAGACACCCACTACTGCTATCTCACATCTGTAATACCTCACAGTCCTGTGTATACATCTGTAACATCAGCCACAGCTCAGCCAGCATAGCGATGCCCACTAATGCTATCTCACATCTGTAATACCTCACAGTCCTGTGTATACATCTGTAACATCAGCCACAGCACAGCCAGCATAGAGACACCCACTACTGCTTTCTCACATCTGTAATTCCTCACAGTACTTTTTATATACCTGTAACATCTGCCACATCTCAGCCAGCATAGAGACACCCACTACTGCTATCGCACATCCATAATACCTCACAGTCCTGTGTATACATCTGTAACATCAGCCACAGCACAGCCAGAATAGAGACACCCACTACTTCTATCTCACATATGTAATACCTCACAGTCCTGTGTATACATCTGTAACATCAGCCACAGTTCAGCCAGTACAGAGACACCCACTACTGCTATCTCACATCTGTAATACCTCACAATCCTGTTTATACATCTGTAACATCAGCCACAGCACAGCCAGAATAGAGACACCACTACTGCTATCTCATATCTGTAATACCTTAATACCTCACAGTTCTGTGTATACATCTGTAACATCAGACACAGCACAGCCAGCATAGAGACACCCACTACTGCTATTTCACATCTGTTATACCTCACAGTCCTGTGTATACATCTGTAACATCAGCCACAGCACAGCCAGCATAGAGACAACCACTACTGCTATCTCACATCTGTAATACCTCACAGTCCTGTGTATACATCTGTAACATCAGCCACAGCTCAGCCAGCATAGAGACACCCACTACTGCTATCTCACATCTGTAATACCTCACAGTCCTGTGTATACATCTGTAACATCAGCCAAAGCTCAGCCAGCATAGAGACACCCACTACTGCTATCTCACATCTGTAATACATCACAGTCCTGTGTATACATCTGTAACAACAGCCACAGCACAGCCAGCAAAGAGACACCCACTAATGATCTCACATCTGTAATACCACATAGTCCGGTGTATACATCTGTAATATCAGCCACAGCACAGCCAGCATAGAGATGCCCACTACTGCTATCTCACATCTGTAATACCTCACAGTCCTGTGTATACATCAGCCACAGCACAGTCACCATAGAGACACCAACTACTGATCTCACATCTGTAATACCTCACAGTCCTGTGTATACATCTGTAACATCAGCCACAGCTCAGCCAGCATAGTGACACCCACTACTGCTATCTCACATCTGTAATACCTCACAGTCCTGTGTATACATCTGTAACATCAGCCACAGCACAGCCAGCATAGAGACGCCCACTGCTGCTATCTCACATCTGTAATACCACACAGTCCTGTGTATACATCTGTAACATCAGCCACAGCTCAGCCAGCATAGTGACACCCACTACTGCTATCTCACATCTGCAATACCTCACAGTCCAGTGTATACATCTGTAACATCAGCCACAGCACAGCCAGCATAGAGACACCCACTACTGCTATCTCACATCTGTAATACCTCACAGTCCTGTGTATACATCTGTAACATCAGCCACAGCACAGCCAGCATAGAGACGCCCACTGCTGCTATCTCACATCTGTAATACCTCACAGTCCTGTGTATACATCTGTAACATCAGCCACAGCTCAGCCAGCATAGTGACACCCACTACTGCTATCTCACATCTGCAATACCTCACAGTCCAGTGTATACATCTGTAACATCAGCCACAGCACAGCCAGCATAGAGACACCCACTACTGCTATCTCACATCTGTAATACCTCACAGTCCTGTGTATACATCTGTAACATCAGCCACAGCACAGCCAGCATAGAGACACCCAATACTGCTATCTCACATCTGTAATAACTCACAGTCCTGTGTATATATCTGTAACATCAGCCACAGCACAGCCAGCATAGAGACAACCACTACTGCTATCTCACATCTGTAATACCTCACAGTCCTGTGTATACATCTGTAACATCAGCCACAGCTCAGCCAGCATAGAGACACCCACTACTGCTATCTCACATCTGTAATACATCACAGTCCTGTGTATACATCTGTAACATCAGCCACAGCACAGCCAGCATAGAGAAACCCACTACTGATCTCACATCTGTAATACCTCATAGTCATGTGTATACATCTGTAATACCAGCCACAGCACAACCAGCATAGAGACACCCACTACTGCTTTCTCACATCTGTAATACCTCACAGACCTGTGTATACTTCTGTAACATCAGCCACAGCTCAGCCAGCATAGAGACACCCACTACTGCTATCTCACATCTGTAATACCTCACAGTCCTGTGTATACATCTGTAACATCAGCCACAGCTCAGCCAGCATAGCGATGCCCACTAATGCTATCTCACATCTGTAATACCTCACAGTCCTGTGTATACATCGTAACATCAGCCACAGCTCAGCCAGCATAGAGACACCCACTACTGCTATCTCATATCTGTAATACCTCACTGTCCTGTGTATACATCGTAACATCAGCCACATCACAGCCAGCATAGACGCCCACTACTGCTATATCACATCTGTAATATGTCACAGTCCTGTGTATACATCGGTAACATCAGCCACAGCTCAGCCAGCATAGCGATGCCCACTACTGCTATCTCACATCTGTAATACCTCCCAGTCCTGTGTATACATCTGTAACATCAGCCACAGCTCAGCCAGCATAGAGACACCCACTACTGCTATCTCACATCTATAATACCTCACAGTCCTGAGTATACTTCACTAACATCATCCACAGATCAGCCAGCATAGAGACGCCCACTACTGCTATCTCACATCTATAATACCTCACAGTCCTGAGTATAGTTCTGTAACATCAGCCACCGCTCAGCCAGCATAGAGACACCCACTACTATCTCACATCTGTAATACCTCACAGTCCCGTGTATACATCAGTAACATCAGCCACAGCTCAGCCAGCCTAGATACACCCACTACTGCTATCTCACATCTGTAATACCTCACAGTACTGTGTATACATCTATAACATCAGCCACAGCACAGCCAGAATAGAGACACCACTACTGCTATCTCATATCTGTAATACCTTAATACCTCACAGTACTGTGTTTACATTTGTAACATCAGACACACCACAGCAAGCATAGAGACACCCACTACTGCTACCTCTCATCTGTAATATCTCACAGTCCTGTGTATACATCTGTAACATCAGCCACAGCTCAGCCAGTATAGAGACACCCACTTCTGCTATCTCACATCTGTAATACCTCACAGTCCTGTGTATACATCTTTAACATCTGCCACAGCACAGCCAGCATAGAGACACCCACTACTGCTTCTCACATCTGTAATACCTCACTGTCCTGTGTATACATCTTTAACATCAGCCACAGCACAGCCAGCATAGAGACACCCACTACTGCTATCTCACATCTGTAATACCTCACAGTCCTGTGTATACATCTGTAACATCAGCCACAGCACAGCCAGCATAGAGACACCCACTACTGCTTTCTCACATCTGTAATTCCTCACAGTACTTTTTATATACCTGTAACATCTGCCACATCTCAGCCAGCATAGAGACACCCACAACTGCTATCGCACATCCATAATACCTCACAGTCCTGTGTATACATCTGTAACATCAGCCACAGCACAGCCAGAATAGAGACACCCACTACTTCTATCTCACATATGTAATACCTCACAGTCCTGTGTATACATCTGTAACATCAGCCACAGTTCAGCCAGTACAGAGACACCCACTACTGCTATCTCACATCTGTAATACCTCACAATCCTGTTTATACATCTGTAACATCAGCCACAGCACAGCCAGAATAGAGACACCACTACTGCTATCTCATATCTGTAATACTTTAATACCTCACAGTACTGTGTATACATCTGTAACATCAGACACAGCACAGCCAGCATAGAGACACCCACTACTGCTATTTCACATCTGTAATATGTCACAGTCCTGTGTATACATCTGTAACGTCAGCCACAGCACAGCCAGCATAGAGACAACCATTACTGCTATCTCACATCTGTAATACCTCACAGTCCTGTGTATACATCTGTAACATCAGCCACAGCTCAGCCAGCATAGAGACACCCACTACTGCTATCTCACATCTGTAATACATCACAGTCCTGTGTATACATCTGTAACAACAGCCACAGCACAGCCAGCAAAGAGACACCCACTAATGATCTCACATCTGTAATACCTCATAGTCCTGTGTATACATCTGTAATATCAGCCACAGCACAGCCAGCATAGAGATGCCCACTACTGCTATCTCACATCTGTAATACCTCACAGTCCTGTGTATACATCAGCCACAGCACAGTCACCATAGAGACACCAACTACTGATCTCACATCTGTAATACCTCACAGTCCTGTGTATACATCTATAATATCAGCCACAGCACAGCCAGCATAGAGACGCCCACTACTGCTATCTCACACCTGTAATACATCACAGTCCTGTGTATACATCTGTGACATCAGCCACAGCACAGCCAGCATAGAGACACCCACTACTGATCTCACATCTGTAATACCTCACAGTCCTGTGTATACATCTGTTACATCAGCCACAACACAGCCAGCATAGAGACACCCACTACTGATCTCACATCTGTAATACCTCACAGTCCTGTGTATACATCTGTAATATCAGTCACAGCACAGCCAGCATAGAGACGCCCACTACTGCTATCTCACACCTGTAATACATCACAGTCCTGTGTATACATCTGTGACATCAGCCACAGCACAGCCAGCATAGAGACACCCACTACTGATCTCACATCTGTAATACCTCACAGTCCTGTGTATACATCTGTTACATCAGCCACAACACAGCCAGCATAGAGACACCCACTACTGATCTCACATCTGTAATACCTCACAGTCCTGTGTATACATCTGTAATATCAGTCACAGCACAGCCAGCATAGAGACGCCCACTACTGCTATCTCACATCTGTAATACCTCACTGTCCTGTGTATACATCTGTAACATCAGCCACAGCACAGCCAGCATAGAGACGCCCACTACTGCTATCTCACATCTGTAATACCTCACAGTCCTGTGTATACATCTATAACATCAGCCACAGCTCAGCCAGCATAGAGACGCCCACTACTGCTATCTCACATCTGTAATACCTCACAGTCCTGTGTATACTTCTGTAACATCAGCCACAGCTCAGCCAGCATAGAGACACCCACTACTGCTATCTCACATCTGTAATACCTCACAGTCCTGTGTATACATCTGTAACATCAGCCACAGCTCAGCCAGCATAGCGATGCCCACTACTGCTATCTCACATCTGTAATACCTCACAGTCCTGTGTATACATCGTAACATCAGCCACAGCTCAGCCAGCATAGAGACACCCACTACTGCTATCTCATATCTGTAATACCTCACTGTCCTGTGAATACATCGTAACATCAGCCACATCACAGCCAGCATAGACGCCCACTACTGCTATATCACATCTGTAATACGTCACAGTCCTGTGTATACATCAGTAACATCAGCCACAGCTCAGCCAGCATAGAGATGCCCACTACTGCTATCTCACATCTGTAATACCTCACAGTCCTGTGTATACATCTGTAACATCAGCCACAGCTCAGCCAGCATAGAGACACCCTCTACTGCTATCTCACATCTATAATACCTCACAGTCCTGAGTATACTTCACTAACATCATCCACAGATCAGCCAGCATAGAGACGCCCACTACTGCTATCTCACATCTATAATACCTCACAGTCCTGAGTATAGTTCTGTAACATCAGCCACCGCTCAGCCAGCATAGAGACACCCACTACTATCTCACATCTGTAATACCTCACAGTCCCGTGTATACATCAGTAACATCAGCCACAGCTCAGCCAGCATAGGTACACCCACTACTGCTATCTCACATCTGTAATACCTCACAGTACTGTGTATACATCTATAACATCAGCCACAGCACAGCCAGAATAGAGACACCACTACTGCTATCTCATATCTGTAATACCTTAATACCTCACAGTACTGTGTATACATTTGTAACATCAGACACACCACAGCAAGCATAGAGACACCCACTACTGCTACCTCTCATCTGTAATATCTCACAGTCCTGTGTATACATCAGTAACATCAGCCACAGCTCAGCCAGTATAGAGACACCCACTACTGCTATCTCAGATCTGTAATACCTCACAGTCCAGTGTATACATCTTTAACATCAGCCACAGCACAGCCAGCATAGAGACACCCACTACTGCTTTCTCACATCTGTAATACCTCACTGTCCTGTGTATACATCTTTAACATCAGCCACAGCACAGCCAGCATAGAGACACCCACTACTGCTATCTCACATCTGTAATACCTCACAGTCCTGTGTATACATCTGTAACATCAGCCACAGCACAGCCAGCATAGAGACACCCACTACTGCTTTCTCACATCTGTAATTCCTCACAGTACTTTTTATATACCTGTAACATCTGCCACATCTCAGCCAGCATAGAGACACCCACTACTGCTATCGCACATCCATAATACCTCACAGTCCTGTGTATACATCTGTAACATCAGCCACAGCACAGCCAGAATAGAGACACCCACTACTTCTATCTCACATATGTAATACCTCACAGTCCTGTGTATACATCTGTAACATCAGCCACAGCACAGCCAGAATAGAGACACCACTACTAATATCTCATATCTGTAATACCTTAATACCTCACAGTACTGTGTATACATTTGTAACATCAGACACACCACAGCAAGCATAGAGACACCCACTACTGCTACCTCTCATCTGTAATATCTCACAGTCCTGTGTATACATCTGTAACATCAGCCACAGCTCAGCCAGTATAGAGACACCCACTACTGCTATCTCAGATCTGTAATACCTCACAGTCCAGTGTATACATCTTTAACATCAGCCACAGCACAGCCAGCATAGAGATGCCCACTACTGCTATCTCACATCTGTAATACCTCACAGTCCTGTGTATACATCAGCCACAGCACAGCCAGCATAGATACAGCCACTACTGATCTCACATCTGTAATACCTCACAGTCCTGTGTATACATCTATAATATCAGCCACAGCACAGCCAGCATAGAGACGCCCACTACTGCTATCTCACAACTGTAATACATCACAGTCCTGTGTATACATCTGTGACATCAGCCACAGCACAGCCAGCATAGAGACACCCACTACTGATCTCACATCTGTAATACCTCACAGTCCTGTGTATACATCTGTTACATCAGCCACAACACAGCCAGCATAGAGACACCCACTACTGATCTCACATCTGTAATACCTCACAGTCCTGTGTATACATCTGTAATATCAGTCACAGCACAGCCAGCATAGAGACGCCTACTACTGCTATCTCACATCTGTAATACCTCACTGTCCTGTGTATACATCTGTAACATCAGCCACAGCATAGCCAGCATAGAGACGCCCACTACTGCTATCTCACATCTGTAATACCTCACAGTCCTGTGTATACATCTGTAACATCAGCCACCGCTCAGACAGCATAGAGACACCCACTACTGCTATCTCACATCTGTAATACCTCACAGTCCTGTGTATACATCTATAACATCAGCCACAGCTCAGCCAGCATATAGACGCCCACTACTGCTATCTCACATCTGTAATACCTCACAGTCCTGTGTATACTTCTGTAACATCAGCCACAGCTCAGCCAGCATAGAGACACCCACTACTGCTATCTCACATCTGTAATACCTCACAGTCCTGTGTATACATCTGTAACATCAGCCACAGCTCAGCCAGCATAGCGATGCCCACTACTGCTATCTCACATCTGTAATACCTCACAGTCCAGTGTATACATCGTAACATCAGCCACAGCTCAGCCAGCATAGAGACACCCACTACTGCTATCTCATATCTGTAATACCTCACTGTCCTGTGTATACATTGTAACATCAGCCACATCACAGCCAGCATAGACGCCCACTACTGCTATATCACATCTGTAATACGTCACAGTCCTGTGTATACATCAGTAACATCAGCCACAGCTCAGCCAGCATAGAGATGCCCACTACTGCTATCTCACATCTGTAATACCTCACAGTCCTGTGTATACATCTGTAACATCAGCCACAGCTCAGCCAGCATAGAGACACCCTCTACTGCTATCTCACATCTATAATACCTCACAGTCCTGAGTATACTTCACTAACATCATCCACAGATCAGCCAGCATAGAGACGCCCACTACTGCTATCTCACATCTATAATACCTCACAGTCCTGAGTATAGTTCTGTAACATCAGCCACCGCCCAGCCAGCATAGAGACACCCACTACTATCTCACATCTGTAATACCTCACAGTCCCGTGTATACATCAGTAACATCAGCCACAGCTCAGCCAGCATAGATACACCCACTACTGCTATCTCACATCTATAATACCTCACAGTACTGTGTATACATCTATATCATCAGCCACAGCACAGCCAGAATAGAGACACCACTACTGCTATCTCATATCTGTAATACCTTAATACCTCACAGTACTGTGTATACATTTGTAACATCAGACACACCACAGCAAGCATAGAGACACCCACTACTGCTACCTCTCATCTGTAATATCTCACAGTCCTGTGTATACATCTGTAACATCAGCCACGGCTCAGCCAGTATAGAGACACCCACTACTGCTATCTCAGATCTGTAATACCTCACAGTCCAGTGTATACATCTTTAACATCAGCCACAGCACAGCCAGCATAGAGACACCCACTACTGCTTTCTCACATCTGTAATACCTCACTGTCCTGTGTATACATCTTTAACATCAGCCACAGCACAGCCAGCATAGAGACACCCACTACTGCTATCTCACATCTGTAATACCTCACAGTCCTGTGTATACATCTGTAACATCAGCCACAGCACAGCCAGCATAGAGACACCCACTGCTGCTTTCTCACATCTGTAATTCCTCACAGTACTTTTTATATACCTGTAGCATCTGCCACATCTCAGCCAGCATAGAGACACCCACTACTGCTATCGCACATCCATAATACCTCACAGTCCTGTGTATACATCTGTAACATCAGCCACAGCACAGCCAGAATAGAGACACCCACTACTTCTATCTCACATATGTAATACCTCACAGTCCTGTGTATACATCTGTAACATCAGCCACAGCACAGCCAGAATAGAGACACCACTACTGCTATCTCATATCTGTAATATCTTAATACCTCACAGTACTGTGTATACATTTGTAACATCAGACACACCACAGCAAGCATAGAGACACCCACTACTGCTACCTCTCATCTGTAATATCTCACAGTGATGTGTATACATCTGTAACATCAGCCACAGCTCAGCCAGTATAGAGACACCCACTACTGCTATCTCAGATCTGTAATACCTCACAGTCCAGTGTATACATCTTTAACATCAGCCACAGCACAGCCAGCATAGAGATGCCCACTACTGCTATCTCACATCTGTAATACCTCACAGTCCTGTGTATACATCAGCCACAGCACAGCCAGCATAGAGACACCAACTACTGATCTCACATCTGTAATACCTCACAGTCCTGTGTATACTTCTGTAATATCAGCCACAACAAAGCCAGCATAGAGACGCCCACTACTGCTATCTCACATCTGTAATACATCACAGTCCTGTGTATACATCTGTAACATCAGCCACAGCTCAGCCAGCATAGTGACACCCACTACTGCTATCTCACATCTGTAATACCTCACAGTCCAGTGTATACATCTGTAACATCAGCCACAGCACAGCCAGCATAGAGACGCCCACTGCTGCTATCTCACATCTGTAATACCTCACAGTCCTGTGTATACATCTGTAACATCAGCCACAGCTCAGCCAGCATAGTGACACCCACTACTGCTATCTCACATCTGCAATACCTCACAGTCCAGTGTATACATCTGTAACATCAGCCACAGCACAGCCAGCATAGAGACACCCACTACTGCTATCTCACATCTGTAGTACCTTACAGTCCTGTGTATACATCTGTAACATCAGCCACAGCACAGCCAGCATAGAGACACCCAATACTGCTATCTCACATCTGTAATAACTCACAGTCCTGTGTATACATCTGTAACATCAGCCACAGCACAGCCAGCATAGAGACAACCACTACTGCTATCTCACATCTGTAATACCTCACAGTCCTGTGTATACATCTGTAACATCAGCCACAGCTCAGCCAGCATAGAGACACCCACTACTGCTATCTCACATCTGTAATACATCACAGTCCTGTGTATACATCTGTAACATCAGCCACAGCACAGCCAGCATAGAGAAACCCACTACTGATCTCACATCTGTAATACCTCATAGTCATGTGTATACATCTGTAATACCAGCCACAGCACAGCCAGCATAGAGACGCCCACTACTGCTATCTCACATCTGTAATACCTCACAGTCCTGTGTATACATCAGCCACAGCACAGCCAGCATAGATACACCCACTACTGATCTCACATCTGTAATACCTCACAGTCCTGTGTATACATCTATAATATCAGCCACAGCACAGCCAGCATAGAGACGCCCACTACTGCTATCTCACACCTGTAATACATCACAGTCCTGTGTATACATCTGTGACATCAGCCACAGCACAGCCAGCATAGAGACACCCACTACTGATCTCACATCCGTAATACCTCACAGTCCTGTGTATACATCTGTTACGTCAGCCACAACACAGCCAGCATAGAGACACCCACTACTGATCTCACATCTGTAATACCTCACAGTCCTGTGTATACATCTGTAATATTAGTCACAGCACAGCCAGCATAGAGATGCCCACTACTGCTATCTCACATCTGTAATACCTCACTGTCCTGTGTATACATCTGTAACATCAGCCACAGCATAGCCAGCATAGAGACGCCCACTACTGCTATCTCACATCTGTAATACCTCACAGTCCTGTGTATACATCTGTAACATCAGCCACCGCTCAGCCAGCATAGAGACACCCACTACTGCTATCTCACATCTGTAATACCTCACAGTCCTGTGTATACATCTATAACATCAGCCACAGCTCAGCCAGCATAGAGACGCCCACTACTGCTATCTCACATCTGTAATACCTCACAGTCCTGTGTATACTTCTGTAACATCAGCCACAGCTCAGCCAGCATAGAGACACCCACTACTGCTATCTCACATCTGTAATACCTCACAGTCCTGTGTATACATCTATAACATCAGCCACAGCTCAGCCAGCATAGAGACGCCCACTACTGCTATCTCACATCTGTAATACCTCACAGTCCAGTGTATACATCGTAACATCAGCCACAGCACAGCCAGCATAGAGACACCCTCTACTGCTATCTCACATCTATAATACCTCACAGTCCTGAGTATACTTCACTAACATCATCCACAGATCAGCCAGCATAGAGACGCCCACTACTGCTATCTCACATCTATAATACCTCACAGTCCTGAGTATAGTTCTGTAACATCAGCCACCGCTCAGCCAGCATAGAGACACCCACTACTATCTCACATCTGTAATACCTCACAGTCCCGTGTATACATCAGTAACATCAGCCACAGCTCAGCCAGCATAGATACACCCACTACTGCTATCTCACATCTGTAATACCTCACAGTACTGTGTATACATCTATAACATCAGCCACAGCACAGCCAGAATAGAGACACCACTACTGCTATCTCATATCTGTAATACCTTAATACCTCACAGTACTGTGTATACATTTGTAACATCAGACACACCACAGCAAGCATAGAGACACCCACTACTGCTACCTCTCATCTGTAATATCTCACAGTCCTGTGTATACATCTGTAACATCAGCCACAGCTCAGCCAGTATAGAGACACCCACTACTGCTATCTCAGATCTGTAATACCTCACAGTCCAGTGTATACATCTTTAACATCAGCCACAGCACAGCCAGCATATAGACACCCACTACTGCTTTCTCACATCTGTAATACCTCACTGTCCTGTGTATACATCTTTAACATCAGCCACAGCACAGCCAGCATAGAGACACCCACTACTGCTATCTCACATCTGTAATACCTCACAGTCCTGTGTATACATCTGTAACATCAGCCACAGCACAGCCAGCATAGAGACACCCACTACTGCTTTCTCACATCTGTAATTCCTCACAGTACTTTTTATATACCTGTAACATCTGCCACATCTCAGCCAGCATAGAGACACCCACTACTGCTATCGCACATCCATAATACCTCACAGTCCTGTGTATACATCTGTAACATCAGCCACAGCACAGCCAGAATAGAGACACCCACTACTTCTATCTCACATATGTAATACCTCACAGTCCTGTGTATACATCTGTAACATCAGCCACAGCACAGCCAGAATAGAGACACCACTACTGCTATCTCATATCTGTAATACCTTAATACCTTACAGTACTGTGTATACATTTGTAACATCAGACACACCACAGCAAGCATAGAGACACCCACTACTGCTACCTCTCATCTGTAATATCTCACAGTCCTGTGTATACATCTGTAACATCAGCCACAGCTCAGCCAGTATAGAGACACCCACTACTGCTATCTCAGATCTGTAATACCTCACAGTCCAGGGTATACATCTTTAACATCAGCCACAGCACAGCCAGCATAGAGATGCCCACTACTGCTATCTCACATCTGTAATACCTCACAGTCCTGTGTATACATCAGCCACAGCACAGCTAGCATAGAGACACCAACTACTGATCTCACATCTGTAATACCTCACAGTCCTGTGTATACTTCTGTAATATCAGCTACAACAAAGCCAGCATAGAGATGCCCACTACTGCTATCTCACATCTGTAATACATCACAGTCCTGTGTATACATCTGTAACATCAGCCACAGCTCAGCCAGCATAGTGACACCCACTACTGCTATCTCACATCTGTAATACCTCACAGTCCTGTGTATACATCTGTAACATCAGCCACAGCACAGCCAGCATAGAGACGCCCACTGCTGCTATCTCACATCTGTAATACCTCACAGTCCTGTGTATACATCTGTAACATCAGCCACAGCTCAGCCAGCATAGTGACACCCACTACTGCTATCTCACATCTGCAATACCTCACAGTCCAGTGTATACACCTGTAACATCAGCCACAGCACAGCCAGCATAGAGACACCCACTACTGCTATCTCACATCTGTAATACCTCACAGTCCTGTGTATACATCTGTAACATCAGCCACAGCACAGCCAGCATAGAGACAACCACTACTGCTATCTCACATCTGTAATACCTCACAGTCCTGTGTATACATCTGTAACATCAGCCACAGCTCAGCCAGCATAGAGACACCCACTACTGCTATCTCACATCTGTAATACATCACAGTCCTGTGTATACATCTGTAACATCAGCCACAGCACAGCCAGCATAGAGAAACCCACTACTGATCTCACATCTGTAATACCTCATAGTCATGTGTATACATCTGTAATACCAGCCACAGCACAGCCAGCATAGAGACGCCCACTACTGCTATCTCACATCTGTAATACCTCACAGTCCTGTGTATACATCAGCCACAGCACAGCCAGCATAGATACACCCACTACTGATCTCACATCTGTAATACCTCACAGTCCTGTGTATACATCTATAATATCAGCCACAGCACAGCCAGCATAGAGACGCCCACTACAGCTATCTCACACCTGTAATACATCACAGTCCTGTGTATACATCTGTGACATCAGCCACAGCACAGCCAGCATAGAGACACCCACTACTGATCTCACATCTGTAATACCTCACAGTCCTGTGTATACATCTGTTACATCAGCCACAACACAGCCAGCATAGAGACACCCACTACTGATCTCACATCTGTAATACCTCACAGTCCTGTGTATACATCTGTAATATCAGTCACAGCACAGCCAGCATAGATACGCCCACTACTGCTATCTCACATCTGTAATACCTCACAGTCCTGTGTATACATCTGTAACATCAGCCACCGCTCAGCCAGCATAGAGACACCCACTACTGCTATCTCACATCTGTAATACCTCACAGTCCTGTGTATACATCTATAACATCAGCCACAGCTCAGCCAGCATAGAGACGCCCACTACTGCTATCTCACATCTGTAATACCTCACAGTCCTGTGTATACTTCTGTAACATCAGCCACAGCTCAGCCAGCATAGAGACACCCACTACTGCTATCTCACATCTGTAATACCTCACAGTCCTGTGTATACATCTGTAACATCAGCCACAGCTCAGCCAGCATAGCGATGCCCACTACTGCTATCTCACATCTGTAATACCTCACAGTCCTGTGTATACATCGTAACATCAGCCAAAGCTCAGCCAGCATAGAGACACCCACTACTGCTATCTCATATCTGTAATACCTCACTGTCCTGTGTATACATCGTAACATCAGCCACATCACAGCCAGCATAGACGCCCACTACTGCTATATCACATCTGTAATACGTCACAGTCCCGTGTATACATCAGTAACATCAGCCACAGCTCAGCCAGCATAGAGATGCCCACTACTGCTATCTCACATCTGTAATATCTCACAGTCCTGTGTATACATCTGTAACATCAGCCACAGCTCAGCCAGCATAGAGACACCCTCTACTGCTATCTCACATCTATAATACCTCACAGTCCTGAGTATACTTCACTAACATCATCCACAGATCAGCCAGCATAGAGACGCCCACTACTGCTATCTCACATCTATAATACCTCACAGTCCTGAGTATAGTTCTGTAACATCAGCCACCGCTCAGCCAGCATAGAGACACCCACTACTATCTCACATCTGTAATACCTCACAGTCCCGTGTATACATCAGCCACAGCTCAGCCAGCATAGATACACCCACTACTGCTATCTCACATCTGTAATACCTCACAGTACTGTGTATACATCTATAACATCAGCCACAGCACAGCCAGAATAGAGACACCACTACTGCTATCTCATATCTGTAATACCTTAATACCTCACAGTACTGTGTATACTTTTTTAACATCAGCCACAGCACAGCCAGCATAGAGACACCCACTACTGCTATCTCACATCTGTAATACCTCACAGTCCTGTGTATACATCTGTAACATCAGCCACAGCACAGCCAGCATAGAGACACCCACTACTGCTTTCTCACATCTGTAATTCCTCACAGTACTTTTTATATACCTGTAACATCTGCCACATCTCAGCCAGCATAGAGACACCCACTACTGCTATCGCACATCCATAATACCTCACAGTCCTGTGTATACATCTGTAACATCAGCCACAGCACAGCCAGAATAGAGACACCACTACTGATATCTCATATCTGTAATACCTTAATACCTCACAGTACTGTGTATACATCTGTAACATCAGCCACAGCTCAGCCAGCATAGAGACACCCACTACTGCTATCTCACATCTGTAATACCTCACAGTCCTGTGTATACATCTTTAACATCAGCCACAGCTCAGCCAGCATAGAGACACCCACTACTGCTATCTCACATCTGTAATACCTCACAGTCCTGAGTATACATCTGTAACATCAGCCACAGCACAGCCAGCATAGAGACACCCACTACTGATCTCACATCTGTAATACCTCATAGTCCAGTGTATACATCTGTAATATCAGCCACAGCACAGCCAGCATAGAGACGCCCACTACTGCTATCTCACATCTGTAATACCTCACAGACCTGTGTATCCATCAGCCACAGCACAGCCAGCATAGAGACACCCACTACTGATCTCACATCTGTAATACCTCACAGTCCTGTGTATACATTTGTAATATCAGCCACAGCACAGCCAGCATAGAGACGCCCACTACAGCTATCTCACATCTTTAATACATCACAGTCCTGTGTATACATCTGTGACATCAGCCACAGCACAGCCAGCATAGAGACACCCACTACTGATCTCACATCTGTAATACCTCACAGTCCTGTGTATACATCTGTTACATCAGCCACAACACAGCCAGCATAGAGACACCCACTACTGATCTCACATCAGTAATACCTCACAGTCCTGTGTATACATCTGTAATATCAGCCACAGCACAGCCAGCATAGAGACGCCCACTACTGCTATCTCACATCTGTAATACCTCACTGTCCTGTGTATACATCTGTAACATCAGCCACAGCATAGCCAGCATAGAGACACCCACTACTGCTATCTCACATCTGTAATACCTTAATACCTCACAGTACTGTGTATACATTTGTAACATCAGACACACCACAGCAAGCATAGAGACACCCACTACTGCTATCTCTCATCTGTAATATCTCACAGTCCTGTGTATCCATCAGCCACAGCACAGCCAGCATAGAGACACCCACTACTGATCTCACATCTGTAATACCTCACAGTCCTGTGTATACATTTGTAATATCAGCCACAGCACAGCCAGCATAGAGACGCCCACAACAGCTATCTCACATCTTTAATACATCACAGTCCTGTGTATACATCTGTGACATCAGCCACAGCACAGCCAGCATAGAGACACCCACTACTGATCTCACATCTGTAATACCTCACAGTCCTGTGTATACATCTGTTACATCAGCCACAACACAGCCAGCATAGAGACACCCACTACTGATCTCACATCAGTAATACCTCACAGTCCTGTGTATACATCTGTAATATCAGCCACAGCACAGCCAGCATAGAGACGCCCACTACTGCTATCTCACATCTGTAATACCTCACTGTCCTGTGTATACATCTGTAACATCAGCCACAGCATAGCCAGCATAGAGACACCCACTACTGCTATCTCACATCTGTAATACCTTAATACCTCACAGTACTGTGTATACATTTGTAACATCAGACACACCACAGCAAGCATAGAGACACCCACTACTGCTATCTCTCATCTGTAATATCTCACAGTCCTGTGTATACATCTGTAACATCAGCCACAGCTCAGCCAGTATAGAGACACCCACTACTGCTATCTCACATCCATAATACCTCACAGTCCTGTGTATACATCTGTAACATCAGCTACAGCTCAGCCAGTATAGCTATCGCACATCCATAATACCTCACAGTCCTGTGTATACATCTGTAACATAAGCCACAGCACAGCCAGAATAGAGACACCCACTACTGCTATCTCATATCTGTAATACCTTTATACCTCACAGTACTGTGTATACATCTGTAACATCAGACACAGCTCTCCCAGTATAGAGACACCCACTACTGCTATCTCACATCTGTAAAACCTCACAGTCCAGTGTATACATCTGTAACAATAGCCACAGCACAGCCAGAATAGAGACACCACTACTGCTATCTCATATCTGTAATACCTTAATACCTCACAGTCCTGTGTATACATCTGTAACATCAACCACAGCTCAGCCAGAATAGAGACACCTCTACTGCTATCTCATATCTGTAATACCTTAATACCTCACAGTCCTGTGTATACATCTGTAACATCAGCCACAGCTCAGCCAGCATAGAGACACCCACTACTGCTATCTCACATCAGTAATACCTCACAGTCCTGTGTATACATCTGTAACATCAGCCACAGCTCAGCCAGCATAGAGACACCCACTACTGCTATCTCACATCTGTAATACCTCACAGTCCTGTGTATACATCTGTAACATCAGCCACAGCTCAGCCTGCATAGTGACACCCACTACTGCTGTCTCACATCTGTAATACCTCACAGTCCTGTGTATACATCTGTAACATCAGCCACAGCACAGCCTGCATAGAGACACCCACTACTGCTATCTCACATCTGTAATACCTCACAGTCCTGTGTATACATCAGCCACAGCACAGCCAGCATAGAGACACCCACTACTGATCTCACATCTGTAATACCTCACAGTCCTGTGTATACATCTGTAATATCAGCCACAGCACAGCCAGCATAGAGACGCCCACTATTGCAATCTCACATCTGCAATACATCACAGTCCTGTGTATAAATCTGTAACATCAGCCACAGCTCAGCCAGCATAGTGACACCCACTACTTCTATCTCACATCTGTAATACCTCACAGTCCTGTGTATACATCTGTAACATCAGCCACAGCACAGCCAGCATAGAGACGCCCTCTACTGGTATCTCATATCTGTAATACCTTAATACCTCACAGTCCTGTATATACATCTGTAACATCAGCCACAGCTCAGCCAGCATAGAGACACCCACTACTAATCTCACATCTGTAATACCTCACAGTCCTGTGTATACATCTGTAACATCAGCCACAGCACAGCCAGCATAGAGACACCCACTGCTGCTATCTCACATCTGTAATACCTCACAGTCCTGTGTATACATCTGTAACATCAGCCACAGCTCAGCCAGCATAGTGACACCCACTACTGCTATCTCACATCTGCAATACCTCACAGTCTAGTGTATACATCTGTAACATCAGCCACAGCACAGCCAGCATAGAGACACCCACTACTGCTATCTCACATCTGTAATACCTCACAGTCCTGTGTATACATCTGTAACATCAGCCACAGCACAGCCAGCATAGAGACACCCACTACTGCTATCTCACATCTGTAATATCTCACAGTCCTGTGTATACATCTGTAACATCAGCCACAGAACAGCCAGCATAGAGACAACCACTACTGCTATCTCACATCTGTAATAACTCACAGTCCTGTGTATACATCTGTAACATCAGCCACAGCTCAGCCAGCATAGAGACACCCACTACTGCTATCTCACATCTGTAATACCTCACAGTCCTGTGTATACATCTGTAACATCAGCCACAGCTCAGCCAGCATAGAGACACCCACTACTGCTATCTCACATCTGTAATACATCACAGTCCTGTGTATACATCTGTAACAACAGCCACAGCACAGCCAGCATAGAGACACCCACTACTGATCTCACATCTGTAATACCTCATAGTCCTGTGTATACATCTGTAATATCAGCCACAGCACAGCCAGCATAGCGACGCCCACTACTACTATCTCCCATCTGTAATACCTCACAGTCCTGTGTATACATCAGCCACAGCACAGCCAGCATAGAGACACCCACTACTGATCTCACAACTGTAATACCTCACAGTCCTTTGTATACATCTGTAATATCAGCCACAGCAAAGCCAGCATAGAGACGCCCACTACTGCTATCTCACATCTGTAATACATCACTGTCCTGTGCATACATCTGTAACATCAGCCACAGCTAAGCCAGCTTAGTGACACCCACTACTGCTGTCTCACATCTGTAATACCTCACAGTCCTGTGTATACATCTGTAACATCAGCCACAGCACAGCCAGCATAGAGACGCCCACTGCTGCTATCTCACATCTGTAATACCTCACTGTCCTGTGTATACATCAGTAACATCAGCCACAGCTCAGCCAGCATAGTGACACCCACTACTGCTATCTCACATCTGCAATACCTCACAGTCCAGTGTATACATCTGTAACATCAGCCACAGCACAGCCAGCATAGAGACACCCACTACTGCTATCTCACATCTGTAATACCTCACAGTCCTGTGTATACATCTGTAACATCAGCCACAGCACAGCCAGCATAGAGACACCCACTACTGCTATCTCACATCTGTAATACCTCACAGTCCTGTGTATACATCTGTAACATCAGCCACAGCACAGCCAGCATAGAGACAACCACTACTGCTATCTCACATCTGTAATACTTCACAGTCCTGTGTATACATCTGTAACATCAGCCACAGCACAGCCAGCATAGAGACACCCACTACTGATCTCACATCTGTAATACCTCATAGTCCTGTGTATATATCTGTAATATCAGCCACAGCACAGCCAGCATAGAGACGCCCACTACTGCTATCTCACATCTGTAATACCTCACAGTCCTGTTTATACATCAGCCACAGCACAGCCAGCATAGAGACACCCACTACTGATCTCACATCTGTAATACCTCACAGTCCTGTGTATACATCTGTAATATCAGCCACAGCACAGCCAGCATAGAAACGCCCACTACTTCTATCTCACATCTGTAATACATCACAGTCCTATGTATACATCTGTGACATCAGCCACAGCACAGCCAGCATAGAGACACCCACTACTGATCTCACATCTGTAATACCT